>VWPU01017990.1:0-71221 GCA_013398955.1 Callaeas wilsoni
ACACTTCCATGGATGGGGCATCTTTTAGCTCTTTTGGGTAAAAGTGCTGACAAATCAGCACCCTTGTCCTGTGAGGAGTGTTTTCCCCCGTCTCCAGCAGCCCCCTGGAGTTTAGAAGTGTGAATGAGTATGGACAGTGCTGACCACTTCATCAAACCCTACACGATGCCCTCACCTGCAGTCATCCCCTCCTTGTGACACTCTGGCTGTTCTCCCCTGGCAGGAGGACTACAACCAGCTGAGACCCCTGTCCTACCCCAACACGGACGTGTTCCTGATCTGCTTCTCGGTGGTGAATCCTGCCTCCTACCACAACGTGCAGGAGGAGTGGGTGCCCGAGCTGAAAGTCTGCATGCCCAACGTGCCTTACGTCCTCATAGGAACACAGGTAACGCTTCCCCTGAGCACCTGGAAAGGTTTTCTATTTAACTCATGAGAAATTCAGACCGGTTTTCCCACTAGGGGAAAACTCAGGGACTGGGAATGGAAGCCCATGTGCAGATGTCCAGGCTGGCAAAGCTCATCCCATCATTTTATTCAAGTGTATATTAATGTGGCAATGAGGCATAAATATCTACGGGGAGAAAAGTTTTCTTACAGGCCTCTAATGAGGAGAAAAAAAAAATCAAAGTTTGTGGCTAGAAACTGAAGCTAAACTTCAAACTAAATTTTAAGAATGGGAATAATTAGCCAAATAACATGGGAAGGAAGTAGCCTCCCTTCATGCTTTTACATCAACATTACAACTGGTGACTCACCATCCTGCTTGTGTTACAGTGATTCTCAGACTGAATGAACAAACCACTTTATTTTGGCCCTAAAATCCATGAATCTGTCAATCAAATAAAAATGCCTTAAATATGGGTTTGCTACCAAGACACAGAGTGGATAAAAACTGTGAGGGTAGGGATACAACCACATGGAAAATGTCAGAACACTGGACAGTAACCTAAGTCAAATTAGAGAAACAGATCAAATTCTGGTCAAAACCAAAATATTCATGCCATAGGAAAGGCAAATCATTCAAACATTGGCTTTGTTTTCTACACTGGAATAATCTAAAACACCCATTTAAAAATAAAAGCATTCTCCTTTGGATCACACAGTTTGAAAATGGACGAGTTTGAAATACCAGAATACTTCACTTTGATGTTTTCTGTGGAAATAAAGGATTTTGTTTCAAGTCAGTCAGATGGAGCTGTGTCTGTCTGGCCCGTCAGGGTGGGGTTTGGGTGGTGCAGTGCAGGGTTGCAGCAGCCTCCCCTACCAGTGGGGCTCTTTACTGTACCACACCCACCTGAGCTGTGGCCCAATATCCTGCAAAGGAGAACTAATTCATGGTAAACTGAAAAAAAAATGAAAAGGTAAGTAAATGTGCAATTCGTTTCTGATTAGTTTCTGAAGTATGACCTGAGTTGAGGAGGACAGATGCCCTGATGTGTATCTGTAAAGCCATGAATATCTGCCTCAAGAATTACAGCACAGAGTCTGTGTATTTTCTACTAGATTGACCTCCGGGATGATCCCAAAACTTTGGCGCGGCTGCTTTACATGAAGGAGAAACCACTCACCTATGAGCACGGAGTGAAGCTGGCAAAGGAGGTAACAGCTTCTTCTGAGGTCCCATCAAGCTGACTGATCACAGCTTTCCACCAGGTTTCTTTTATTCAAGGCTCCTCCAGGGCCCATTGGTCCCAGACAGAGATTAAAGCCTCTGTTCCAACAGGCTGGCCCCACGCACACGTTGTGACCCCTGAGCCTGCACTTCTGCTGCAATACTCAGTTGAGACATAGAATATCCTGAGTGAGAGGGGACCCAAAAAGGGTCAATGAGTCCAGCTCCGGCTCATGCACAAGACAACCCCAAAAATCACACCATGGGTCAGAGAGGACTGTCCAAACACTTCCTGATCTCTGGCAGGTGCCATGACCAAGCTCTAAGAAAAGCACTGAGGAACACGGGGCAGCAGGTGGCTAATGGGCATCAAAAGAGGCTTTACTGCCTGTTTCACATGAGCCAAGTGTTTCTTGCTCAGGGTTCTGCTGGGAGGTGCACGTGGCAAATGTCCCTCTGCAGCCAAGTCACCTCCTGTCAAACTCCTCCCTGTCCCTTACAAAAGCACAGACAACTTGATTCTCACTTATCCGTTGCACTTCAAGCAGCAGGAAAGGTGCTCCCAAAGTTTCTGTGGAACTGTACATTTCTCCTGCGAAGGTAGGGGGTTAGAAGCACTCCCCAAGCCTGGGATGCAGGATTCTGGACCATGGCCTTGTCCACCTTATACGCTGCAGGTGCTGTTATTGTCACTGGCCCTCAAAATGAGAGCATCCATTAGCAGAACAAGCTGAATAAACCACAAGTTGCTGAATAAGCTGAGGCTGCTTTCCCAGGCCTCTGTGTGTGTTTGTGTCATGCCAGCCTACCCAGGAGACTTCCCCATTCCCAGAAACCAGCTGGAAGCTGTCCCCAGGTAGCAGCCTCCTGGCACCGGAGGAGGCAGGACACAAGAGTGACAGTTCAGGGGAGAAGAGCCAAGTGTATGAAGGGGTTCAGCTACAACCCAGCATTTCCTTGGAAGCCCCCAGCTGCACAGGCAGGAGGCCACCTCCTGGTCCAGCACTCAAACGGGTGCAGCCCCCCTCTCTCTGGAGGGTCGTGAAGGGAATTCCTGCTGCCCATTCACCCCCATGAGGTGAGATACTCGTGTTGATGCTGATTCCTGCTCCCTTCTCAGAATGACCACATGAGCCTGTCCCTTCATCCCACAGGCAGCCAGATGCAAAACAGAGAAATGGTCTGACCCCTTTCTAAATGTAGAAAGATGCTGGAACAGCATCACTCCGTCTCTCCCATCAGTGAGTACTCACAATTTCCCTCTTCTCTTTCAGATTGGAGCCCAGTGCTATCTGGAGTGCTCAGCACTCACACAGAAAGGCCTTAAGACTGTCTTTGACGAGGCAATCATGACCATTTTCCACCCCAAGAAGAAGAAGAAGCGCTGTGCAAAGTGCCACAGATGCTGCACCCTTGTGTGACGTCCCCTGGGAAGCAGAGCCAGCTGAGTTCAGTGAAACCAAGCAGGTTGGAAAGGCAATGAAGGTCACGTGCAACTGAAACGGGGACCATGACCAGAAAAGGGTCCTTCTTACCCAAATATAGGAGCTCTCCATTCTGTGAAACCTCCAAGCTGTATCACCCTTGGCCAACTCCTGTCTCTGTGCTTCCCTAACCCTCCAGAGCTGTTTTGCAGCCTGTTCCCACTGCTGCAGACTGCACCAACAGAAACCAGGATGCCTGCTCCTGCTTGGCTCCACACCTTAGGAATAGGGTGAAGGTGGCACGTGACAAAACAAAGAGCTAAAGACAGCAAAAGAAAGGGGAGAAACTCCGTTTGTGGCCTTAAGTAGGAATTGATCAAAATTAGGAATTCGCAATCCTTAGGAATTGAATCTGAATTGACTGAAAGCACATGGAGATCTGGAGATCTCTAACATGTAAGATATACACTATAGGTAGGATGTACTTTAAAATTTATTTTCTTTTATAAGACTTGCTAGTTCAGGAGATACTTTAGTTTGTTCAAACCACATGGAAGCAAAGGTGGAGTGATTCCAGTCTGTTTTCACTTAATGGTGAAACTTCACAGCATCAGGATGTTGCTGCACCCAAGCTATAAAAATGGATCAACATTTACCTCTAGACTTAAGGAATGTTCTTACAACAAAAAAAAATGCAAAATAACTGTATTTTTACAGAGGAATGTTCAGGCTGAGCCATGTTTCCATAAGCTGGGACAGGAAGTACAGAGTTGTAGCATTAATGTACTGAAACAAAGAAATTCTGCCACCAAAGAATATTGCCCTAGACATGAAATAGCAGCATGGAACAATCTCTCTTCCAACTGAGAACAAGAACGAGACACATTGCCATGGCAACTGAGAATTTACCTTATAGATCAGCTGGATTTCTACATCTCACCCAACAGCCAAGAATAGAAAAAAAATAAAGCCAAAGGTCATACTGACTTTAAGTGCTTTGAGGTGATCCAATTGCCTTAAAATTATCCTTTTTTTATGAAGTATTTCTGTAGAAAACCTCATCAAAGTGGAGTTGTGAACTTATTGACTTATTGCAGCCTCCCTCCTCCCATTCATTGCTTCTCTCTCTGCTCCCATTTTTCCATCTTCATGGAGAGTGCTGTTTCAGTTGCAGTCCTCAGGAGTGGACTTTTCCACGAGTGGCAGATGATGGGCTGCAGCCAACAGCATGGAGATGGGAAGTCCAGCCCATAGGGGAAGGGAAGCTCCTGTGATCTCCCCTTGCTGCTGGAGAAATGGTGCCTTTTCACTAAAGCCTCTCCCGGGGTCCTGCAGCTTTGCACATCGCAGCAACTCAGACACCCAGAGGTGAACTCAAAGGGCATCTTGTTACTTGCAGCTGCCTTTGGGTGCCCTGCAGTGCCACGAGGCTGTCTTGTCATGGATTTCATTCCCCAGGCAGGAAGCCACAGCACCAGCACACACAGATTAGAAGATGTAACTCCTTGCAAAAGCTGTGTCTGTAGCCAGCGTGTCCAGAAGTGCCAGGAGGGAGCAAGTGACAGCTGTGCATCCTTCCAGCCCGGGCACACGGGCCCTGCTCCCCTCTGCACCCCATTCCGAGACACTGGCAGCCCTCTCCTCTTGGGAAGCACAGTGCCCTGACTGAGAGCACACCTGTCAGCAGACAACCGGGGAACTGCAGACCTGGTGCTGCCCAGAGCGGTGAGCGACTGCAGCAGGACAAGGGGAACTGCACCCGCGGCACGTGGAAGGGACCAAGCTTGGGGCAGTGCCCAGTCCTGCGTCAGGACCAGGCTTATGGATCTGAGCTCCTCCTTTAGCACAAACTCAATTTCACACAGCTATAGAATGGTTTGTGTTGGAAGGGACCTCAAAGATCATTTCATTCCAATCCCCAGTTTACCATGGAAACCTACAGAAACCAGTTCTGACACCCCAAAACATTTCCAGGTAGAAATCAACAGTTCTCTCTGACAAAAGCCATCAGACTTCAAGAAAATGTTTTGCTGCTGTTACCCAGTGGCTTCCACACCCCATCCCTTTCCCCCTGCACACAAACATGGATGAAAACACGGTTGTGCCACACCTGAGACAGACAAAAGAAAGCTCTCCTCACTGCTGGCAATTTTTTGTGCCTGTTTTCTGTTTGGTTTTATTATGTCCCAGACATTTACTTCAGATGGCCTGGCTGCTAAAGCCCAGCTCAGAGTGAGGTGCAGGGGTCCGTGCCATGCCTCAGAGTTTGTGGCCATCCCTAGGCAGGGCAGTGAGAGTTCACCTCAACAGGACACTGCCTATCAGCTGAACTACCACCTGTAGAAAGATATTAGAGGAGTATGAGGACAACTAAGTGTCGATTAAATAAGTAAATATTTAGGCTTACCACATGACTAGAAGTCCACTGAAATAAAAAAAAAGTCTTTAACAGATTTCAGAGGAAATTATATCTGCACTGTGCTGCCTTTTACTTCAGTGGAAATTAATTAACGTGATTGTTTTAGCTCATGTAGGTTGCTGGAGAGAGATGTATGAGTCTCTGGTGGAAGGTGAAGTCTGGTTTAGCTGAAGCACAATGCAAATGCTCAGGTTGGAGCTGCCTGGTATTCTTAGAGCTTCAAAAATGTGGAAATAGAGGAAATAGAAAATCCAGAGTGGCAGCTGAGCTCATCCTAACATAACGAGCACAAGGAAAAGTGAAATGGAGCACCCTGGCATGCATCAGAGAAAGCCGCAAATAATCAAATTGCCTTTTTGTGTGCCAGTGAGTACCAGGGCTGGTTGTTAATCTCAATGGAATGGCATAGGATCGGCAGTAAAATCAGAAATCAAGCAGGAAGTTGTAGCATTAAAGTAACCACTGTGGTTTGAGGGAAATTAACTACAAAACATATGGTGATGGAGAAGTTAAAATGCTGCTGTCCTAATGTGTTAAACTGCAGCACCCTGAACAAGTCCTTGCATAGAAGAAGCAGATAGAAAAGTGTTAATAGGCATACAAAAAATGTTAAGGCTAAGCAGGGGTTTCTTTGCACTTACAAAATGGAGCACATCAAGCTTGTGAGGCAGTAAAATTTCAAGTTTTTCAAACTGATTTTGACCAAAATTTTAATCCTGGGAGCTGCAAGACAGGGAGAGTGGTCACAACCCACTGAGAAATGGCCTCTGCACTCCATTTATTTTAATTTTTCTACCAGCAAAAATGAATGTTTTTTTAAAAGCCATGTTTAATGCAGGTCCCATAAACATTATTCCTGTGTTAGGTTATGTACACACACCTGTCCATGAAATGTGGCACTTACTCAAGGATCTGCCCCGTTACGCTATTATTTTGGGGAGGCAGGGGCAGCACAGGCCAACAGGCTTTAGAAAGGGATTGTAGGCAGATGTAAGGAGAGTCATTGACTATCTGGCAAGTCATACCTAATGCCTTTTTTAAAAGCAACAGATGGTGTGTGAACAGGCAGTAAAGCTTATTTTCAGAAAAACCACAACACCAGACATAGTGCAAGTGCAGGCATAAAGCCACAGATATAAACTTCAAGTTATTTTGAAGCACCATTAGTAATAAGGAAAGAAAATCAATAAAGGACTGCCAGGTGAAAGGAGATGGGTTTACTCACTGTGAGATGAGCTAGAAACCAGATCGCTGTTTCACCTTAGAAGGAGCACTGTTAAGGAGAGTCATAAAGGTTAGAAACCATCCCTGCAACTTATTTGACAATGTCCCCTTAATGCAGCTGATGTCAAAGCCTTTCCTGACAGACCTGCCTTTGCTAATAGTCTGCTGTCATTTCAAAAGCACTCACAACTTACAGGAAACTTGCTGGATCCTCTAAAACCCATCTCCTTTGGCCTCTTCCGAAACCTTCATGTTCTACCGGGAGTTCTTAACCTGAAGCTGCAGTTTCAGAGCTCCCCAAGTATTTTCATGCGAACTTCACAAGGAGGTATTAGAGGTATTTGAGAGAGATCTCAAGTCATCAGGGGGTTGTTATCACATTAAAACCACCTGCAGATGCCTCTGCCCTTCAGAGCCCTGTGAAAACACCAGGACAGTGGAACTGGGACAGTCCTGCCACTTCCAGCATGACTTGAAGGAGGTCCCACAAAGAGTCCCACAGTCTGTCCTGTGCCTCCCAGAGCTCTGAAATGTTGGGGAGAAGGCAGAAACAAGGCTCTAACCCCACTCAGGTCCATCCTCATTTGTTCAACTGGATATATGCCCTGTATAGTTACAGAATTCACCCCAAATCTGGTATGACAATCAAAACAATCATTTCAGCAGCTGACATTGATATTTCTCACCTTTTTTCTCTTTCAAAGCACTGCATCCATTCAAAATAGACACAGAATTAAATATAGCCCTGCATCTTAACATGAAATAAAGTTATTCCAAATACTTTTATTAAAGGGACAGATTTCAGCAGTCTTCCTCATACTGAAGAGAATCTCACTTAACAAGGAACTGTCTCCAACTTTTTAATGTCTCATTCAATCCTGCTGGCAGTGCTCAGGTCATGAGGGAGGTTAATATGGCTATTGGTGATCTGTCCTTGTAGTTTAATTACAAGAAAACCTCTTTCAGCTGCTCTAGTGTTAGTGGTCTGTGTTCTTTTGAATACCTTCAGGAATGGTGACTCAATCATTTCCCTGGGCAGCCTATCTCTCCCTTTCATTCATGTATGAAAGATGCCCATCTGCTTTTATACCTTGCTTAGAGCCCGTGACCTTTTCCTGTACCTTTTTCCCCCAAGTGGCACAGCAAATGCCTCTTGACTCACCATATGGAAACCTCATCTGGATTAAAAATAATTTGCAGTGGCATCAATCTGTCTCAGGCCAGGATTGTTTAAAAGCACATTTGTCTTCTCCAACAAAGCAATCCATATGCTCACGTTGGCCCGGGGACCATTTGTTAAGCAAAGAGGTAGAATGTAGGAATCTGGCTGCACATGCCTTTCTCCATGTATTTTCTTTTTCCCTGAGGAGGATCTGTAATGTGTTTCATCCTACAATAAAAAAAGGAAAATCTGGAAGTAACAGAACATTTTGTTGGTTCACAACTCTATAGGACTGAAGGAGCATCTGCTGTGACAGGAGGTGAGCATGGAGTGACCTGCGTCAGATAACTTCTAGACACATTTGAGCTCTTTGCAAAAATGAAGACTAATTTCCACTATGAATGTTTATTTTCCTCTTTGTGAATAAAGACCATCTGAAAGCAGGAAAAAGCCTCCCACTGATTTCGGTGGTGGCTTGTGATCTCAGCTGTCTTCACCTATCAAAACAAAACAGGAATAGAAATATTTTTGCATCAAAAAGTCAGGTCAAAATCACCAATTAGAAGTCGTGAATGCAACAGAATCACTTCTGCTTCAGGGGAGAGCTGCAAAATCAGGGCCCAGAGCCACAATTATCAGTTTGATCCTAAACCTTAAATTTCATTTTAAGATGCTAATGGGATGCCCATAACTAGAACAAAAAAACCACCAACCTTCAAATTCTCTTTTCTTTGTTTCAGTTAAAGCATTCAGAAACATGGGAACAAGGATGTATTTTCCTGGGCAGTTCCTGGAACCACACTAGAACAGTAAAAAGAGTCAGAAGTTCATTGTAAGAGGAAAATGAGTTCAGAAACCCAGAGCAACAAGCAAAATATCATGTGAATTGCTGTCAGTGGTGAAAAATCTCTTTAACTTTGAAAATATGGATCCCCATCCCTTTCCAGATTGTACAGACCATAATGCAGTGTTTGGCTGCTTCTAACTATAATGGTAGGGTGGGATTTTCGAGGATGCTCTATGTTGGCTTCATTTCAGTTCTCATGAAGGCAACGGAAAATTTCAGTGGGGTTCACACATGAATAATGTGGAAAATGTTAAAGAGTCTTTATATTTCTTCCTTTTCTGACCTTTTATTTTGGCTGACCAAGCTTTGAGCACACAGATAACACTGAGCCAGGTCCAAGAATCTTTTTTACCTTCAGGCTGCTGGTTGAGGACTCCTGAAAGGAGTTAGGGCATCCAAAGACTTTGCTGATCTCACCTTTGAAGGCTGTATCTGAAACGCCTTGGTTCAACCACTGCTGAGGCTGAAGATGACAGTGGTTACATTAACAATGTAATATTCAAGACATATGGTTATCTTTGATTAAAGAGCCTAAACTCATTGCTGTCACTTAATTTCATCTCATCCCGTTCAGGACACCAGGTTTGATGTGGTTTTGGTGAAGATCAGTTTGAGCTCTCACTGATACCGACTGTGGTGAATTTTGACTTCGATTGGAGGTTAATGAATTCAGAGTAAACAGTCGTCACCAGTCTACAGTTTCCACATCTTCCAACACAACATTTGTTTGTATTGATAACATGTAGAAAAATTTGTCTGATGTCTGTCAAAGTAGTCTGGGTGTAAATCATATCCAGAGCGTGACCATCATGTGGTCTCTCAGTACTTTTCCCCAAAATAGGCAGCTGCTCTAACTGCATCACAGACAAGGAAGGCATGGAGCAAATGAGCCCAAACTCTCACCAAACGTGTAAATATTAGTTCATTAGTAACCAATAACAAAAAGCTGTGTGAGAGGGGAAGGACACTGGCAAAGTCTTCTTCACTCATGAGCAGAAGTGATCCAAGGTGGCGAGCCCAGGGTGCCAGGTGAGAAATGCTACAGAGCGAGGCATGGCATGGTGTCCCTGCTGCCCCAATAATTATGGATTGAGGCTGGTGCATGGGCTCGGAGGTTCCTCTGTGGAGTCACACCTGAGACCTAGGGCTCAGCAGCACCTCCAGATTGGGAGGACTTCAAAGAAGGCAGCAGAGAGGAGCAGGGAGATGGAGTGCGAGGATAACTGAATCCAGTTTAATGTGTCATGACGTTGATGCACTTGGCAAACACAAGCATTTCACTGCACAGAGATTCTCTGCTCCCCTGAGAACACAAAGACAAGGACATTTCATTCCTTTCTTTTTGTGCTTACTTAATAGTAATACTTAAAATTACTCCTTAAGAAATGCTTAAAACTAACAGTTCAACAAGTTATTCTGACTGAGTTTGTGAAGCAGATGTAATGACCTCAACACAAATCAGGACCTAACTCATCACCAGTCAGGTCTTAGCCAGTTAGGAGAAAGAGTCACTTACTTGATGTGAGCAACTGAATTTTTCTCTCTTAAAAGTTGCTGTGTGCAATATTGCTGGAATATGGGGTTGGCGGAACCAAAGGAAGGGCACTAAAACAGTATGTCTGACTTTTGAGTGGTATGCCTTTTTTTCAAAGATTAACCAAATCTTCAGAATTCAAAGCAATACGATTTCAAACCAAGGAAATTCAGTTTTCAAGTAAATGCATTCTGCATAGTTTAAAAATCATGTAAACACTATTAATTTCCTATTTACAGCACATAATTCTGTACTCTTTTGTTTATCCTCCTTTAAACATGTAATTACTGTATATTGTAATGCACATTAATATCGTTTATTGTACATAGTTTATTTTAACAAAATAAATGTATTACGAAGTATTTTGACAGCATCCTTTTGGGGAGGTTGTGTTTATTTTCCCAGATGCCAATCACATGCACCTTGCAGGACGTTTCAGGTAGGAAAAACACCAAGGAAGAGGATGAGCTGGGCACTCTGTGGTCCAGCAGCCAAGGCAGGCAGAGTCAGGAGGGAAAGTGAAAGGCTTACGGTGATGAAGAAGTTACATGAGGAAAGACAGCCCTGCTGGACTGGAAACTAGAATATGACTGGCTCCAGTCTTCCGGGGATTCAGTGCAGAGATGTGGATCTCGCTTAAAAAAATAAATAAATAAATAAATTTAAGGAAAAAAAGTGCCTTTGTTACCCAGCCATTCATTGCAATGCGTTTCAAGAGCAGAGGAAATCTCATTGACCAGCTGGTCTGGTCTTCAAGTTAAGCCTAGAAATCCCTCCATTCCTGAACACCATCCCTCATACTGATTGGGCCAAAGAAAGTTTCACCACAGGAAGGCTCTTTTCATGTTCCTGCAGCTTGTGAACCTCAGCAGGTTTAACCAGCCCTGCCTGGAGCACTCGCAGAGAAAAGACAAAGCATATCAAGGTTTATTCCTAATAAAAAGGCACTGCAGCCCAAATCTCTGTCTGCTGTAAATGGATACGCCCTCAGAGGAGCCAGGACAATCCAAGAGGGCACAGCACACAGCCTGGAATATATTTTATTCACCTTCCCCCAGAGGAAGATGATATTACTCACCAGACTTTCCATGGCCTGACTTTATCCGGGAAGAAGTTGCACGGGAGATACACACATCTAGGGTAAACAGCAAGGTGCCAAGGCATCCCCCAGAGCAGAAACTTCCTAAATTGCTGCCAGATAAGGCTGGGTGGATACAGCCAGGGAAGGATACCTCTATGGAGCCCTGATGCTTTCACATTTCCCTGAATACCCGCGCCTGGCTGCTGTCCCTGGCAGGATGTTGGGCGAGACAGGCTTTGCTCTCACCCAGGGCGCCGGTTCCCATGTCTTCATGTGAGTACAATCAGAGCAGGAGGCAGCTGCCTGCCCCGTCTCCCAAAGAGAAATCCAGTCAGTGCAGGGAACACCCATCCGGGGAGGCATCCTGCCCTCCCTCTCACGGCAGCTCAGGTCTGGAGCTGGGGTGAAATACCCTAATTTCTGCATGGCCACTCGGGCTGGGCACACCAGCTGCAGGGCAGCTGAGCTTCCAGGGCCAGTGGACTATTGTGGTTGTCACAGAACAGGAGGGTATTTTGACAAATCAAAGCACTGCGTGGCAGTGGCGATTGCTGTTCAGGTTAAATGAGCTACAATAAACCTGGGGCACTGAGTGCACTGCAGGATACAGAGGTGACAGGTCACAAGGGCCCTTACAGCCCGTACACTACAAAACACACTGCAGAGAGGAAAAAAAATCATCCGTAGCATCATTCCCAGTGTCTAAAAGGGAAACTGAGGCACAAAGAAATCCACTGCTTTTCATGGGAGAGAGAATACCTGAGGTGTCACAGCCTTTGTGACAAACACTCCTCGCAAACACACACCAAAGACAGACAGGCTGTTCAACTGCTTTGGACAGGTTAGGTGGAGAGATCTAAATCCACGGCTTTAAAGAGCATTAAAATGCTCCCAAGGAGGTGAAGTTTGTCTGGGAAGAAGCTTCTCAAGCTCTGAAATGTGTGAGCTGTGTTGGCTGCCTGCAAATTCTGAGCAGGATGTACCAGCCCAGCTGCAGCACTAAGGATGTGAAAACTCAAGACCTGGTGACAAATTCTGACAGGACAAGGAGTAATTTTTGAACTAAAAGAGAGTTGACTTAGACAAGAACATTTTTACAGTGATGGACTGGATAGAGAGGTGGTGGATGCCCCATCCCTGGAAACGTTCTAGGTGAGGTTGGACAGAGCTCTGAGCAAACTGGTCTAATGGAAGAGGTTCCTGCTCTTTGCAGGTGGGCTGGACTAGAAACAACTCACACTATTCTGTGATTTTAAGTTTCAAAACTGATGGGAATTTAGCAGAATTAAGACCTACTAGTGTAGTTACTTCTGGGGAAAATTTTCAGATTTGCAATTACCAGCACAAGGAATGAAACTGGCTCCTTGTAAGTAAGTCAGTGTTGTGTGCCTACTTGTGGGAACCCAGCAAAGCTGGAAAAAGACGGACGAGCACCAGTCAAATCGTAGAATTTTGGAATCATTTTTGTTGGAAAAGACCTTTAGGATTATTGAGTTCAACCCAGTGCTGCCAAGTCCACCATGTCCCCAAGTGCCATATCTACATGTCTTTTGAATACCTCCAGTGATGGTGACTCCACCACTTCCCTGGCAAATGGGTTCTCGGGCTCTGGTGGTGGCTGGACTTTTGTCCCTTGAGGCAAATCCACGGCATGTCTTTTGCTGTCCGCCTTGAAAGATCGCCTCAAAGTGGCCTTGTGCTGACTTGGCTTCAGTCAGTACATCCTTTCCACCTCCCCCTTCTGCTCCCCAGTCTGGCTGCATCAGTCAAAACCCTTTTCCCACCCTGCAGTGTTTTGTTCTGATCACTTGCTGAGGTTTCTACTGTCTCACCGTGTCCGGGTACAGCCCTGATTTCCTGCTGGCTGCACAGGAAGGAAGTTTGCCACTTTCTAACCCTACCTCTAATCCTGAGACTGCAGCACAGCCAGACTCCATCAGAGAAATTCAGTGAAGGAAATGACTTCACACCAAGGAGATGTTTTGCAGGTGTTCACAGCTCTGGCAAAGAGTTTGTAGCAGCTTACAGATATTCTACGTGAGAAATCTCTACACACAGAGAAAGAGGGACATATTGCTTTAAATTGCTTTCATACTACAGTTTTGAGGTTTATTAAGGACACAAAACAATTTGCAGGTTTCCCATAATAACAGTGATGCTAGTTGACAATATCAGAGGGATCATGAGGTGCAATTTGAAATGAAACATGAGGACTTTTTAAAGGGTACTTAAACTCTCCATCAGCAAAAAAACTGCTCCTGCTGCTATTGGACACAGCGGTCTCTATTCAGAATTACAGAAGGCAAGGTGATAAAATCACCTTCATCCTACTCAATCACAGTGCAACTTTCACAGATTAAAAAAAAATTTATATCAACTAATAAATTACAGGTTAAATTAAATCTGTCTCAGTTTAGACAGGACACCTGGGGAAGTTTCAAGCATGCATTCCTGTAAATGAAGGTGACTGCATCCAGGAGACAAGGCACTGAGTGGGGGAAGACAGGTGCAGGTATTACTCTCAGCAGCAATTCTCCCCTAATGGCTATCTGAGAAGGTGTCGTTGTTTTGTGAGCTCCTGTGGGCCTCTCCCACTTGGCAAATCTTCCTCCTTTTACTTAATTTCCCATTTTGCTCAGAGGAGAAATGAAGGATGAATGTGAATGTGTCCTCCTGCAGGTGGGGGCCAGAGAACAAAGGCACTTGTGTGGCTGTGGTCACAGGGGGGTCTTGTGGCTGCCCCCAGGTGTCCCCCTAGTTTGTAAAGAGCGGGTCTGAGGAGGTGTGAACGGTCCTGTGGAACATCTGCTCTCTTTGCTGTGCTGGGCTTGTCTCACCCCCCATTACTGGACACTCCACAGCTTTCCTGCAAGTGCATCTGGCCATGCCCCAGCTCTGCGTGCACCCTCAGAGGAGCAGGTCTCCATGGAGCTTAGCAGCTCAGGGAACAGGGAACTGGGAACACCCTTCCAAGCCTCCTCTTTCCCACCACCTCAGCCAGGGGCTCGCTGAAACCAAACCATGATCATCGCATTTTGGCTTGGTCCCCCTTATTCTGGAAATTGTCAGGAGAGATGCCTTGGGCTCTGCAGAGTCTCACTGATTCCACGTGAAGCCATTTCCCCTCCAATCCCTGGATAAAAGCAGATGGTTCTGCACATTTAATGTGTTTCTCTCTTTTTTTTTTTCCTCAGCAATTGTCCCTTGCGAGGTAAATTTTTTTTTCAACACAATAACTCCAATTAAGCAAAGCACTGAAATACATGCTTAACTGTAAAAGTCCACTGCTATTAAGCAAAACACTTAATCATGAGCTTAAGTCCTTGGCTGAGTCAGGGCTGAGTATGCATTCCTCCTAATTTCAACATAGTGATCTGAATATTTATTTCGTTTCATTGGCCTCGAGACCTTCTTCTTTGACTGTTATTCCTGAATGACTGCAGGGTAAGATTAACTAATGGAGGTGGGAGGGGGAGGTGGTGGAAATGTTGGTAACTGCATTTATGTTACTGGGAAGAAGCTCAACCCCAGATGAATCAGGCTGTTATGGAGGGGGCAAAGCCTTTATGGGGTGTTTCCACACCCCAGTGGCTGCTCAGTCCATGAGCACTTTGCTCAGGGAGAAAGGTCGCACAGAGTGAAAAGCTCATGAGGAGGAAGGGAAACTGCATAATTTCTTTTTACCACGGGATTTTCTATTGTAAAGCTGTGCGCTGGGCTTCTACAGCAATAATGCTTTGAGCAGCACGAGGAGAGGGGATTAAGCCTCATCTGCCCAGAAAAGCCAGTGATTAGGAGCATTACAGGGTGAGATCAAATTCTGGGCCGATTTCCACCCTCCAGAATGCTGGAGGTACCAAAGGCACCCCAAAGCCGGGGGGGAATTTGTCCCTTCCTCGCCTGAGCTGGGACGGGAGGTCAGTAAGTCTCACACTCGGTGGTGGCAGTGGAGCAGATGTCACAGTCGCAGCGGATGGCCACGGGGTAGGTGTAGAAGGGGTCCACGCCGGGGGCACACTTGGGCAGCTTCACCGTCACCATCCTGGTCTCGTTGTAGGTGCAGATCCGGTGGTGGGACTCAATGTAAGGCGGCTCCAGGATCGGTTTCTGCGGGAGAGAAGTGCTGGCCTCAGGCAGGAAGCGAGACAAACATCTGGAGCCCCACTTTCCTCAAGGGGATTTTGTGTAAATAGAGCAGCTACTGGATCAGGTGGAAGGGGCCATGGAAATAAATTTTAGGCTACATCCTTCAACACTTGCCTCTTGGAGCCCTGCCATGGAGGGGAGTGGGTGCATATATGTGTTTCAGTTTGTTTAAAACATAAAGCTCCAATTAAAACCTGCTTGAAGGAAGACAAAAGACTATCCCAAAAGCTGGTTTTCAGCAGAGTATGAGTGTTTCGACAGAATGCTGCCAAAAGCAGCTGCTTTCTTCCAAAAGCATGGATTTTCCATTAAACATATTCTGCTGGAAACCCTTCATGTGCACAAGCTGCCTAAGAGCAGAGGTGCATCCAGGTGCAAAAGGCTGGTGTTTTTTCTCAGCCAGACCAGTCTTCCCTGTCAGGCTGCATTTCCCACAAATCCCAATGGCTGTACACTGCAGGCAAAGCTCTTGCCACAGCAGCCAGCATAGAAGTCTGCAATTCCTGCTGAGAAAATCAGCTTGGACAGAGACCTCAGCCATCAGAAGACCATGGGAGCCTGAAGGCCTTGAAACCCACACTGCCATGTGGTATCACAGTGGCATTGGTTTTGCTGAAAAATCAGTTTTTCCTCAACAGGTACACGCATTTTCCAAAGACTCCAGAAATGGGAAGCACACACAGGAATGGGAGCCCACTATCTAAGGTAACACAGCCAGGAGACATTTTAATTTCCTTCTTTCCCTCTGTGCTGTGCAAAGAACCCTCCCTGGGAACCAAGAAGGGTGGCATGGGAAAGAACAGATGCAACATTTCAGCAAGAAGATGTGCAGAAACCCTCCCTCTTACAAAGTCCCCATCCAAACACGTGGTGGTGCCTTCTGGAAGCTGTTGAACCCACAGCCAGGTGCATTCAGCTGAACTAAACCCCAGGGGTACTGCAGCAAGAAAGGCTGCAAGGTCTGAGCTGCCAGAGGAGCTTGGGGGTAGAGGGAAGCAGGAGTCAAGAAATCCCTCTCAGGAACCTTATCCCAGTGTGGAATCTGGCCACTGGTGGCCTTTCCCCTCATCCCACCAAGTCATGAAGAAGGGGAGCCAGAGCTGGCACACAGACCCTGGCTCCTCCTCCAGTCACTTACGTAGAGTCCTTGTCTTCATGTGGACAAAATCCCTCTGAATCACTTGAGGCTTCCCAAATAAATTAAACTAGGATTGGCCCCTTGAGCCTTCCAGTTGCGGAATGGCAAAGACAGTCAGAAACCTGTTGTCTGATATGTGTGTGGATGTACTTACGCTCTTTCTTTCTCCCTCTTTCTACCCTAAAACTTGAGTACTTCATATTTATACAGGGCTGTGACTTAAAATAGGACCAAATTAGAAACAGACATTATCTTTGGGATTTGCTTTTTGGAACAAAATATATTACCCATCAATCGGGAGCTCTGTCTTAATCTCAAAGGAATTCTTTTTTTCCAAGCGAAGTAATAAAGTCCTGCTCTCCTTAAGTGTTCAAGCTGTAAGAGGCTTTCAGATTGCGTAGTAAGAGCATTACATAAGTGCTTCATTAATATCATCACATGGCTTCCATTCCCCTTTGGAGCAGTGGGAGGAGGGAGGGGACAACCAACAACAAACGCTGACAGCGGTAGCCAGGGGGTCATGGAGCAGGACACTGCGGGTGGGTGGCTTTTGAGGGTTTTCCTGGGGGGCAAGTGCCAGCCAGGGATGTCCCCGGGTGACAGCCTCACCTCCCAGGTCTCGCAGCGTCCCCAGCAGGCATCCGTGGTGACCCTGAGCCCACGGCAGCCAGCCTTCCTGGCCAGGAAGGTGAATTCCCTCACGGCACAGCCCACGAACGTCCGCAGGTCGATGGCCGAGGCCTTGGTGGAGGTGCCGCAGCCGGACAGCAGCAGGACAAGGAGAGCTCCCGGGATCAGGCAGTGGAGCTTCATGCTGAAGGCAGAAGGGAGAGGAGGGGAGGGCTGGGAGAGCCAGCACAGCCCAGCAGGCAAGAAGCGCAAGTGGACAGGCTCAGCTTGTTAGTGTGGAAACACATACTCACTGGAAGATTATATGCAGGTGCTTTTATTGATGAGCTCTGGGAATCAGGGGTACAGACAAACCCAAATCTGACTCCGACATGGATTCGAGATGGACACATTTTATACTCTTTCTTTACATAATCATATGTTGATTATTAACTTGATATTGTTCTATTGTGTGTATTGTTTTTGCTCAAGCATGACTTTAAGCCCCCTCTCCCCCCAGCATTTCTTATCTATTGTAAAAGAGAGTACACAGGTGTAGGTTCACAGGGTTCTAGTAAGGACAATGCTTGATATTTACTAAGTAATTATTGTATTCAACATCATCTACTATGCAGGTGGGTACGCAGGTGTAGGTTCGCAGGGTTCTAGAAAAGACAATGCCCACTCCAGTTTCCAAGGCCCAGTTTAGCTACCATGATTTTAGGAACGTTTTAACCCCAGACTATCAAGCTGAAGCAGGGATAACCCTTCCTCCCTTCAAACACAGAGCTACTCGTCCTCACTCCACCTGGGAGAAGAGGGGCACACGGAGGAATGAGTGGTCACTACTCCCAGAAGTGGAATATCTCAGTAAAAAGGTCCATCACAGAATGCAGCAATGTGATGACTTTCCCTGCAGTGCAGCAGGAGTTTGCCTGGTAGAGATAAAGTCACTGGCCAGTGCCTTGGCCCCATTGAAACCTTCATATTGCAGATCTGTTTTGCAGCATGTGCCTTTCTACCACCCTGTTTGAGTTGTCCTGAGATCACACAAAGGCAATAGCTGCATAGTTGGGAGCCAAGCATCCCTGAATTTGTGCTATAATCTCAGCATCTCCCAGAAGTGTTACTGGCATTGCCAGTTGTTGTGGTGACTGAACCCACCACAGCGATGCCCAGGGGGCCACAGAGCCCAGATACAGAGGTTTGGTGGGCTGGCTCCAAAGGTTAAATGCCCACTCTGTGAGAATGCCTTCTCCCATTGAATTCCTGTGAGCTGATGTAGGCTCGGTCTGTCTGATTGACAGTGGACAGACACCCCTTGTATCTCCTAAGGAAAGGTATCCAGACCTGTCCCGCCCTTCCCTTCTTCCTATAGGTCCCTGCTATGTCATCCCCACCTCCTTTTCTGAACCCCTTTTAAGTGCACCCTGGATGGAAGTTCCCCCCTTCTTCGTGTCCGGACCCTTTTGAGGGAGTTTCTACAATAAACCCTTGGAATACCGACCGAGGAGCCGCCTCGCTTATTAATTTCTGGCTACACTTCGGCAATCCATAAGCCCCAGGCATGCATGGCCTGGCCAGCACACCGGCCTATTAATATAGCCAGTACCAACACCCCGTGCACTGGACTTGTGCCATTCCTCTCCCAGGGCTGCAGCCAGAGGGGCTGGCTGTCCCTTCAGCACACCTCAGACCCAACCCAGGCTGCCAAGCCAGTGATCAGAGCTGGCCAGACAAGGGGGGACGTGGCCAAGGTGACCAGAGGAAGCTTGAACTCCTCACACCTGAGCAGCCCAGCACCCACCAGGACCCTCTGATACCTGTTGATCCTCTGATACCTGCTGACCCTCTGTCTCAGTAAATAAAGCAACCAACTTCTCAGGAACAACTTCTCTGTCAAAACAAGAGAGCTGGAAAGTAGCTCTACGCCACAAGGTCCATTTACAATTCACATACTATCACTGCATTCAAATACATCTACCTTAGAAACCTCAGATTTAACACTTAATACTGAGAAAGTCAGCTACTGCACAGGGCACAGACTGGTGTGTGCTGGTGTCTGTCCTCAGCTGGACAGACCAAAATTAAGTGAGCTGAGACTGCCTTTTGCCTGGCTGATGCTTGAGTCTCTAAGCTCCTGGTAAACAAAATGATTAAAATTTGCTAAATCAAAGCTTTAGATCAGCACATGATGCCTGCATCACATATGTCACCGTGTATACAAGAGAGCCTTACATGTGATTAAATGAGAGTATGTTTATATGTAACCTTCAACAGGGTACATAAAAATGCTAAAATTCCTTATTTTTAAAAGAAGATATGTGAGAGCAAAATAGACAAACTTCAGAACAAATCAAACATTTATCCTTCGCCACTTTAGCAAATTCTGCTGCTTTATTCATGAGCCAGAGCCATGACAGGGAGCAAACACAGACATGCACTCACCTAACTCGTTGGAGTCAGAATTCCTTTTACAGTTTTAAATTGCAGATGGTGTTTCAGGATGTCAGAGGGAGCACCAGGAGACCTGCACTGCAATCTCTGTCAGCTCTGTGATCAGCAGATCTCCCCAGCAGCTGCTACTGGGATGTCTAATTGCTCAAATTTATAGAAAGGGTCTTGTCAATCAAGGCAGATCCTTACTTGAACTACCCAAGGCATCAAAGTCATTGACAGTAAAGCAAGGCTCCCCTTTCCAGCAGTGATTAGCTTCAAGGGACTTATTGTTTTTGCAGGTTATTGTTTCATAACCTGATCAAAAAAGGAGTATCTCGATGAGTGAAATTATGAGCATGCACTGGGGCAAAATGGATCTTCTTTTCCATAATGGAATATCAACACCTTTGCAAAGGAATTGAAGGAATTGGAAGCTGGCTCCGAAATTATCATTACTCCTCTAATTAACAAGCCCTAAGTAAACATCCTCAAGGGATACTTCTCAGATATTTGTACCAAAAATAATGCCTGGATTTTTGTCAACTGCAGAAGATCTTTTTTCACTCGATTTCTCTGTACAAGCAAGGGCAAGGGATGGGGGGAGGACGTGTGAGCTTGCAAGGAAAGAAAGTGTTCTCTTGGCAAGCCAGGCAGCTGAAATACAGGTAAACACCACTGGGAAAGGAAATTTAGAAATCATTTCCTCTGCCTTCACTCTGCAAACCAAATTTTCAGCTATCCACAGGACAGGGAGCAGCTGAGGAACTTGGTTCTGTGAAAAACTTGCTGGTCAGTGAGCTTGTAAAAGATGAGTGGGAGAGAGAAGTGCAGCCACAAGCTCACAGAGTGGCCTGGGGAAAGTCACCTCCCTTCCTTTCCACCATGGATGGACAGTGGATGGTACAGTTCCAGTACCCAGGCAAATCCAGAAAAGGCAGGGCAAGTGTCAGGGATTATGGACCCTTCAAGATGATGCTGTCAGAGGCAGCTAGAGCAATACAACCCAGCCCTGAGAACAGAAAACACAGGGGAAACCTTGATTCAGATGAAATCCGTGCTACAATGTTTTAGAGGGAAAAACAAAATGAGTAGAGAGCAAAAAAGAGTAGAGGGAAAAAAAACCAAAAAACCAACAACCAAGCAAAACAGCATCTGTTGATGTCCAGAACATGCATCTTATCAAATATGAAGCAGTGATTACTATGAGCTTGTTGATTTACCTTACAAATACCCAAGAATAGTTCTGGTGGGTTGTATTCAGGCTTGCTGCACTATGAGCTACGGAAAATGACAAATTGCCACTGTGGAAATGCAGTCTTGAACCATTCAGCACCAAATGAGGGACGTCCCGCTGGTTCTTCTCCCTTTTTCAGGGTGAATAACCCATGGCTCGAGGTCCTTGTTCCGCTGCTAAGGCCAGCAGCCCACATTTGGAGCAGCAGCAGGGCTCACACTGCTGCTCAAACCCCTGGGACCCCCAGAGCACTTGCTGTGTCTCATTGTTCAGCTTGGAGCAGCCACACAAGCTGGAATGTAAAACGCTGGTTATTTACTCTCAAAGTCTACCTTTTCTGTCTAAATTAGGAACCAGTGATTGGAACAAGTGAAAGAGGGATGGGATTGTCTGAAAAACAGAAAAGCAGCAGGCGTTTAGTGCTGTTGCCATATTGCCATCATTACACGGGAAACGACTGCTTCAAATAATTAACTCACTTAAAAGAAACGGAAAGAAAAAAATAAGAAGGAACAGAATATTTAATAAAAAATTTGAAAACTGTCCTGAAGTTAGGAGGAAGGGGGTGTTTAAAGTCTATCCCAGTATTCTCCCTCATTATTATTCCCAGTCTCACTGGCAGTAAAGGACTCCAGGTTCAAGTGAAGGGTGATTGGGTGAGACGTTGGAGGAGGAATATTGAATGGAGGTGTTGTAAATGTCTCCATCAGATCACCAGACAATGTCCTAGACACCTTTTTCCCCCTTTGAAACAACAGGGAAAAGCAGGAAATTCAAAGACAAATGAGATCACAGGGAGGTCAAGAGGATCAGCCAAGGTCTTGTCACTGATCTGAAACGATCAGCGACTTTCCACCAAAACAACCCTAAAACTACTTTTCTGTAATTTTCACTGACCAAAAACAAAGCTAGAAAATAAACTTTTGAAGTTTTTTTTTTAAATATACAGTTTAAAATTTCCCGACTTATGGGGAAAGCATGTAAAAGTGAAAATACTGAGCTTAAGCCCCCTTTATTTGATTCTGGAAATGTGCCAGCAAAAATCAGCCCAAGATTAGAGGTAGGTACAGGAAATATGCGCCAGATGGCAGATGAACCAGCTTTGACAGATCCCTCTTCTTCTATGGATTAAAAAACCAGGTGCTGGAGTTTTTCTGTAATTCAGCTTGGTTTCGGTGATTTCAGCTAACTAAGATCCTGTTCTCTTGTCTCCATTTGTACTGAACAGCCTCTTAGAGTGAAACAAAAGGGAAATTGCAGACTCTCACTTATTCTGTCTCTAGAAAATCCTGTCTGTTTGTGGGACAGACACCAATTCCTGAAGGATTTGCGTTGTATTGTGTGAAAAGCCTGAGTGCTGGTTTTTTCCCATGCAGAGTTTTGCTGTCTTACAGTTCTGTGAGTTTATCTCATTTAAGTTAATCAATAAATACACCAGTAAGATTTCAAATTGGGTTGGCCATGAGAAAGGAGCTGAGATGTGCTATGTAATGAGACAGATCAAGGGAAATAACAATGCTGAGTGGCTGGCAAACAGTAAGCCCTGCAGAGAGCCACGGAGGCAGTGGCAGGCCAAAAGAACCTGGTAAACATTCAGGCAAGCAAAGGCAGTGGCTGGACAGGAGATATTTAATGCACTGCACAAAAGAGGGGTTTGGAAAGGTGGGTGTTAGTTCAAAAGTCAGACAGAAGGAGAAATGGGTGAGGAATCAAGGTGGTGTGGGATGGCTGGCCAAGGTCACAGGAGGTGGCATCCAAGAGAGGTTAGGATTCAGTTTAGAGCAGAGTGAGCCATAAAACTGTTAGGTAGGATACACAGCTATAAATGTTAGATGTAAATTGGAGAACTTACTGAAAAAAAATAGCACTAGAATCACTTTTCTCTATACAAGTTAACATTGGACTTTATCTCAATAGATTGTTTCCTCTTTGCTGGTAGTTTTGAAAAAAAGATAACCTTTATGTCCTGAAAACAGCATTTCAAACAAGTGCATTAAGATTATTTAATCCATCCCCACGGCTGCTGCGTGTTTGTCTTGGAGTGTGACTTCCTGTCATCTTCTACATTTCTAAAGAATGCAAAGAGCTGGTTTGTAAGGGACAGACAAAGCAGGCTTAACCTTGAGAGGGCACGGCTGCTCTGTAAGTGAAAATCAAAGGCAGCAAGTAAAGCTCCTCGAAAGGCTCCGATAGAAACACTGCCAAGTGCAAGCACAGGGAGCACAGTGCGGCCGTCAGGAAATGTGTTCCCGGGCAGGAATTAGATAAATGTGGGCTCTCCCTGCTAACAATGGGACACCAGTCCCCGCTGAAGGTCTCGGGCACACAATGCCACTTCTGCTTTAAAAGACTTTCTGCTCATTTTGCTTCCTGGGCTTAACACAACACGAGCTGGCACCGGCTGAATGAGCACTGGGGAGAAGAACGCAGTCGGGAAGGAGGATTTCTTGGGGCTGCTGCGGCAGTAAATCACAGCACGCTGGGTGCTCAGGGGAATGACCCATCTTACAGAGGAGATAAACGCTTCTTGCAGCTTGGGGGGTGCCTGTGTTAGGAATGGCAGAGCGGCCCAGTGAGCACACCTGTAAAACCCAGCCCTGCGGATGTGAGATGCTGGGAAAGCTCCGTGCTGACCGCAGCAATATCACAGCTGTTTCAGCACAGACACTGCCTCGCCGGCATGGCTGTTTTAAGGAAACTCTCAGACATTTATTCTTCTCTTCCTTTTCCATCAGACCTGGAAAATGAATTCCAAGGGTGAGGCTTAACAGTAACAAAAAACACTAATCCACAGTTTGCTTGAGGCACATCTATCCTGGTGAGATAACACTGTTCTGCTAAAAAAGGCCTGTAGCTATGATGGATTCAATCCAGAAGAGAACTAATGAAGGTTCTACAGACACCAGAAGAGCTGAAGCTTCTAAAATTTGCTAGTGAGCATCTCTAACATATAGGTATTGCACCCAAAACAAGATAATTCCAATAAAGATAAAACCAGAGCATAACTGCAGGTTCAGTTCAGAACCTGATCATAACCTCATTTGATACTATATGGACAAAAGCTCTCTACTGTTGTTTGAATACATTTACTAAAATTCCTTTTTTAGATGTTTATATGCAGGGTACCTCAGAAAAGCTAATTTCTCAAACCTTAAACTTTGAGCAAAATGGTTTGCAAGTAGAAATCAGAAGCAAAAATATAAAGGCAAAAAGGAAGTAAGGACTCTCCATGGTCAAGAAAAGAACGAGTTCCAACAAAACTCATCCTGACCCAAGGGGAAAGGATAGCAAAATTTAAAATAAAAGGTGTGATAGACCAGACCAGTTTGTCTGATATCTGTCCTGGTCTGACTAGCGCAAATATTGAATCCAGAATCCTACTCTACTGTGGCAGTGAGTTACATGTTGCAAGGATTAAGAGCTGCTAAAGACACATTTCTCAAAGACTGACTGGCAGGAAGAATTCACCTGCAACAGGAGCATTGCTGGGGAGTTCCCTGAAGGTTTAGGGGTTGTGATATATACAATGGTAAGGGGAAAAACAGAAAAATGCATATCCAGAATGGATGAGGAGGAGAGTAAAGATACAGCACTGAGCCCAGGCTGTGGAACTCCTTTGTCACGGTCCTTAGGAAGGTATAGAAACTCATTTCTTAAGGCTGCCACCATATCCTTGCTCTGAAAAGATGTATTTGTCAAGCACAGCTCCTAACAGTAAGGAATCAAACACCACTTCTCCACGCTGTTGGTAACATTCTTCTCAGTTTTCACAGGCACTTTGGGAGCATGTGCACCCTTACATTGTCAGCAAACGCAGCCACATTTTCTTCCCTATTAAACTGTCCCTTTATGGTGATGATGCTGATCACATTCAGCCCAGAATCTGAATTCAAGAATTCAAATCCAATGGAATTGGCTGAATATTGATGTGAGCGAGAACTGAGCTCTCTAATTGTACACCAGGGAATTGCCTGGAGATTTGATCTGAGTTCATTGCAGTGTGGAAAAGATTTTTCCAATAAATACAGATGCTATGCAAACTTTATGTGACTGACAATAACCACTTTAACTCAAGTTGCTTCTGCATCCATAGTTTTCTTCTAATAATCTTTTTTGAAAAGACATTTTAGTCTTTTAGGACAGACTAATGAGCAATGACATAGCTGCTCTGGGCTCAGAATTTGAAGATGAAGCTTCTT
Organism: Callaeas wilsoni; assembly: GCA_013398955.1. Classification (NCBI taxonomy): domain Eukaryota; kingdom Metazoa; phylum Chordata; class Aves; order Passeriformes; family Callaeidae; genus Callaeas; species Callaeas wilsoni. Next base: position 25,072 of record VWPU01017990.1, read on the forward strand.
AATCAAAACTACAGAAGTTCAAAGATAGATTACGTTAATTCAATAATTTCCCTACTGTTCATGGTCGGTGCACTGGAAAACAGACACCTTGTCTGACTCACATCACCCCCAGTGCTAATGCTCCGTTTTTAACATTGCCTTCACGGTGAGTGAAGTTTACAAATAAGACAAAGCTGGAAGTTAAGTCTCCTGAAAAAAAGCTACTGTCTCTCTCTGTGAATTCTGTCAGAATAAACTCATAGAACTATTGAACTAATCAAAATCCAGCCAGGAGAACAAACATGATGAGAGTCCCAAACCCCAGAGAGGCACTTGGCCAAATCAAACCTCGGCACGGCATAGACCCAGACAGTAACAGGCAAGAAGTGTTGGAAGGAGACAGAACAAAACCTTCCAACCTGAACTCTTTTTACCCCCTGGGGAAACGTGGATCTCAATCAACACTTTGAGTCCTTCACCCTGTTTAAGTTCTTCACCCTGTTCCCACTGATTTTAACCAGCTCCTTGTGGATGCAGAGTCATCCCATGTCATGGGACCAGGCAGGGCTCACAGAGGCCAGGAAGAAAAATAGGTTCCAGCAGGCCAGAAACAAACCCAGCACCATACAGAGACAGCTGAGCTACCAGAGGCTGGCCAGGCTCCTGTTGTCTATCTTGAGTCACCAATGTATCAGCAACTGAAGAATCACCAGGGCAGGAAGATAAGAAGAGTAAGAGATAGCAAAGATCCATCTTTCACCTCTGAGCATCACTGCCACAGGCACATCACAATGTGGCTGTCTCACCACTCTCTCAGAGAATTTCTTCCTAATTAACATCACTCATTATAGTTTACAGCTTATTTACAAATTCTGATATCACAGTAGTAATGATTTCACCTGACATGAAAGTTCAGGGCAGAGCTTGCACTCTCCTGGGTATGGATTAATCAATAGAGATTAACTGAAAGAGTACCACAAATTCAATTTTATGGTGCTATGCTACACACCTCTGCCTGGCTTCAAGCATGCTTTCTATTCTGCAGTCTTTGTAAACTATGTCTACTTTAATTAGATCAGACAGATAAATCCTGATGAAAACAAAATGCTTTGTCATTTAAAGACACTTTCAAACCAGACATTAATTTATAAAGATTGGACAGCCTAACAAGACAAGTTCTGTGTTTCACAGAGTTTCATGCTGTATTTGATTCTGACAATGTCAGCTATATCCTCTGATGTTCAAAGGTCAAATATGTAAATCACAGCTGAGTATAATAATTTCTTGCTTTGCTCACAGCTGGCATGTGGCAAATGGATGTTGAGATCCAGCTGCTTAAATCCTCGATCATCCATTTAAGTTTTAACCCAGCAGTGAAATGACTAAAAGGTGTGTTTGCAGTGGTGTGTGCCAAACTGTACCCCAGGGATTCCCACTCAACTCGAAGAACTAAAAGACTCTGAGCTTCTTGGACATGTAAAGAATACAACATACAGATGTTGCTTTATAAGGAAAATGCATTACAAATGACTCACAGATTAAGCTGGAAAGATAATAAAATGCTGGGTTTGACTCAAAACATAAGCCTAGAAAATTAAATTCAAGGTTTGCCTCTTTAATTAGCATCAGGGATCAGTTGTCCTGCAGGCTGCCATTTCTGAACCCTTTCACATCACCCAAGAGCAACAAGCACTGTAGGTTAAATTTACAAGGGTTAGCAATGGCCAAATCTCCAGTGACAATGAAAGGGGAAAACTGCTGGCCTGTACTTCCTTTAGAAAACCCTCCTCACAGAGATTTGCCACAGGGTGCCAAAATGCCATTGAACAAACTGCAGGGCCACATCTCAACATGTACTGATTTTCCTGCTTTGGGTGACCTTCCCTGCACAGCGTGGAGAGCACTGGTGGAACTATAATGTGTCTCTACAGAGACTGGTACCAATGACAGCTTCTGGACATCACAATTGCACAGCCTTTTTCAATTGAGAAATCACCTCTTTTTTTTTAATCCAAGGAGCCAGAGTGTTGACAGATAGATTAAAATTGGCTAATCTGCTCTCTTCCCCCATTTAAGTTGTTTGAGTGCATGCACAGGACCGTGCCAAGGCAGAGATTAATTAATTAATACATAAGAAACAGACAGTGGCTGCAGGTTGAGCAACACAGATTTTGCCTGACCCAGGGGAACTCTGGAATATGAAGGATTCTCCATGTCACAGGAAAGTGGGAACTTTAAACCATGGTCCAAGGAACACTGCTTTAAGGTCTGGTCTTCTTGTCATCATTGTCAAGGGGTTTTTATCACCAAAGCCATTGGACACTGAATTTGAGTCCGTTTTAAAAAGGCTCGGGGCATTTCATCCAGACGTGGTGTTATTCAGAATCTCTCCTCTGCCAAACCTGTTNTCATCATTGTCAAGGGGTTTTTATCACCAAAGCCATTGGACACTGAATTTTCATATATGTTTTGAAAAGGCTCAGGGCATTTCATCCAGACACGGTGTTATTCAGAATCTCTCCTCTGCCAAACCTGTTTGGCACATTCAAACGGGAAATTAGTGGAGGCATTAAATACAGCTCCCCATTCCTTCTGTTACCCTCTCCTCAGCACTGAAGAGAAGGACAACAACCTCTCTAAGCCCCACAGAGGTCAGCCTAAAAGAGTGACATACAAGGACAGGCAAAACCATGGCATCATTATGGTTGGAAAATACTTTTAAGATCATTGAGTCTGACTGTTAACCCAGTACTGCCAAGCCCACCACCAGACCATGTCCCCAAGTGCCACATCTGCAAATCTATTAAGTACCTCCAGGAACAGTGATTTCATTTCCCCGAGCAGCCTCAGCCAGTGCTTGACCACCCTTTTGGTGAAGAAATTTTTCCTAATACCCAATCTAAATGTCCTCTGGCACAACTTGAGGTGGTTTCTCTTGTCCTATTCCTTATTACTTGGGAAAACAGACCGACTCCCACCTGGCTACAGCTTCCTTTCAGGGAGCTGTAAAGAGTGATAAGGTCTCCCCAGAGCCTTCTTTTCTTCAGGCTGAGCCCGCCCAGGTCCCTCAGCTGCTCCTCACAGGACTTGTGCTCCAGATCCTTCCCCAGCTCTGCTGTTCTTCTCTGGACCTCTTCCAACCCCTCAATGTCTTTCTCGTACTGAGGGGCCCAAAACTGAACTGAGGATCTGAGGTGTGGCCTCCCCAGTGCCCAGCACAGGGGGATGATCACTGCCCTGCTCCTGCTGACACAGGCCAGGTGCCATTGGCCTTTTTGGCCACCTGGGCACACCTGGCTCATGTTCAGCCACTGTTGACCAGCACCCCCAGGCAGTCAGAGCAAGAGATCCAGACTGAGCTTTTGACTGACATGGCTGAGACAACTGGGCAATAGGAGTAAAGTGTTTTCCTGGACATAAGACACGTGACATGTTCAAAAATGCCTTGTCTCCCAAATTCCTTAAATATCTGATCCTCTTGCAAGGCAGATAAATGTTTGAACAGATTTTGACTGGTCTTTTCACCTCGCTGTAGCACCTCCAGCTATAAAACTTCATTCCAAACCCACATTTTTCCCCAGTGTCCCCTCTCCTCTCAGGTCTGGGTCAGAGCAGTGCACTCCATGCAAGCTCCTTTTTTCCACAGCCTACAGAGTGCTGGTCCACTTCCATTACGGAGTGCCCAAACAGATAGTACACACCTTGCTTCTCACCATCACAGTGACATTTACTGCAGTCCATACAAAATACCTCTCCTGGATGCATTTGATATTCTCCAAACAAAGCGAATATTGATATTCTCCAAAGTGAAGTTGTACTGCTTACTTTCCATTTTTTTCTCATGTCAAAGAATAGGTGAGCAGTATTTTTCCTCGAGACAGCATGTTTTACATAATTAATAATAATGGAGAGTCTCAGAGGAGAAGAGTTTTAGTAACACTGTTTATGAAATGACAAATGCACCAGGAAAGGGCAGTTCCCCGCTCCTGAAAGAAAAAAACCCAAAACTTTCCATTTCCCCAGTAGTGGAATAACACCTTTGGAACAATGCTGCCCTGTTCATAACCAGATTCTTTTGTAGGCAGACATTGTGTCTAGACAGCCTCAGAAAAACTGCCTCACTTAACATCCCAGGGCTGGGGTTCACTGCATGTCTGAAGTGTTTACCTGAATGCTCAGGTACTCATCCCAAACAACGCAGCAGAGATTGGTTCTGTTTGTCCCTGGAGCTGATGGGTGTCATTGCAGAAGAGGCAGGAAGCAAACTGGGATCACACATTCCCTCTGAAGCTCATATCCATAAAAGCTTTCTAGAGGTCGCGCAGACAATGCACACACAATAGCAGATGATATGAATAGGATCAATTTACTGCAGGAAGAGGAAATGAGTCCACATCACCCCTGTTAGTACAGACCACCTTCCCACACTGACACAGCAGATTTGCCCAATCTCCTCACAGATCTTTATTTTACTTTTGGTGACAGCAACAGGACTTCCATCATTGACTCTGGCAGGAAGAGAATTAAGTCCTGCAGTTTACGGAAGAGCTGTACTTAATCTATCTCCTCGTGTTTCTGTACTTGGAAAAGGCAAGATCTCTATCATTCAAACTCACATGAGTGCAGTCATGGTAAAAGTAATACAATATTCTTTTAAAAACTCCCAAATCTTAGCCATGGATAGAAAAACAGCTGATTTATCTTCGAGATTTAAACAAAATCCCCTTCTGCAGTGGGACAAACTCTATTCTGGATTAACACAAACCTTTTTTCTGCATATCTTCCCCTCCAGATATCTGATCCTTTGGGAAGTGAAGAACTCAGGGAAGTGTGTTGTGGGATGGAAAACCTAAGGACTGGAGATCCAATGGAGAGTGGGTGAGGGTTACCCCACAGCCCTCTGTCCTCAGGGAAGGGAGGATCCACGTATGGAGCAGGGATGTCCTCCCTGCATCACTCACTCCCATCCCATTGGCACAGGAATGCCAGAAACCCTTCTCCTCCTCCTCCTCCTCCTCTTCCTCCTCCTCTCACCTTCTTAGTCCTCGTTTTGAGGGCAAAGAGAGAACAGCCCCAGCTCTGGAGAGAGACACTTCCAGAAGGTGAGACACTTCTTGGAAAATGTATTAGCATGAACAGACTGATGAGGATAATGGATGGGAATGAGAGAATGTGAACACATGGGAAACAATTCAAGGTTACAGTAAAGGAAAATACATTTTAAAGATGTGTTTTAGGGAGTCCATCTGCTGCCAAGTCAGGCAGCACAGAAGGAGATAAGCCAGTGTGGAAGTAAGGTCACAGAAGTTTAACTGACTACCAGTATTTCCATAGCAAGCTTGAAATCACTGCTCCTAGGCCTTACCTGTATTTTACCCACCCTGGTACTGAAAAAGGTGGCTTTGACAGAAATGCTTTCCTTTCATCTGATTTTTTTGTTTCTGGTCAATAAAGCACTGGGATATAAAACTGAATCCATTTCTGCCTTGAACTATCCTGCCACAATGAGTGAAGGTTGGCCCAACAGCAATCCCATGAAATCAAGCTTATGTTGAAGCAACAGCTTAAGCATTAGAAATCAAGTTTTACTTATTGCTGCAAGATCTGGATTCTATGCCCACACTCCCTGCTGCAATGATGATACAATCAAAACAGGATATTCTACATCAGTGACTAATTGACACACAAATTTTTAAAAAAATGCCACTATGACATTAAATGGCTTATTTATAGATTCTGTTTTCCTAGACAATGAATTCAAGGATATAAATTTAATTATTAGATTTCAAATCCTAGTAATAGATTGGATATTGTCCCATGAAGTTATATACAGCATATATATCATTGCCAATGATTTTAGAGGGGGTTGGTAAATTAGAATAGGAAGTGAGAAGCAGTTGAATGATGGTGGATTTAGCAGTGATATAAATTATATAAATTATTGTTGGAAGGGGAGAGGAAAAATTGTGTGTGCATGTGTGTATTTTAACAGTCTAATTTAGTTAATCTCTTTCCAAGCAGCTGAAATCATAGGGTAAAGGGCACACTTGATTCCTGCTGCAAGAGTGTTCTCTCGCACCTGAATGCCAGGGCCCCTTCTTGTTTTGGTCAAATCTGAAGCACTTGATGTAAACCAGGGGGATCTTTGTTACTAGAGTGCATTTGAACTGCAGAGAAAGTCACAAACACACACCCATTGTAATAAAACCAGATGAAAAGTTCAGGGAAAAAAAAAGAAGCTGAAAAAGTTGAAAGTTGAGGGACTAAAATTCCATGGGACAAGCAGCTACCTCTGCTCTCCCAAACTCAGACAGAAAACTACAAGCAAACAAGAACTCTAGCACGTGCTTGGCCTGTCTGAACTGTATGAGCAGAAGAATCCAAAAGGCTTGTGCAGCTTGTGAGCTTCAGGTCTTTGCAGATATTGATCAGAGGGGGACTTTCTACAATGGTGTGTAGTGAGAGGACAAGGGGGAACGGCTTCAAACTGATGGAGGGCAGGGTTAGATGGGATATTAGGAAGAAATTCTTTATTGTGGAGGTGCTGAGGCCCTGGCACAGGTTGCTCAGAGAAGTTGTGGCGGCCCATCCCTGGGAGTGTTCAAGGCCAGGTTGGACGGGGCTTGGAACAACCTGGTTTGGTGGAAGGACCTCTAAAAAAATCCCAGTTCTTTAGCTGACCGCATGGAAAGGCATTTGCTTGGAAAAGGCTGAAATGTCCCCTGGTCTGTAGTTATGTTCCCCTTATGACAATCTCAACTAGAACAGCACATTTAGTTTAAATTCAGCCCAGTGCACGTCCTCACGCTTGTGTTTGCAGAACCTAGTGCAGCACAGGAGAAAGGGGGGCTGGGGGCACCACACTGCCGTAGGAAATATTCTTTCCTTTGTATTCCTGAGTCATTTTTGTCTGGCCAGAACTGATGTTTGAAATGTGCACAACCACTGACCATGACAATTATTGTCTGATGAGTGTCATGGAGAGCAAATAGCAATAACATCCCCTTGTGCTTGTGAAATAGTCTGTGGACTAACAAACTAATTACCACTGTCTGAATTCCACATTTCCTTGCTCCAGAAATCAAGAGCGTCCTTTGCCAAGCTGCAGTTTACTCCAAGATCTGTCACCTGCAGACTTGAGCCTGGTGCCTCCAAGATGCCTGAAATGGAAGATTATGTAATGCAGGTGCCCATGTTGGTCAGACAGTTAAATATACAGCAATTTTCCACTCATTCACATCATATCCATTGCCAAATATCTAAAAAAGCAGGGGAGTTGCTGCATAGCCTTTGGGATGACAGATGAGCAGAAGCTGTAATCCTATTCAGTGCACTCTGCAGAATTAATATTAAAACCTAAAACTGAGCTGGATCGTTTGTCCACTTCGCTCACACAGCTCAACCACGTGCGCTGAAGGTTCAAAAGGCGAAGACTCAAACCTGGCCCGAGGCTGCTCAGTCCCCAGAAGGTGTGCAGGTAACCTCTGCCTTTACTGCTGGGGGGCTGCACAAACCCTCTGCAAGCGCAGGGTCTTTGCTCCCCGGCTGCCAGAGCCATTCTGCCCCAGCGCGCTCCGGCTGCGGCCGGGGCTGCAGGAATGCTCGCTGCTGGCTCACCGCTTCCTCCGGCAGGCGAGTGCAGAGGCTTCTTACACGAGGAAAAGCTTGCCAAGGAAGAATTTTGACAACAAGATTCAGGTGGTGTATAGAATATTCCTTTCTTGTTCTCTTTTTGGAAGCCCTTCCCAGATCCAGGGATAAGACTAAGTTCCCAGACACTTTCAAGTGTGTATCAAAGCATGAACCACTGTATAAAAAAGAAATTTCTTTAAATGCATCTCAAGCTTTCCATCCTTCCCGAGTGACCCCCGGCTTGTCACACCTTCAGTGATTTCAAAGGGGGATAATACTGAATAGACAAGATGGATGGGGGGGAGGAACAAAACCAAACAAACATAAAAACAGTGCAAGATCAAGTTTCTGTACCACCATTTCTCATGTCATGGAAACTCCTGGAAAAGCCCGTGGTCACTGCTCACAGCAGGTTAGTACACTTGCTTCCAAGGTATTTACAAATAAATTCAGGATATTTGCTTCAGCTTGTGTTTAATCTTCAAAAAAAACCCCATGGACCATAATTTGTGACCTTGTATCCGTGTCCAGTTTAACTCCTGAGCTATTCTTTCACTGTACCGAGGCACTAATTAATGCAGCCTTGGGAACTGCCTTTACCTGCACACAAAACTGCTTTTGTAGGCTGCACACTTGTGATCTGGGGTCCAAACTTAACGTAGGATAAACCAGACATTCTGCTGCTGTATGAGAAACCAAAACATCCCTGACAAGAAAAGACCAAGATGAAAAATTAGCAAAGCAATTATCATTACCTAAAGTAGGAAACTAATTTAAGTTTTTAATTCCAATCCTGTAAAGGTTGATTTCCAACTTGCAAGTAAGAAGACAAATCCTACCCTGGAGGCCAACTTACTGCATGTTCTCTTCTTTTTTTCAAAAAACTCCTTTAGAAAATACTTGCCTTGCAATAAGAAAGTAGAGAGATGTGAAGTCGTTAAGTGATCGGAACATTGTCTTACAAGTATTTAAAGAGATTTGTGATAATGAGCTCTTCCAGCAAAGACAGCCAAGATCCAACTGCTGAAAATTTAATTTGGAAAAAAAAAATTGAAATAATTAAGGATTAGACTATTGGAATAATTAATGTAAAAATGTGGCATTTAAAAATCAGATGTTTAATAATTATTTTCTCGTTTCATTGAAGCAACCAGCTCTCCTGCACTGCTGCTAAAGCCATTCACGTGCAGTGCCCCTTTCCAGGCTCTATCCATGGCTCTCTCCAGAGCGTTTCCCCCATGTACGTGACCATCTCCAGCCTCTCCCTTCACCTCCAAACTGCAAGGCAGATCGGCACGAGCACTGAAACAGCAGAACGCTGCCATAAAAGAACAAATTCCTTCACCAGCTGCGAAGTGTAAGGCTCAGAGGGTTCCTAAAGAACACTGTGTGGCTTTAATGCCTCTTTCCTACATCCACTGCTCCTGACCTCCCTCACCGGGGGGGTTGTGAGGTACAAGGATACTCATCATCAGCAGAGGACCTTTGAAAAAAATTAACTTAGTGAAAAGTGAGTGTTTACTATGGTAATTCTGGCTGAAACTTAAATTACCACCTCATTGCTTCGTTTTGTTGTTGGTTTTTTTTCTCCAGACAAGAGTCCTTACATATAATACATGTGGATGGGTACCTGATTGCTGCAAGGTCACTGTTGAAAAGGCTCATGAAATTTAGAAGGGAGGAGGTGGAAAAAAAAGCCAAGCACCTGGAAAACACTTCATTGCTTCTTTATTTAGATGCACCCACAGTACAGAGCCTCTTGAGCATGTGCAAAAGAGGAAGATTACACATTTATAGCTGGGAGCACCATTGAGTTTGAGTTTCTTTGATACCATTTTTAAGAAAGTAAACCGTTTCCAAAGAATGACATTTGAATCCGAGAGCTTAAGATCTGCTTGTACTTTATCCAGAGGTGGAAGATATTTTTATTATTACTTGGATGTAGAGTAGAAGACATTTTCACGGTCTGGTTGGACCAGTCTATGTATTTTCATATGCACCTTTTAATATATATAAAAAAATGTTTCATTTTTCCCCCCTACCCACAGATAGTTAAATGCACCTAAGTTTAAAAACAGTAATGGGACCAGAGCATTCCTATGGGGAAAAAAATGAACTTTTGCTGCCCTCTCCTGCTTAAACAATGAAATGCTAAAATATTAAGATCTATGAATCTAACGCTAACCTTGAAACAAAAAGCATGACAGGTCATTCGCTATACTACAATCAAAAATAGGACAACAACAAGAAATGTATCGGTACTATTTATATTTGAAAATTCCTCATGGCTCCATGAGGTTATGAATACAACATATTTACAGCAGGTGATCCAAGTAACAAAAACTCTTTATTCAGAGAGGTCGTGATAAAAAGTGCACGCTTCTGTGGACGGGAAGCAACACTTGGATAAAAGTTTTCAACCAAAATTAGTTCCATTCTGTTTCAAGACGCTGTTTTCATAGAGTTCAAAACGGAAAACTGGGCTACATAAAATCTGCTGCACATACCAACTAGGAAAAACTAATTTATGGCTCACTCCAGAGCTGCTAAGGGAAGCACATGAGCCAAATTAAAAGAGCTACAAGTAAATAAAAACATTCTTGAGCATCGTCACCTTTGTCTTCTTTTAGGGCAACTGCTTTGGGATAGTGGTGTCACACAGTTAATAGAAAAGGGCATCTTTGTTTTCGAAGACAGAACTAAAAGGAAGTTATGTCTAGTTTTACTTGGAGGGAGAAGGATCTCATCTTTCCCGCTCCTCACAAAACAATAAAGAGCTTTTTAGACCTCCTAATATATTTTCTTTTCCATCGAGTGAGAGAGCCTAAGGCTGTACTTCCGCATGTGTAACGTAAGTACAGCTGCCACATTTCTTACTCAAGCAATTCTTGGCTCCAACACCCTCAATTTTTCCATATATGAGAACAGATAAAAAAATAAATTAAACCCTTTTATTTACGCTAACAAAACCAAGATTAAATTTACTGTAACCCTGCTAGCAAATGCTCCAATGGCATTAGAATACTTTTATTTAAAGCATTCCAACCTTTGGAAGAGCAACAAAAAAACACTCAAAAGCAATGAAAGGAAAACAGTAAGGGAGACGTGCAACATGAAGAAAGCAACGTGTGGTCAATTCAGAGCATATGAGAGGAACTTTACTTGTACAGTTGTTACATCCCCATGACCCAATGCCCTCGCAGCTCTTCCCTGTGAGCACAGCGCTCAACCCTTCCCCCCGAGACCAATGTGGCCCAGGACACGCGAGACCACCCAACGCCTGCCGCACGAGCAGCCGAGAACAACACTGACACCAACAAAGGTGGCTAATGGAACTCAAGAAGCAAACGAAAGTGTAATTTATGACGCACTGATCCCACTTGGGCCCATGGGCTGCCTTCCTCTTCCTTCTCCTGCAGCTCCAGCGGGAGCCCTGCGGGGCCGGACATCGCGCTGGGACTGCGGCACACGGGGGATCCTGGCAGCAGGTGCTTCTTCAGGTGCATCACCCGAGCTTTAGTCAAGTGACTTCGTAACGACAGCACGTCATCTCCTTCTCTTTAAAGGAACGTTCCTTCTGAGAAGTGATAAATCATCTACAATCGCCAGACACTCCCCGCTGTCCCCGCGGCAGAGGTCACAAAATATTGCAACCCACCAGGTTCTTGTCAGTTTTGTATGATCAACAGCAGAACGACATGGCAAAACCAAAAATAGTTATGAACAAACAACACTCACCTAAACTCTAAGTACAGGACAAGGTGCTTTTTCTAAATTTCACATTGTTGTGTTTTACTCCACCAGGTGAAAAACAAGAAGTTTTATTCCTCCATTCTCAGTTTTTCACAATGGAACATCGTCTTTGAGCATGAGTTTGAGTCCACCCTCTTGTACTGTGAAATGATCATTTCACAAAGAAATCACACTAGCAAGTCTTTTTTTGTAACAGAAATAAAAGACTGTCAAAATCAATGGGCTAAGGGACATGATTTGTTATAAATTTATTTAATCTTCAGTATTTCAGCTTGCACCTTTGCTTCAGCACTTTAAAATAAAATGTTTCAACTATGACAGTAACTGCCTAATTTACATTGCGTCCCAGTCAATGTTCTTTAAAGAAGCTCATATTAATCCCATAAAATCATGTTGTGTTTGGTGTTGCATATGACTAGTTCCACTTTTTTTTTTTTCCAGAATTAACAGTGTCAAGTTCTTACAAAACCTTGAGTTTACAACATTCGTGTGTGCAGACCCAGGAGTACAAACTGTGACCTGATAATCCTGAAACAGTCAGTAGTCTAGGAGGGAATTCTTTTTTACCTCTTTTCCGTGCCTGAAAACAAGAAAACTTCCAATTCTACTGTATATTTAAATGGTAGGAAGAAAAATATACAAGCTTGTATTTATAACTGTATTTCTATCAATGGCAACAGGTCATAAATTCATGTTTGCAACTATCACAAAGACTCATGAACACCAATTCATTTTTATACTGTAAATACTGCTGGATTGATGGTTTAGGATTATCAATTCACTGCTGTCATATGTCTATAACAGTTCAAAAGCATCCTGGAGAAAAATCCTGAAACACATACCTTCCGGTATAGAATAATGCAACTGCATTAGCTAAATATATACTGTACATAAGTCTTATCAGCATTTTACCTACCAAAGATGTAAGATTCCACTTTCAAATACAAAGCAGATAGCCAATAATGTATACTTATAATACAGCCCTCTTCTTTGTTTTTGTATTTTTTTTTCCTCTTTTGTTTTAAACAATTTGGTCACAATGCACCTTTGATATAAAAGCATTTTAAACTTTATTATTAATACTCAGAACATTAGGATTTCCAGAATTGTTTTTTTCAGTAGCATTTGTAGAACCACTTTTGGTAACAAATACAGTAGTTAGGAATGAGCATCCAGATGAGAATGCAGAAGTGTATTATCCAGAATCCTTTTCCAGCTAAGACCATAGGGCTGGTACTGTGATGAGTAATAGTACTAGAACCACAAAAACACTAGAGTATGTTTCTTAGAGGCTACATCCTCTTTTGCTGGAACACTTTATAAATACATATTAAAAAGTAAGGCAACAACTCCAAACTGTCCAAACTGCTATCTCAACTCAATTTCCAATTAGATCCATGACCACTGGAGATCAATTTCACGCTTGTGTTGTTTAGCATGTGTCTTTATTCTTTCTAAATGCTCCAATAAGAACATACTGTAATAATTTAGCAATTAGTGTTTCTAAACCAACTCTGGTACATGTGTCCAATGCTGCATCACTAATACTGGTTAGGTATTGAAGTCCAGGGTGTTACCACTGCCCGTTTTTTTTTTTTTTTCCAAGGATTGTGGACACTAATTTGGATTTGCAATAAATAGGTGCACGAATCCAAAGCTCTCTTTCCTACTATGTTTATCACCTACTTGTTTTTTAACTCCTAATGTTCAAATTAAGGAAGCACCAGAGACAGCCTGGTACTAAAAAAATGCTCACACCAGTAAACAAAACTTTTATTCAGGACCAACGTTTTTCATGGCCCTGATCTGAATGGACATTCAACTTATGAAGATGTGCAAAAGGAAAAGAAAGTCAAATTACAGTAAAGTTATCCAGAGAAGGAGGATGTTACACAAACTCATAAGGAAATGACAGTCTTTTTTCTCTTTTACTATAAATACACGTAACAGTTTAGCAGAAAGACAAGCTAAATTTTCAGATTGTTCACATTTGAAAGTTGTATTATACTCTCTGCTAACGATAAATAAGGAACAAGTCCTGACAATGGAATCTGACATTGCAATTTTCATCAACAGATCTTTGAAGACTGGTTTTAAAGAAGGGTTAAAACAATGATTATGTTTGCAAAGTTCTGAGAAGTCCATCTGTTGTCCAAACTTTGGATTAAAGTCCTTATTTTTTTCCTTTACTTAGAGACAGGTATATACAGTGCTGTTGTAATAATGAAACAAATGTGAAATCTACTGTAAAGTTGCACAATACAGAAAACTGTTGCTCCATCTTCTACTACATAAATGTGTGACTCCACAGGTTAATAATGCTGTTTTGTTTTTTTGTTAAGTTGGAATTATTCCATCACGTCTAAGACCTCTCTTTAATTCCAAATCCTCCAGTTTTTTCCACAGTTCTTCACGCTCTTTCTCTTTCTTCTTCTCACTGACAGACGAAATAAAAGAAAGAGTTAGCAGGAGAGAAGACTGTATAATGTTTATGTTTTTAAAATATAGTTGACATTAATTAGCTGCACTAATTTTCTTGAACACAACTGCTATTTTCCTAACAGATATTTAATTTTTTTAATATTTTCTTTTTTTTTTCCTTTGTTACCTACATAAATAGAACTAAACAAAGCAGTATGAAAACATGAGCTGAGCAAAGTGACAGTGTTCACAAACACGAATTTGCAGTGAGGAATTAAAAAATGCAGTGGACTTTTATTATGGAACTAATCTGTCAAGATGATAAAAATTTCCATTATGCACTAAGTTATTTAATTATTTTTATATTTATTTATTTAAGATATAAATAATCTTTAAAAATCACAGTGACTTTCTAGAAAGCATTCCCTGATTCTTTTAGAATCACTGTTTTTACTTACATTGATTCCTGGCTTCCCTATAGCTTAGGCACCAACCAAGGCAAAGTTCAACCTACAAGATGTGCCTTTTGTTCAGTGAGTTACTCTTTTTCCAAACCAAATTCCTGCAAGATCTATGTAGCATTTGCTTTAACAACAGACTTTAGTGGTTGATTTGAGAAAATTAAACAGCAAACCTAACCTTTACTTTACCTGCATTGTTTGCTTTCTAAATTTCCTGTGTCTGCCACAGCTTACTCTGACTAAATCTCCTCGATACTGCAAGGCACAAAACGCTTTCAAGTTCTATTACATCACCTTGTAGGTTTAGATGAAATGGAAACCTAACAAAGACAGACACCCAGATTCTCTGCCAGTCACATTACAGAAGTCTTGAAAAGTATTTCAAGGGATTAGAAACATTCCTACGCACTCTGATTCAGTCAACATACCAACATCTGGCTCATTTGTTTGGAATTTTGATTTCTCGAGAGGATTTTAAACATATAAAAAATTACAAACAACTTTCAGATAAATCCCTGAAGAACAGTAAAGGGGAAAAAAGAGCCTATTGTTACTAGAAAGTATTTAAGATTAAATAGAAGAATAAGTGAAATAGCCTTACATTTTCAGGCTACTTACCAAGATTTATCTTCTAATCATTAGGAAATACATGCCTGCTTACCTAAAGGCCTCTTAGAGGATGATCACCTCATCCAACTTACCTATTTGACCTATCCTAGCCCTTAATATTGAACGTATTTCTCCTCAAGCTTAAGTGGTATCAAAGCTACCCTTTTAAAATGTGGTTTTATTAAGATGCTAAAGATTTTCTGGAAACATTAAGGTAAATACCCTGGTTTACACATTCAGGTTTTAAAATTGTAAGAAGTAAGTAACAATGGTGAAATGGTTTGCACCAGCCTTGGTAAGAAATACAGTGTCAGCAGGTGCAAAAGAAATTCTCTGGGCAGTTCAGCCACTAAATCTCCCCCATTATCCAGACATGGGCACTCCACTGCAGTGTCTGGTCCTGATCAGAGCAGATTTTCTCATCTTAAGGGGCAAAGTGCAACCACAAATTGATTTAGGTCACCAAGCTGCCTCAGTGAATAGCTAGATTAGATGATCAGTCCTAAAACTCTGCCTTTTTGCTAGGAAACCACACAGCGTTGTCTCAACTGCACTAGGAGATTGGCACTTACTTATCAATACATATCAATACATATTAATACAAGAATTTCTGGCTTCTTCATTTAAATATATCTCTAAACAAGTCTCTAAAAGTAAAATACCACATTAATGAACTAGCCTGTTACGTGCAGATTTTTTGGGGTATAGAACGAAGTGGAATTAAAGGCCACTGTGACTCACTCACACAAGTCAAAAAACTGCAAGAGCCAAGAGACTTTCAAGGTTGGACTACCCTAAAAACCTCTGCTGACATGCAGTGCCCTTTGCATTGCTTGGGGGAACCCTGAGTCACAGCCAAGGTATGACTTAAATGAAGTTGCAAACTGTTCAAAGTTCCTGAAATTTCCTCATTTTTTTTCACCTCATCTCTGCATAAGGTGGAACTTTTGAGAAAAGATGCTGCACTGTAACGGAGAAATAAAGATTAAGGAAAACAGGAGAAAAGACAAGAAGCCACTGGAGTTGAACTAATGCCTCTGTGAGTGGTGTATTTAATGGATCCTGCAAGCTGGAAGACTCAGATACAGCAGGACCTCTGAATAAGAAATAAAAAGGCCGAGAGATGTCTCTTTGCTTCAGGACCACATCCGGCCTACAAACAGCAGTTTGGAAAAATCAAATGTTAGGGGCTTCCCTCACATCTCTTTCCAAACCTCAGAGTAACATTTTCCACTTTTTTTTTTTAAAGTCTTTAAGCAAAGTGTTATCTTTAAACCCTTGTTTTTCTTTTATTATTGAAGATCTTGATACACTAAAGCCTTTTGGAATGTGGAGTCAAAACGGAATTGCATGAGGAATGTGGATTTCCAAGCAACGCAATGGATCCTGTATTTAATAAAGGCTAAAGAACAACCTGCAGACAGAACCTCACATCCTGCAATGAGAAGTGTAACGAGCAGGCAAGGGCAGAAACGGGGCAGTGTCTATTATGTGTGAGATTATGCAATTGCACCTGAGTGTAAGGGGAGAACTAAACTGCGGGCCGTATGCACAGCTGACAAAAGAAAGCTTTAAAAAGTTACCGCTGACGATCTGACTTGTAAGTGGCTGTCAGCTCGTCAAACATGGTGCTGTTCATTTCCATAAATGCCTTCAACACATTGTAGACTAAAGCCACAATAGCCCTGTGAAACATGGAAAGAGAAGAAAGAAAGGAATCCATTAGTTTCAGGTGAAATCAAACGTGAAATAAAAAGTGTCTTCTCTTCCCGGTCTTTCTGTGACCAATTCTTGCAAGTATGGTTATGTAAATTCTTCGATTTCAGTGAAACTACTTTTGATTAACATACTTAAAGGTGAGAATCCGCTTTCATGTCCCTACTGACTACTGAAATGGAGCAGGCCAAAACTCTAGGGTAAAAGGCAACAACAGAAAGCTATTACATATAACTACAGTCTCTTCCCTCATGCTGTGGAGCAATTCTGAATGCAACTTCAGAGATTCAAATCATCAATGCTGGCAGAAGGAATAGAATTCAAACACAAAATGAAAGTGAGTCATATTTCCCTACGACTCTTCTACGAAGCTGAATATTCAGTGCATCTATGCAAAATACAAAGCTGTATTTCAAGAGTGATTTCCTTGTGCTCATACAGTTCATACTCATTTTCCCTTTCACAGCTCCTGATCCACTACTCTGGCTGTCACATTCAGACCCAGGGCTGCTTAAGAAACAGCTCTTCAGCCAGGAGGCAGTGAATCAACAGTACAAGTGCCAGGAACCTTTGGAGCTAATCCTTACAGCACACAAACTATGTGCCATTTCCCACGCACCCCTGTCTCTCTCATCTCTTTAAATACACTTTCATTTTTGTTGCCTACATGAGAAATTTCCTTATAAATACAGAAATTCTTTTAATATCGCCTTTATTTTACATGTCTCTTTACCCGGCTCGTGTAACAAAATTTCTGGGGGCATGAAAGCTCTGAACTGGGATACTGGAATATTCTCATTACCACAAGCATCCCAGTGCATAACATAAAAGGCTGGAGACTGGTACTGGAGTTCTGTGCCATGGAAAGTGTCCTTTTGTGACCAGTGTCAAGTTATGGAACCTTCCAGCAGCATTAGATTTGTCATGTAAGCACACAAACTTGGGAGTTTGACTAGGTATGGAAAAAAAGACCAATGTTTGAAAAGATGAAATATTTTACAGTAAGGTCTCCAAGCACCTGGGACTTGAACAGAGCACAGCTCATTAAAAATACTGGGTTTAGTAAATGCTAATCATCTTGACTTAGAAAAACTTTCCAACTAAAATATAGGATATATGTCATCTAACTGTAGTAAGAACTTTTCATGAAAACACTTTTTACTAGGTCATTCAGTTTAAAATAAAAATGCCTAATTATCACGACATCAATATAAAGTAACTGCTCAATTATTGTCAAAAACAGCTGGATTTAAATAAATTCAGAAAAAACACCTCAGCCTAAGAATATGTCTGTATGTTTCATGGATGTTTAATAAAATGCCAACACCAAAAGTCTCCCAGAGGTATCAGTTGATGATACAGCCACAGAGCTTTATTAATGCCAAGTGATATTCTTCTAGACAATTTACAATCAGGCTTAAGAGCCAACCCGTTTATAAAAAAACTGCGTAGGAGAAACCCTTGATGAGCAACATTTTTCCTTCACTAACAATGTAACATTTAATTTTTTTCTTTTTTCCAACTTGTGAGAAGGCCTATTTTTATCCCATAAGGTAGTGATTTCGTACACATACCAGTTAATTAATAACACTGAGACAAGCTCAAGTGCAGACTAAATATATATTGGCATTAACAGAGTTGCACTTGCTCAGAGCAGCTTTGAGTCTGGATCTCTCCCATTCAGATGTTCTTCAGCAGACATTCCCTAAGTTCATCAGTGGGATGTCAAATGGTAAGATAAAGTATAAATGCACAAACTTACGGATTCCAGTGTTCTTTAGAAATCCTGTAAAGGCTGGAAAACATGATGGGAAGTATAACGTTTGAGTTCTCCTCTATCAAACTCATGATGTATTCATTATTCCAATAATACAGCGCTCTTTCAGCCACCTTTGAGTCAAAGAAATAAAATATTAACAGGAATTCAGAGACCCGTAATTCTGTGATTTTCTGAAGGAAAAACAAATCATAGAGAAACTTCACAAAGATGAGCTAACAGGAATCATTAGTTCTGGAATTAAACTCAAATCAGTAGCATAACATGCATTAATGGAATTAAGTTTTTATCCTGTAGTTCTGATCTCACAGCACCCACTCTCTTATTTCCTGAGCAATGTCTTATTGCTCACTGAAGACCTGGTGCAGACACAGCATCAGTGCTGCAGCTGAGGAGGGAAAGGGAGAGCAGAGAGACTTCCCATTGCCCCCCTCCCTGAAAATCAGGAAGAGTGCAGTTGGAAAAAACCCAGGAGTGCTGGGATACCACAGGAAGGAGACAGGGAATGGCCCAGTAGCTGGGCTGGATAAGAGAAGAGAAACTTTAAGTGTGGGGAAGGTACCAATGACAGCAATTACCCTGGAGAGGAGCTGGGGAGTAGGAAGGAGGATGCTGATCTAAATTATGATTAGAAAAAAGATGTGGTCCAAGGAAGAGCTGAAAAGTCACATCTGTCTTTGTGCCAGGACAGATCACCAGGCTTAATATGGAGACACTACAGGCCATGAACTCTACATCCTCTTCACATATCCATTTATATCCCATTCATTCCCCTTCTTCCCATTACAGGGTGTGATTAAAACAGGCTACAGTTTGTGTCACCTCTAACCAGACACGTGGTTACACGGTTAGAAGGAAGCAAGTCAGAAAACAAGAACTGCACAACACTGCACCAAAAACAGGGAGCAAATACATCCTCCATGGTCTACAGGGCCAGCAGCTGTCACCCACAGGGTGAAGGGCTCAAAGGCTGCTTGGACACAGGTTAAGGATTTGTGAGGGGCTCAGAAGGACAAGTTCTGTGCTGTAACCCCAAACACTTCTAACAGTTATTCACAGAGCTTAGACCTAACCTTCCACCCCAATGTATCCTCTTCCACAGACGACAAGTATTTAAAAACATCACATAAAATAATATTTACATTTAGGGGGGTGTTATGTTTGAAACTGAGACTATACATTGCTATACAAACAATAACCTCTACCACTGACCTGAAAATGAGGGCTAGAGACACACTTGGCAATTTGTTTAAACAAGGGTTCCTGGATTTTGACAAATTGTGATGGTTCAATTACATCCAAGATTTCCTCCAGCTCTCCTAGGAACATGACCTAAAGACAAAAAAGAAAGCATTGAAGATAAAACCTCCAAATCATCTTGTTCTGCAGAATGCTGGTAACCTTCAAATTCTACTACTTCAGGGAGAAATGGCAAACTCACTAGCTCAGTGAGACCCTCTCTCAGAAAACGTCATGTCTTCTACTGCTGGCAGCTTCTGGACTCAGTCCCTTAAAACAAGGACAAGTTTCTTCTTCAAGTGCTGCATTTAAAGTATTTTGAAAGAAATTCGGAATTGCACCAGTATATACATCCATGCTGAAAACCTTGTCTCATACAAAGATCTGAATGACCAAGGCTTAAAGGAGATTCTCCTAATTTTACCTCATTTTTGAGAGCAATATTCAAAATAACAGTTTTTCTGTTTCACAAAACCTTACTAGGGAAACTCTAATCTGCACCTGAAACAAAAATGCACATTTAACTGCTTTACATGTTTAGTAGGTAAACACCATATAAAGTATCTTTCATCCTCACTGGAAAAATGCAGTCTTCACATATAAACAATTCCACATCTAGTAAGTTTTCTAACCTGTCCTCCACTATGTTTATTTTGTCCTTTCTGAAAAATTCTCTGCAGAAGTACCAGGACTTATTTTGTGAATAGAAACCACAGTCATCAAACTTTTCTCTTCACAGTCAAAACTGTTCAAAAAACTAGAATTAAAGTATCAAAAAATCATGTACAAGAAATAATACCAAGATTTACTACAGCACGTGCTATCAACCAGGAAATATTTAAAGATTCCCTGCTTATTATGTCTTAGAGCAAAGTAACTCTTTATTTCTGTAATACTAGATATCACTTACCTCTTTCTGACTGCAGGTTTTTGGCCAGAATTTCATTAAACCTCTAATGACCTAAATTAGAAGGAAAAAGAAGTTAAGATTTTTTACTTTTCTCTCAACAGGGTAAACCATTGATAGTGAAAAAAAGAAGTATGAAATAAATATTTACTGGTTCTGTGAGTGAGGGGTCTTTCTCCAGAAACTGTACTATGCAATACGCCAGCTGTGAAGAGGTAAGAATTTAAGAAAACAAAATTAGAACATTTCTATAAAGAAACCACAAAACTCCAACTTTTTAAAAAAGAAACACTTCAGGCAAGATGCTGTTCAGCTTTCTCAAACTGCATCCAATTTTAGACTAAGATGCACAGTTTGCACAATGCAAATCCACTCAAAGTTCAGTTCATAAAAAAGAACAGGACACTTTACAAAAGCAATTAGAGCGCCAAAGTAACATATAAAATAAAAATCAGAACAACTTGGAATTCTAAATACAGCATACATGCAATGTTTTCAAGCTTCTGCTAATCTCAAACTGCGTCTTTTTACTAATTTTATACAGCAAAGTCATGAGAATTCTTTCAAGATGAGTCGACACAGCTGAAACCTGGAATAACACATTTAGAAAGCAGAGCTTTATCACCATAAGAAATACGGCACTATCTGAAAATCAGAGAGAAAGGCAATATGTAGCAGTTATCAGAGGAAAAATTACATCATGAAAGCTGCAGTTATAAAAAGATGTAAGAGAGCACAAATGCAGTATTAAGGAATTGGTGAGGGAGAATATTAAATGAAAAAATGTGGGTATTAGTATTCGGAAGGTTGCCAAGGTGAAGGAAAACCTTGACAGCACAAGACTAAGGAAACCCAAACATCCTCCTGGGATAGAGAATGGGAAAGGCAAACTTGTGAGAATGAGAAAAAAGCAGAGAGGAAAGTCTAGCAAGAGAGCTTGACTGCTAAATAAAATTTCCAAAATACTACAGAGGTATGTTACGCTTTTAACTGTCTAATCAGAACAGAAGCTAGATATTTATCATACAAAGGATACTGAATGAATTTTGAAAAAAAACTATTGTATTTTTTTCCACATTTCAGAACATTCCCTCCACTTTTTATGTGCACGTAATCAAATTTCCAAAGCAGCCTTAAAAATATACATATAATTCTTACTGAACAAAAAATATTTTTACAATTTCTACCTGTGCATGGAAGAGTGATAAACTCCTGACAGTGTGTAAAGGGATCAGCACCTTCACCAGAAACTGTTTATGCTCTGCCTTGAGAGGTAAAGCAAAACCATTGATAATACTGGAAATTAGAAAAGAAATATTTGTTAGTGTCATCATCACAGAAAGCAATACTGAGGTCTGAAAAAGCACCTTCTAGATTAAAATACATTTAGCAGTCAGCAGCTGTTCACAAACAGCATTTGTAAACAGGTGTTGACTTTGGTCCTGCTTTATATTAGCAGGGCACTACATATCTAGGTAGCAATAATTAGGAATAATCACATAAACAGCTGCACAAACCTGCTGCCAAACAGATAAGACCTTGTCTGTGTGGTCTGTAAATTCATGTAAGCAAGGTGGTCTCGAGTAATTAACCTACCAAAACATTCACTCTGCTAAGTGTGCTCAGAAGAAAATAATCCTGCAGCATGTAAGGATGAAGTGTGCAGAATTCAATGCACTCATACACATAAAACCAATCCAACACTTGGGCTGTAACTTGCATGTAGTTAAGTATCTTGGCAAAGATGTGACAGAGATTTGCACATGGGCTTAAAGATGAGCATGTGAACACATCTGTTTTCAGATTCAGGGATTATCATAATACTTTTTCCGAATCTGACACTATCCTGACGTGTCCGCAAGGGAAGTCTGAGTTAGATAATAAATAAAGACTCACTTACCTTCCTAAAATTTCCAACAGTTCAGCTACGCCATTGAAGTGTTCAGTTTCATAAACAAATCTAAAAAAAGAAAAGTTAAATATAAGCGATATATCAGTTTCCTAAAGCGTTCATAAGCGAAAAGCACCTTCTTCCACAACTTACCGTAGAAAAATATTATTAATCTGTTTTCGGATAAATGCTCTAAGACCCAGGAACTTGCCATAAATTCTGTGCAAGACTGTTTTTAGGTAGTCTCGTTCTCGAGGGTCTTCGCTGTCAAACAGTTCCAACAGCTGTGTTTAAAGGAAAAAGAGAACTGAAACAGGAGACACTGGACAAGCAGGACACACAGACTTCTGTGTGAAACTGAATTCATGAAAACACATGAACGAAAGAATGTGACATCCATGGTACCCAAGGAGTAGATATCCAGAAGTAAAAAAATCTGCTGGAACCTCAGTACAACATCACAAAACTCAGAATAATAAATTTGCGATTAACTGGCTCCAAAATGCTGCCTTCCTTCTCCCCCAAAATAAATCCAGTAAGACAGTTTGCCTTTTACCATCCACCATTCCCTGACTCTGCAGAACCAGGAGATCCTTATTTGCTCTAATACTTTGTTCCCACAACATTGTGTCAAGGTCACATTTTTCTAATTGCTTGTAATTCATATGATGAGCTCTTAAGCCTTTCCAGTGATTGCATGGCCTTCACGCTGTGGAAAGACTCAACAGGGAAGTCCATGCCAGCACTGGATCTGCTGTTGCAGGATCTCCACAAACTGCCACAAATCAAAAGCATCAGAGGGTATTAATCCTTCACTTTGAACAAAATGGTGATTTCATCATCAATGCCAATTAAAAACCCAAACCAAAACAATGAACAAAGAAAAAAAACCCAACAACAGAAACCCCACATTTACTCAACAGCTCCTAAATAAACAGCAAAATGGTTATGTGAGACTCAGTCGAGAGAAAAGGTGTTCCAGTGTCTGGTATTGTACAAAATATATCCCAAACACTGACACCTGAAGCTGCATGAAATGAGCAGCAGGAATATCACCTACAGGTCTTTGTTTTGTTCCCCTTGAAACCTCTGCCTCAAAAATATGAGCTTTCCCTTAGCCACCGTCTTCGTTTTTTGTGACACCACAACACTGGCTATTCTGGTGGATGTTTGGAATAAATTCAGAGGAAAACTTTACTTAAAAGCAAAAAGCACAACCAACTGCCACAAATGTGCAGAAAACAGGGAATTTTAGGTAATTTTTAGTAATCATAAGCAACCAGTATCTGTCTTGCATGAAAAAGAAAGCAACTGTCAACCAGTACCTGTCTTGCAAGAGAAATACAGACAGTTTGTCAAACAGGTCTTACAAATGGGTAAGATGCTGTCAGAAAATCATTACAGGAGTGGCAGAAAACAAAATTATCTTAGATTCACAAACAGATAAATTATAAATACCTATTACAGGCAGATATGTCAGGTGCATGTATGCTACACCTGATCTCTGTTAAACTGCTACACACCTTTAAGGAGGTGAAAAAAGATAGGAAAAAATATGATTAGAAGTTGTTAGGCTGTCTGGGATTTTGCTTTCTAACATCCAGGTCTAGGGCTGATGCACACATTCTTCCTCATTGTTTTGAACGTTTCTGTAGCTTGTAATGAGACCTCACTGTATTTTCCTTGCAGTAAGAATCTGTAGTGGGAATTTCATGAGGAAAGGATGAGGTTTGTCAGCTGCCCTCCAGAGGTTATAAACACATTGCTTTGTTCTAGATTTAAATAAATAAATAGTCACCTCATCCTTCCCCAAATAGCACATTTCACCCTAAGACAGCAAACAGCTGGAAGCACTTATGTTTTTCATTTTCTTACTGGATTGAAAAGTATTTATATTTCCAGTTCTCTTATGCAGATCCTCTCTGGAAACACTGCTAAACTGAGACTCAGTCTGTCATTTTAAAAAAATTAAATAAATAAGATAATTATTCTGCTATGTCCAATTTGTTATCAGGTTTCAACAATAAAGTCTTATTTTTATGGATAAGCTGCAAGACTTCCATAATTTATGTTGACTATTCTAAACATACATAGAAAAGGGAAATTAATTTTCCAAAATAGCAACCTACATAACACAGAGACTTGTGGATATATTTGAATAGTATGTCTCTTAGCAACCACTGCCAACCATTTCAAACTGTACATAAGCAGGCTTTAGAAATGAACAGCTACACTGGTAAATACAGTATTTTATTAAAACATACAGCTGAAAGCCAGAAACACAGCTATACTTAAAAAAAAGGCAAAAAGCACATAAACAAGCAAAAAGTTTGAAAAAAGTCCATTAAAAAAAACGGTATCTTTTTAACTTTTTTTTTTCATACAGGCATCCTTACTGCCAAGAAATATTTCACTAAAATTTAAAAAAAAAAAAATAAAAAATTTATTTTGAGAAAAAGCTGATTCCAAATACTGTCCCACTTGTGTTGTCAGCGTCAGGAGACACCAAAATGCTTAATGTTCTTAAGTCTCAAATTGCTTTCCTGTGTAAGGGATCTTAGTTGCAGATACTCAGGAGTTACTCCTGACACACAATAAATACTATAGGAAGTGGAAGGACACCCCAGGTCCTACAGGTCACCATAAAGTATTTACACACATGGAAATGTACCTGCTTGCTTGTGTGTGTATATATGTGTGTATATATATATATATACACACACATACATGGTGGAAATGTATCTACTTGCTTGTGTACATACATATATATGTATATATATGGCTGAATAGAACTATTTATAGAAAAATGTGAATTTTAAATTGACACACTGTACACAGCACCAAACCACATGGCAAGAACACAGGAATCCTTAGAACTCCTCTGACCTCTTAACTCATACATTTTCTGATACATATGTTTTAAAATCTCATATTCCCCTCTTTCAGTAGATACTATTCTTTCATTTAGTAGATTTAATGAAAACTAGCAGGATTTAAAAAAAAAAAAAATCAAATCCTTGGTTTAGACCCATTCTCCTGTGCCAAACTGACAGTTTTGAATGTCTTAAAAGGGTGTGAGTGGGATGTTGCCAGTCATGACCAAGTTCAGCAGCACAGAACAGGAGCATCTAAGATTTGATTTTTACTAGATTTTGAAGCAGAGCACATGCATTCATCCTAATGCAATCCTGCTCTATCTAATCAAACTAAAACCAGCCTGGAAAAACCTGTCAGGAGTGATTTATCATGCATATTCTTTTATCTCCACCAGGTACTGGATGAACACATTGGTGCACCTCCTTGTTCTAATCAGTACTGAGATGAACAAAAAGGAAACCACCAGAGGTTTGATCCAGATGAAAAACACTCTTGTGTTTAGGGGATGGATAAAATAAATACCTAAGTATATCCTATTGCTTTTGTAGGATGAAGAAGGTCTTGCGATACCAAGAAGGAAACTGAATTCCCTTCTTTGAAACTTTGAATGTAAGGACAGAAATTGCTCTTTTCACTACATTTTTCAAACAACATACATGAACAGTAAAAGCACAACTTTTATTGCCTGAGCACTACAGGGAAAAATAAAAGCTCTGTGAGTGATAAGGGGCAAGAGAAAGGTCTTCAGAAATGCTGAGTATCTCCTGCCAACTCTAGTTTGTTTTTCACTCAGGTGTCAGCCTGCAAGAACCTCAATTTTCCAGCTAAGTATGAATCTTTCTAAATTCCCCTGATTTCCAAAGCAAGCTATAGACAGCATCAAGCACAAAGTTCTTTCTGATTCTGCAGTTATACAAAAATTCACAAAGAGCAAAGAAAGCCCAAGACAGGCCTGTTCTCAAATGTGAAGACAGAAGATGGATGTGTGGAGTGTCCTGGCCTACCCCAGAAAACAACTTCCTTCAACAACCTCTGTATGTATGAACAATATTAAGACACATGAAAACTGATGTTTTAGTAGTCTCTCTATCTAGAGAGAGCAGCATTTTGAGACTACTTGGTAGCAAACTTTTCATTATTCAACAGTTACTGTTTCAGCTCCCTCTCAAAACCACCAAGTCAAATATTTTGATTGAGGTATCAAAACTGGATCCAAACCATCTATTTTATGTATCTATAGCAACAGAGACTGACATATAAACACACACACCTTCTTCCACTACCTCCAGAGAGTGAAAACTTCCATTGCAGATGCTGGTTTAGCCTTTTTCTTTTGCAATGGAAGTTACACTTTAAAATTCTAAACAAAATCTTCTTAAAGGAATTTTTTTTTTCAAAAGCGACCCTAAGCCTTAAAGAAAACACACCATCTTACCTGCAATACAAATTTCTGATCTATGTACTTTTTGGCAATGCTGGGCTGAAATTCTTGGCTTTCCAAAAATCGTATGAAAAACTCATATACAAGCTGCAAAAGAATAAATAAACAAAACATGAGTTTAGTTTATGACTTGATTACTCTTTATATTTTTAGTATTTCCCTAAATTATTTTGTTAGAAGATTAAATGCTTATTTTTTCCCCAGTACAAAGGGTTTAAAAAATGGAAAAGATTTTTCTCCTTTATCCAATTGCCACCTTTTAGTTAAAATTAATTATATGAGCTTTTAAAGCTGCCTTTGCTTATTTAACTCCAGTCAAAGACATTTCATCACCAAGAACAGGCACTGCCATCTTGTAATGCTTGTTATCATCTTGTAAAGCTTCCCACAGTAATTGGGAAGCACATTTAAACTGCCCTCTGAACTGCTGAAGTCACATCAAATACAGACATTACAATTCTGAAAGGGTTGGTGAAACAGTTGGAAATATTTAAATTAAATTAGAAACTGCTTAGAGTAGTGTTCTAGTACAACTTGAAACACAGAAGAAGAATACAAACCAGAATTTATTCAGAAGTTCCTAACTTACTGTAAAGATTAGCCTCAGGGCTCGAGAAAATCTGCTTATTTTCATGCAATTCCATCTCTACCTAAACTATTCAGTGGGACAGCAAGACTTTTCATTTAGTGGAGAAAAAGAAGAGTATAAAAACCAGGGAACAAGGAAGTGAAGTGAAACAGAGACTGCTGTGGCCTCATAAGACAGCAACTCTGATCTGTCACTGATAATGAGCTACCAGCCAGCCATTCTCTTTGCAGAACCTTTTCATAAAGAGCAGCCATTGAAAACTTTTTCCTTTTTGTCTTTAGTGAGTATGAATATTGATACTGAAAGGAGAAAGGAAGCTTAAAAATTACATTTTAAAATCATTTTAAACTTTTCCGTGACAGCAATATGCTGCAAAACTGCTGCTGCTACTTTATGACAGCGTTCTGACTTCTCAAAGGAAGCAATAGGAAATCAAAAAGCAGGAGAGAGGTTTAGAAATAAGTTGTGGGAAAAGTGACACCTTACATAACATCAACATTAAATCATCAGGAAATCAATTCCATCGACTTTTCACAAATACTTTGGTGAATTTCTTCTTGACAATGTAAGTCACCCATTGGATAAGAAATTCCATCATTTCCATGCAAGTAATGACTTTTTCAACTACAGCACCAGTGTCATTGAATGTGTTGTTTCCAGGCAGACACAGCTCCTCAGAGCTGCCTTGAAGTTTTGAAGATTCTTATTTTTCGTGAAATTTAAATATAAATGAGGGATGAACCTACATTTCAACAGATTCCGAATTAGAGAGCACAAAAGAGTGAAACAAACCGCTCACAGGATTGTGCATGCAACTGTAAAATAAAATCCTCCTTTCAGGCTGAGATCAATTTTCCTCCTTTGCTCACAAGAACTCCCAAACTCCACAAACTGTTACTCAAGCAAACTTCTTGTAAATTCACCAGTGGTGTGAGTCATTATCCTGACTAACACACACAGGATCTTCATCTGTATTTTCTATAAAGGAATTTACTGCATTACTATCAATGATGCTTTCTCCAGTATTAGTTCATGTTCTTCATTCAAAATCATGTAACGATGGAATGGTTTGGATTGGAAGGGACCTTAAAGATCATCTCACTCCACCCTCCTGCCATGGGCTGGGACACCTTTCACTAGAGCAGGCTGCTCATCCAACCAGGGCCCCATCCAACCTGGCCTGGAACACTCCCAGGGATGGGGCAGCCACAGCTTCTCTGGGCAACCTGTGCCAGGGCCTCAGCAGCCTCCCAGTCAAGAACTTCTTAACAAAGTGTAATCTGGATCTCTCCTTGTGCTATCACTATCTGACCGTGTAAAAAGTCACTCTCCCTTGTTTTTTCATAAGCTTCCTTTCAAGTACTGGCAGGCTGCAATGAGGTTTCCCTGGAGCCTTTTCTTCTCCCGGGTGAGCAAGCCCTGCTCTCTCAGCCTGTGCTCACAGCTCTGATCACCTTTGCACCCTCCTCTCTGGACACACTCTACCAAGTCCACAATTTTCTTGTGTCAGTAACTCCAGGCCTGGATGCAGTGTTATTCCACGTGGGGGTCTCAAAATCCCTTGTTGTGACAACTGAAATACAGAGGAAGGGATGCTACTCAGTGAGCGTGCATCCTGCTACAAACACCTGGAAGCAAACCTTGACTCAAGGAGAGGAAGGAGGACTTAGATAAGGATGCAGCTTCTCAATTTTCTGATCAGCTGCCAACACCTGTGCACTTTCGTATGAATACTAACCACCCTCAATAAAGCAAAACTGCCAGCAGTGTCCTCACAATGCTCTTGCTGAAATTGTTGAAAAACACTTGTGCACCAAAGCAGTTGGGAAAGCAAAATAATTTTTAAATCAAGGAAGGAAAACAGGAATATGAGGGACACCATGAATATAATTTCGAAAGAAAGCTTTAACATTTTGCAAATATCACGAAGTTCTCTCCCATCTCTGTAGGTACTATATTAGAATCATAAACAGTATTAATAAATGTTAGTGTCTCACAGACCAGTTCTGATTCACAGGTTTAAAAAAAAGCTGAGAAAATTATTAGATACACTAATCAATGACGAGAATTTCTTCTGAGGTAAATAATCAAAAACCTGTAAATGTGGCCACGATGCCTCCAAGGTGGGCTCATCTTCTTCTGGATCAAATTCATTGCTGTCACTAGGTGGGAGAGTTCTGAAGATATTGCAAGATACCTGAAAAGGGAAAGAAAGGAAGATGAGATCCATTCTTCAAACAGGTAATAGATTTCAGGACTCTGGATGTCTGCACCTCCATCACTTAAACACTGTTTCTTTTCCCTGCTGTCTGACAAGGATCTTTAGCAACAGCACAGGGCTGAGGAACCTGTCACTCCAAACCTGCCACCAGCCTTGGCTTGTCTTCTTTCCTCTGATATCCCAGCATTACCCAGTCTGCCACCATGTTCCAGAAGAGCCCACCAACGTGTAATTCCCAATCCTGATGAGCATCAACGGGAGCCAGGACTGCTTAAGAGTTGTAGGAAACACCATCAACTCGTATTTATAGGTGTTGTCATACAACACTTGGTTATTTTTGTCTGTACAGAAAAACATTAACGATTAAGGTCTCATCTGTCAGCACTCGTTAGGAGTCACCAGTGCTACTCACACATTAAATGCCTGGACACCTCATGCCAAGCACAGAACTTGGTCCTAAATGAAAGCAAATGATAGTATTTGCTCGACACTTAGCCTACATTTTATTTCATGGTTGGCTCGCTTTGCTTAATCTTATTTAGAGGTACTTTGGTGAGACTGCCTGGCTTTGTGAGGTTCATGCTATCAGCAAAGACTGAGCCAGAGAGCTTTCCTGGGTTAATTAGAGTGCTGAATGGAGCGTACAGCTCATTATGCAGCAAATCTGATAAACTGCAAACATGCTATAGGGCCCTTTCTGCACTTGGAAGGTGATGATGTGCCTTCCTTGTGCTCTGCTCCTGCGCATTTGACCCATCTCTAAGCTGGTTAATCAAACAGCTGGGAAAAGCAGCGTGTTATCCCCTAATCTATACATGACCCCTTCATAGTAGTTCAGACAAACTAAGCTATTTAAGAAACAAAACCAGTATGTTCTTCAGCACCCTTGTTTATTTTTCCAGCTTTTTGGCTCCTGTAAATGTTTTAATCTGTAA
The DNA here is from genome assembly GCA_013398955.1 of Callaeas wilsoni. NCBI lineage: Eukaryota > Metazoa > Chordata > Aves > Passeriformes > Callaeidae > Callaeas > Callaeas wilsoni. The sequence continues at coordinate 55,520 of VWPU01017990.1, forward strand.
GGCATATTTTCAGTATGTTGGCAACTTAGCGAGAAAGGGCACTTTAAAGCCCAGAGTTGAAATACAATCCAAATACTGATAAAACCAGATTGAAACAGGGTGAAGTTTTAGAATTTGCAAGACGAACAGAACAGATTCAGGCACTGCATAAACAGAAAGATGAAAGAGAAGTGCAGGAAAGCACACGTGGTGCACCCAAGTGAGGGATGTTCACTGAACACGAAAGAGTACAAGGCAAACCAGTGAGGCCAGGAAAGGAGAGGCCACACTGGTTTGTGCTGGGACTGGTCCCTGCCTGCCACAAGAGGGTGTGTGCCACTGCAGTTCCAGTCCTGCAGGCTGTGCAGAAGCCCCACTGTACAGCTCAGCACTGCTTTCAGCCCGGACAGACAGCGCTGACTCCAGCCTGTGCTGATGGACAGCGAGCTCCTCCTGCCCTGTACCCACACCTGCCCAGTGACTGCCAGCATGCATTAGGAGATCTTTTTATCCTTTTTCCAGCCTCTTCCCCAGCTCATTCACTTCTCTTAAGAGCCCCTTCACGAGGAGACATTGCTAATCTCATGAGAGGTCAAATAACTATTCCAGGAATACACACATGTTACAGTTTGTCTTTCCTCAAGGATTCCTGAGCTCCTTCTTCTACTATCCCTGATATGAAAATGCAGGGAGAGGAGGAGAGTGATCAGAATTAGCAAAACAGAGTTTCTCTGGTAGAACACAAAGGAGGGTAGACAGTGCAAAGAATTCCCAAGTAAAAAGTGGGGAATGTACCTTGAATCCAAATATCTAGGATTCTAAAATACTTACTCAAGCATTTTTTGTTAATGCTTCACAGTCAAAAATCCCAGCCCTCTCAGGATTTGGATCAAAATAAGAAACGAAGAAAACCAAAGGCAGCTTTTGTTTTTTTCCGTTTCCTGCTTTAAACTTCACTTGAAACAAGAAAGAAAATTTTCTGCAAATTTAACTATACATGTATTATTGAAACTTGTACCTACAGATCACTCATCAGCTGTTTTGTTTAGAAACTGGAACAAATACTGAATTATGGCACAAGCAAAATCTGCAAGGGAAAGTAAATACTTTCAGAATGAAAAGCTAAACAAAGACAAATTCCTGTAAGACTTAATTTAAGTCAAACCAAGCCTCAAGCAGTTAGTGCCAGGGCCTGACCAGCAGGACAGAAGTATGAGAGGTTCAGCAACAATTAGTTAAGTGCCAGCACTGACACCTGGATCTTGAGCTTGGGACAAAATTAGTATGATTTCTGGAGAGTGCCTATTAAAAAATGCCAGTCTCAAGGCAACTCAAAAGCAGTTTTTTTGCGTAAGAAAATTAACATGCAGGAGCAAACGCAATGCAAGCTAGAATATGGTCCTAGTACACAGTTTGCTCTCCTTAATTTTCTATTTTGCATTCGGAGTAAAGATAAGCTATGTGGAGCCAAAATGCAGATTTTCTCCCGAGGAGAACAGACAGAACAGGTTATCTTTAAGTGATTTCCCCAGGTTATCATAACTTTAGGAGATAATGTGTGCCATTACAGTTACATTAATCACCACAACACAGCATGATAGCTCATTTACATGCAGTGTCAATTTATAGCATGCTTATCTAAATCAGTAGCCTCTGGGTGGTTAATGTTTATAAGCCTCTAAGGGAGAACTGAAGGCAACAAGTCCTTCCATGCATGAACTGCCCAGCTGTACGTTGGAGATGCTGACAGCCACCACACCAAGACGGGAATATGCTACATCGGATCTGGAAAGACTTTTTCTCAGATAGGCATAAGGCAGCTATTTAATATTTATCCCTGGGCCCAAGCAGCATGCCAAAATTCCTTCAGCTGGATGGCTGAATCATTTCTCTCCTGACCTCTCTTGGATCATCAAGCCAGAGGACATCCCTGCCAGCCTGCATACACAATCCCCAATGATTCCTCTCCCAAAGCCAACACAAATGACTATGGATCAATACCAACTTCCGTCTGCCACTGATTAGGAATGCCTCCAAGCCCAGATGATATTTTTGGAAGGCAAACCAGAACTCTAATATTCTAGAAAGTTGTATCAAGACAGATGTCCCCTCTCTGTCCTCAAAAACACTTGTACTCTCTTCTCCATGGCTGTACCTTTCAGAAGCACACACCAAACTGGGTGTACAAAAGTCCAGCACAGCTCCTCGGCCACGCAGAATCTGAACACTCGAGTGCCAGAAACCAACTTTACAAGCAGTTAAATCTACCCATTGGCACTGAATCAAAAACATCCAAGATCAAACTGGAAATGCTGAAATGACAGATTTTTAGATTGGAGATGCACAGAAAACTCTGAGCTCTGTTATCAGTCAGGCACAACTCAAAGAATCACAGAATGGTTTGGGTTGGAAGGGACCTTAAAGGTCATCTCATTCCAGTGCCCTGCCCTGGGCAGGGATGCCATCCACTTGACCAGGTTGCTCAAAGCCCCATCCAGCCTGGCTTTGAACACTTCCAGGGATATTGCAATCCCAACTTCTCTGGGCAACCTGTGCCAGTGCTTCACTTGCCCTCTTAATAAAGAATTTCTTAAGATCTGATCTATCATGTAACTCCAACCAGAAGCAAGACAAAAACTCTTCCAGGCAATTACAAGTCAATGTCAATTCATTAAAAACAAAGGAGACAGGGAAGGCTGCTCTGTACCCCTCCAGAGAGTGAGCTGCAGTTTCTGAACAGATCTGATGGCGGGTACTTGGCAATGTAGAACCACAAAATTATGAATATACAGATAAAAGGATCAACCTTCAAGAAAGCTTTATCACCACATTTATATTTGAAGTAACTTTTAGAAAAGAAGGTAGTAAGAGGCTCAAGCCTGAAGTCAAAATTCATGTTTTGAGAAGTCCTGTCTTTGCCCCTCACTGGAGTGCTATAAAAGTGACAACACTGTAACAGAAACACTTCACAAATTCAATTGCAGCTGAGCACTTCTACTCTGTACTGTTTGAAACAAAGATTTTTATCAGTAACAGTCTTCCTGAATGAAACCTGAAATTAAAACAAACACACACACTGCAAAGTTTAATATGTTCTCTATATAAAACCAGGGTAAGTGGATACCCACTTAGCTTACAGGGAACACCTGTTCTTCAATTAAAAATATGTGAAATCATCCAAATAAACCCCAAGTACGTATGAAATTGAAACCCAGTATCTCTACTCACAATGTTTAAACTGCTGTGCATAATAACACAGAGCAGCAATAAACTGTAAGTAAGCATAACATGAAGCCATGCTAACCTGGCGACAACACTGGCCCCTGAAAAAGACACTAGACTTGTCCTTCTGAAACATATCTGCATACGCAGGATTTTGTAGTATTGTTTACAGATTTACATATTCTAGAGCCTGAAGCAACTACTGCAGTCACTCAGCTATAATCTCTCCATAAAACCCGCTGAATTGTTCCCACAAGTTTGACTAAAGAACATCTTACAAAACGTAGTATCTAATTTTATCTTAAACGATTATAAACAATTCCACCAGCTCTCTTTTCCTAAAGTTTCACCACTAATTTAACTGCAGCACTGCTTCTGATCTCAAGGTTGAACCCGCCTGATACCCCGTTGGTTCTCGTTAAACCACCAGATCTCTTTTACACCTGTATATATATATATTTGCATATGCAGTATGTGTCTATCTATAGATAGGTATTTTTATATCGACATGACAACTCTCAACTTCTATGTCATTAAATGGAAAAACAAAGCTCCTAAACCCAGGCAGTTGTCGGTTTCTCTGTTTGTTTTTAATCCTGTGATTATTTTTGCTTCCTTCCTCTGACCTCCCACCTGTGCACAAGTGCACTGGGGTAGATATAAAAATCCAGACCATCTCCCTCTTTTTTTCCTGCACGTTGTCATATTAATTTATCAACATTCACTTCTTTGAACAGTGCAGTGTACCAGAAATTCATATTAAGATACTCATGATAGCAATCCACAATGCTCAGGTTTTTTTCTGCACCACTGCTTGCTCGAATACAGTCTTTCAGGGCTTAATATTATGTGCCTTCTTTTGCCCAGCAGCATTACTTTTGACTTGGCTGCATCAAAATGAACCGCATTGGATTGTGAACACAGTCAACAATCCAGATCACAGGCTGGGGGGAAAACAGTTCTTCTCATTTTCCCTTGACCTTTAAGTCTTCTAAAAATTCAATCAATAACCTGCAAAAATTTAGCTCTGGATCAGAGCTCCTAAACTTGTTAGCTTACCATCACCCACTTCAGCGGCGGTAGCAGCTTTCATCCATACAGATGAGCAAGCACCAAACCCGAGATCCTTGGGCAATGCTTCTCTTGGCAGGAACTGCATCAGGACAGGGTTTGTAGGACGAAACAGCTGGTGCTCAGGTGCAATGCCCACACCGTGTGTGTTTAGAGGGAGGAGCTGCTTTCTAATGGTCTCTTGCATTGAAAAAAGCAGTAGCTATACTCCTGCAGTGTTTTGCCCAAAAGAAACCAAATTTACAAACCCTGAGACTTCTCACAGAACCACAGAATGGTTTGGGTTGGAAGAGACCTTCTAGATCATCTAATTCCAAACTGCCCTGCCATGGGCAGAGACACTTTCCACTAGACCAGGTTGCTCCAAGCCCCATCCAATCTGGCTTAAGCAATTCCAGGGATAGGGCAGCCACAGCTTCTCTGGGCAACCTGTGCCAGTGGCTCACCAAGCTCACAGTCAAAAATTCCATCCTAATATGTAATGCGTCCCTGTCTTCTTCCAATTTCAAGCCACTACCCTTTGTTCTCCCCTTCCAGTTTAAAGCCATTACCCTTGTTCTAATCTTGTTCACTCTGACAAGAATCAAGGTGGATTATGGCACTTAGGATCTGAATTAGAAGTGTTAGCCCAGAGCTCAGCCCAGGCAGCAGCCCTGGGTACAACATTCTCACTGCTGGAAACTGGAGCTCTGCGCTTCCTCTGTAGCTCACCTAGACCCGAACAGTATCTGGGTACCCTACTAGTAACCCCATTCATCACTATCTCCCTGTAACTAAGTTTTGAGATGATTCAATGGAAGAACTATTTATTTAATGTGTGCCCAGGTAATTCTATAATACAGTCTGAAAAATCATAGCAGTAGCTCAAGTATCTTGGACGAACTAAAGCACAATACCAGCAGAAAGAGCCCCTCACCTCTAGAGCAGGCAGGAGATCAAGTGAAAGCCTGCCAATGCATGGACTTGACCTCTAGACAGCATTACAAAACTCATGCTGTCTTGGACTCCAAACTAAAGAACAAAACATACAATTCAAAATCCAGGAAAACAATCCCTCAGGAGAAGACTGACACTGTGCTTGTCTGTAGACAAAATGCTTGAAAGGTACTTCAGAGGATGACACAGCCAAAACAAGGTGTGGGGATGTAAAGGTTCTTTAAGAAAATAAATAAATAAATGACACTCAAGTGCTTCTTGGAACAAGAAAGTGTTTTTCCAGTTTATTTCTTTGCTTTAGACCTAGTCACTGAACTATTATGCAGATAAAGTCTGACAGATGCAGGGCCTATGTAACCAACTGCAGGAATAACGGATACGGGTAAATGTAATTACAGACTGTCCGGGAAAATTACTGGGGACAACTGCTGCAAGAGGAGCTGCCTCCAACTGATTTCTTGAGAGCAGCACAGAACATCAGAGCCTCTTCTTTTAATAAGCACCGTACGCTTAATACAAGCTAGGTGTATAGAGACTGTGAATAACAAAAACATCTAACAAAAGTGTTTGGAAATAATGCATAAAAGAAATCAAAGATTCTTTTCTTGCTTCTACAGAACTGATAGCGCTCACATTAAAGAAAGAAGAACAGAATTTAAAATATGATGTGATTTTTACATGTTTTTTTAACAATAGCATGCTTGCTCCATTATGGCTGCACCTACATGACAATTTTTAATCAAAAAACATTTGGGGGCGGGGGGGAGTCAAAGGATACTGCACTTTCCTTCCAGCATTTCAGATGGCTTCAAAATCTGTTCCACTTCCACTCATTCAAATTAAGTTCAAGATTAATTCCTAATATTTTACAGAATTCTTAAACTTACATAAAATTCCCATTAGAAAGGATATGATTTGTCAGTTCTTGTGAGAGTATATGATTTCATTTATTTCCCTTAAACTCAAAATGACATTCAGTATTATATTTTGAAATCCAATACATGAAGCAATAGGAACATACACACAGGGTTTTTGTTAAATCACAAAGGTAAGACTGAATATAGGTAGACCTATGTTCAGAAAAATCTCTATCCAAGAACATTTTAATACAGAAACTCTGAAGATGTCATACTCAGTCATAAGATATAGCTAAAGCTATAGAAAATATAAAAACCATAATGCCTATGAAGTCTAACAGCTAGAACACTTCCTAAAAATAGGTTCCTCAACATGCTAAAAAAAATCATGGCTTAGCAAGATATTCTTTATGTTGAACAGGTCTGTCACAAACAAACTCCTGAACAGACTCTGCTCTCACATCTGTTAAGACAAACCTGCAGTAAAAACAAATACAATCTCTCTAGAGTTAGGTCAGTAAAAAGGAGAGACTGAGGAAAAAAAAAAAAAAACAAACCCAAACCAGAATCAGACCTTTAAAATTCATTTTTTGTGTTTATTTGGGTATTGACTTAACCAAGTGTCTTTCCCTGTGTTGCTCAACACAGCTTCTACACCACATGACATCTCCTATGATGTTTCACTTTGGCTGTACAGAAATTACAGTCTTATTTTAGCTGATTTGCCATTACAGAAAAGATACAGATGACAATGGGAAGCCAGAGGAATTTCAGCACTTAGAAAAGGGAACAAAGTGTGACTATTCCATTCTAAAAGATGTATCTGAAGAGAGTTTCATTAGCCATCTCCTGTGGGCTGGCAAACACACACTGATGTTGCCTAAACGCCAGGGCCTGGGTTTCCAATTTCTAAAGAAGCAAGCAGGGGAGCTGAAAGGTTGCTCACCAACAAAGAGATTCATCCAGACCTCTCAGTTTAACCGCTTGTCAATCTTTTCATCCCTTTTTTTAAATGAAATAGATCAGTTTCCTCAATCTATGTCTTAACACCCATAAAACACAAACAGCTCTACCACATAGACCCTTTAGGATACCACAGACAATAACAAACATTTATTTCATTCAAGTACCACTGCTTAATCTACCAGCAAAATCAGTATCATTAGTTTAAGCCTTCACATTTTGCTCAGACAGGATTAAATTTTAGATTAAGTGTCCAATAATTGGCTCATAAAGTCCTATTACTGGCATTTCCTTCTTAGCAGAGTGTGGCTTAATTGACAAGGCCATTTTTCCTAAGATTTGCCTAATTCTAAAGAATGTCATCTGCCCTTCTGAACAACACATCAAACTGCAGGAGAAGCACGCTGAGCAACACCCTCCTGAATAAATCTCTTCAGCTCATGGCCATTAACACAAATCCCAATCGCTCTCGCCATCAACTGATATTGATGAGAGGGATGAGGCCTCTGCAACTTGCTTTGGTGGCCATTAGGATATTCTGTTTTATTTTATTTTTTTGAATAACAAATAACATGCCAAACACTGTATCAAGCAAAGAGAGTGGTTTAAGGAAGCCAATTTGCACACAGGTTGACAAACAGCCAAGTGGTTTCACATTTAGCTATACAGAACATCGTATCACATGCTCAAGAGAAGATGAAAACGTGATATTACAAGCATGGATAAAGCTTTTAATGGCATAAATTTTAGATGGTCAGCATGAAAAACATCCATAAATTATGTGGCTACCACAAATTACTTTTTCAAACCCTGATATTTTAGAAGCAATTAAAAATCTCAGCTCTTCTGAAGAATTCTACTGGCAACCTTTTCCTAGCCTAGTATGTCTAGAGGCAAACACCTTTTGGTCACTAACAGAGATCATCAACATACCCATACATTAAAAAACCTTAAAACAAAAAAAGTCTCTTCCACAGATATTACTTTTTTGAACATTTTAGATTATTTAGATGAGAAAACACTTTAGCTATTAATCCTTCTCTATAAATATTAGTAACTTTTAAAATACCAGTTTTAGACTGGTGCATCTTTTCTTTTTCCTGTTCCTGGATGATGCTAAAACTCACAAAAGAACTTCTTTTTCTCTCTTCACCTCCAAATCACAGTAGCCCAAAGGGACAAGCAGGAAATATTAATTCCTAGATTCATAAACACTAAACATAACAGGGAAAAGACCTTTCAAGGGGACAAAGAACACCTGGGCTCCGTTTCGATCAGTTTTAAGATCCTGGTCTTTCAATCAAAACACTCCCATGACAATCGTGGCAGGCAGTCAGTGGGGATGCTAATCTGGTCAGGACATAGATACTGCTGTTTTCTTCACTATCATGACAGGTCTGAGACTGTCAACACGACGGCTTCCTTGTGAACACAGCTGGAGACCCTGGTGAAAATGCCCAACAGCACATGAAGGTGGTAGCTGCACTCATGAAGTCAACTGTGCACAGTTAAGTTTGTCTCAGGGTGTGATTATGGGCACAAAACTGCTTGAAACAAGAACATGCACTTACTGCAAAGAACACAAATGCTTCAGCACAAAGTGACTAATGCACTCCATCTCCAGGCAGCATGTGCTGAAAACTTATTCTACACAATATTAGAAGAACTACCTTTCCCTCTAGGGCCTGTGTAACTGTGCTCAAAGTGGTGAAGAAGTCTTGCTTCTATAGGCAAAGACCAAGAAGAAAAACCAGCATTTTCACCAGATAGCCTACCCTGCAAAAAACAAAACACCTGCAAGCCTCAAAAGCCCTGGTGATGTGGTTGAGCAGAAACACTGCAACAGCATTCATTGGGACGATCAACAGGAACGATTCGTGCATCTGCTATGGATTCACTCACAGAGATTCAATGCCAGAGCACTGCATCCTGCTCCCAGGATGGAATACAACCACCAAAGTGGTCTTCCAGCAGCACATGCACCAAGAACACCGCTGGTTATGATAAGCACAATTAGGAGACTCCAGCTTTCCAACTGCTTACACCTTCACCAAAGCTCAGATGGCTGTTGCAGGCTAGAGTTTCATCTAAATTCTAAATTACAATTTACAATTACATTTACTTAAAATTTTCTCAGGAAATTCTTTAGAAAATAAACATGTTCACTTCCCTAAATACTTGGGCATCTTTTCACTTGTAAAAACATCAGGTTTGGGCAGTCAGGGGCCACTGGGGAGCCAGACAGGACACGAGAATATTCACAGTCCTCCCCTGCTTCAGTACCCGGCACTGAAGAGGAAACAGCCTGGGTTCAACACCACAAATGGAAAGTAGAAGAAAGGAGAATGAAGAAGGGCATGATGCAATGAAATGAAAAGATGAGAGAACAGATTTCTATCAAAAAGGATCTTAGGTGAAACTGGAATTTCTTAAGCTCCATTAGTAAATATCTATGAAATCCACTGGAAACATTCAGGCTGTATCTTTATTTCAAATAACTCCTCCATATCGTAGATACAGATTATATTTAGGGAAATTATTCAAAACCACGCTTTTCAAACTCTTTAGGCAATATATCATTTCCTTAAGTTAAAAACTGTTGTGTGAATCAATACAAGTGACTGCAGGAGCAGTAGGACATGATACCAAAGGGGTTTTGCATGTCTTCTGCAGTTCAAGATCAGATTGTTTCATAGATTATCATTTATGATTCAAATTGAATTTTATAAGCAGTTACAAATCAAATTCTTCTTGTTTCTTGGGGCCCAAGCTAAGGCAACACTAACTTGCAGAGTTTTTATTCAAGAGATGTTTCTGCAGTAAACAACTACAACCAAAGTCAACACAAGAATACAACCTCACTAACAGAAATGCTAAGAAAATTACCAGATTCTGTGAGGGGCTGAGTTTGGAGGCATCTGCTACGCACAGAAAAGGTTCCCCATCTTACTGAAGTTATCTGTGCATCAACATCCTTTCTACGCAAAGAGTGTGATATACTTTGTTCACCTGTTCATCACAAGGGGTACACATTAGATTAAACTAACAATTGCAAACCATTTAGATACTACAGTGCAGCACCAGCAGAAAAACTGAGAAAAAAAAAAAGTCATTCTGTATTCTGCCTGGTATTTGAATGGTGCATGAGATCACGTATTGAAGAAATAACACAGCAAGCAGTTAATTCATAAGACTGGTCCAGTGCAGAAGGGGGCAAAAGGGAGTGAGGCAAAAGGGGAAGAATCTGATCTCATAATTATAGGCTGACAATGCAAACATACAAAGAAGCCATATTAAGATTTTTGCATACACCCTTAATTCTGGTTTTTTTCCTTCATGATTAACTGCTTGATGGTTCTGTCACAATTTACAGCTATTTCTAATTATTACAGACAAGCAACACAGCATGTATCTGAATATCAGAAAAGAAGTGAGGAGCATACACAATGCAATGCAAAAAGTATTCATGTTTTTCTTCTTCAAGCACGTAGCCAGTGGATTCCAATCACACAGTACCATTAGGAAACTGACATCCCCAAATCTATATTTAATTAATTGCTTTCTTAGAGAACAGGTTATAAGGGTTCTGTATGGTAGTACAGAACAAACATTTTAAAGCAATAATTGATTTTGCCAGTTGCAATGAACATTCTTCACCATGCAGCACCTGGTACTGTTTCCATTTTTACACTGAAAACACTACTATTGAACAATTTATATAGACAAGGTATGGCTTTATTGTTAAGTAATCTTGCTCACTCTAACAGCACCTGCAATGAATCCACATAACCCAACAAGGAAATTTTTACAACAATCCTATACAACATTTTTAGCATTTATTATTTTAAAATTATTATCCATGCATGCTTCAAGCTATCTCTGCCTAAAGCAGACACCCAAGAGCTTGGAGAAAGTTCAAAGAATGATAAGAAACTTGCAAAAATTATTCCATTATTTATAGTGTGGAGGAGAGTGAAGGTAGATCGGAAGAAACATGAGGGACTGATTTTATGGCTGATGGCTTTCGCCATCAGGAAACAATCCAGGTTTCCTTTCATACATTTGTGACACTCTAATAACCATAATCTACTTGACTTTAATGAAAAATATATAAAAATTAATTTTTTTGTCTTTGGAGAATTATCCCCAAGCGATGTCTATTAGCAAATACAAGCCAAAGGCATCATTTAATCCACCTACTCCAGGGTTCAATTTCGCCCACAGTGTGTAACTAGAATTGCAAGTGGATTTAAAAAGAGACCATGAGAAAGAAGGAACTCACCATTCTAACTACTTCAGGGTAAGTCTGCTCTGTCAAACAGCCTCTGCTTATTGTAATGTAGTCCACCAGTTCATTAAGAGTGGAGCGCTTGTATTCTTTCATTTTAAGGTCTGAAAGCGTGTCCATGAAGTCAAAAATGACACAGCACTGTTGAAGTTTCTTTAGGAACAGTTCAGGCTGCTCTGAAGATGGAACGTCTATGAAACAAGAAAGGAAATCTTTGTGAGTCTGGCATCTTATTATACAAAACAGGATTTCTTTTTGAAGATCAATTTCAAAGGAAAGCAGCATTCATACAAATCTTGTAAAACAGAGCTCAGATTAACAAATGAACCACTTATAGGAACTGTATTACTATTGTGTGTTTGAGATCTTGAATGTATTGTAGAAGGAATTCAATCATCACTTGCTACTAGGAAAATAAGGTTCACCAAGAAAGTCCAGGCTGAAGTAGAGAATGGAAACACATCAGCATTCAAGACTTCATTTTACAATAAACCACTACTTTGACTGGAGGCTGGTATTCACCATCGTTAACTTAAACTCCAAAGAAGGATGAAAGAACTGTCAAACACATCAAGCTTGATTAATTTATATTTCTAAAAACACTGTGTCATTTATAACCCTGTATGAATACACATGAATACATATAGATGAATACACAGCAAGACCATAATTCCACAAACAAGTTTTGAGTTTCAATCATTACCCCCATGTTGACACTTCCCATAGCAAAATCAACTTCACTGAAATACAGTGAGGATTTTTTTGCTGTACTATGAACACATAACATGCATCAATAGGAACATTTTCACAAAAGTCATATGTGCTTGACCAATAAAGCAAGCAGAACTGACTACTTCTGTTCTGTTTTCTTAATTCTCAGCGAATCAAAGGACTTAATACAATAATAAAAGGAATGTCAACTTCTTAGTTGTTGGTCACTTTACCAAATGCATGAAAAGAATACACAGACAGCTTCATTTATCCAATGTTCATGTACACAAGAGGACAGCAATAGCAGAAAGTTGCAGAAATGAAATACACATTTTTACTCTGAAAGTCTGCCCTCAGACTAGGGAGCACTTCACTTCCTTTGAGCCACCTTGTTTTATTTAAGCCACTAATGCCTGCCTCAGCACCAAAACCCATTGGCTGACCTTCTTGATCACACTTCAAGAAACTTTTAATAGTAAAGAATTTATGTTTATTTCTCAAAAGCTGGATTTCTAAAAGGCCAATCTAAGATGGAACTTCTTATTGCTGACACAAGAATAAGTCACAGTAAGGAATACTTGGCAAATGCTGGAGGCTGTTAGTAATTGTATGGTAGTTTTAAGTAGTTTTAAGGCTTAAACCTGTTTTGCTTAAACACAGTGCTTCCATTTAATTAAAACCAGCACTTAGACACTAAAAAGAATAAACACGGATTGGCAGTACAAATAAAGATGCAACAGTTTATTCAACCTGTTTCTGTTTACAGCACTAAAGTAGTGACAGGATTCAACAGGGAATCTACATGGGGGAGAATCCTCCCCGAACACCTCTGGAATACCGACAGTCCCAAAACCAGGCACCCTAAAGCCATTCCACTGGCCAGGTCTCCCTCACACGTTCAAACACCTCAGAGCAGGCAGAGCTGAAACCTAAGACGAGCCAAGGACACAGAGAGACTCATTAGCCTTCACCCATTACAAAAAAGATCATTTCTATACACGACCTTTCTAAGGTTACAGCCCCACAGGACACAAAGGGCCTAGGGAAGCAGAGTTCTGCGACTGCTTTCTTGACTACCTGCCTTCAAAAAGCAGAGAGAAGAATGGACTTCGGAATTCACTGTTATTAACAAGCAGGCAACAGTTAAATGATGAAAAATTTCTTCCAAAGACAGCCTTATATACAGGCTGAAAAAAGGAAAAGGAAAAGAAAGTGCAATTGGTTACTTTTCAAAAGTATTATTTTTAAAACTTCCACTCTTTCTTATACTAGTTTTAATCCACCATAGAGCTTGAAAATATTTAAAAGCTATCAATACAATCTACGTTGTTACACGACCATAACAGGGTTTTGGATGCACTGTTTTGCATGACTTTTACATGTTTGCTTTGACCAACAAGGACATTATAGTCAAAGAAAAACAGGCTGAAATCAAGTGGGAATCCATTAAGATGCAATTCAGCACAAGTTAAAACCAGACTCATATATATGACTCAAGATTACACTCATTTTAAGCAGGGTTCATATTAAAAAAAAAGTTTAAAATTACTAAAGCATTAAAATAAGTCATGAAAGTTTGTTGGTTTTTTTTTTCTCCAGTTAAGTATCTGGGGGTGTGGGAACAAAACAAAAAACATAATTAAGTTCTTCTCAAGAAAAACCACTCTAAAACCCCACATGAAATTCATGCCAGTCTGACTACGTCAACAGGCCATAGGAACCACGGAGGAAGCTAATAAAAAACAAACAACAGCCAACCAAAAAACCTACAACCAACCAACAAAAAAAACCTCAAAGCCCCACAGAATAAAACCCCACAAACCAATTGTTCTGGTCATATCTGCTTTTCTTTATTAAGCAAGTGCCACTGACACTAGGGAATACAACTCTAAGAAGTTCCACGCAGTAATTTTTCCCAGTGTTCCTGGGAATCTGGGGTGTCTTGGGAACAGGGCAACACCTAGACGTTTTTTGTACTTGGAAATAGGGAAAGTATATGAGAGTAAATACACTTGAGAAATTAGGGGGTCCTAAGACAAGAAAAGGGTGGTATAAATAAAATAAAATAAATAAAATCAGTATTCCACATTCTCAGCCTTCCCACACAGACCACGGCATTAGCTGGTTTGAGATTTTGGGGTCGAGGGGTTCTTTTTCTGGTATTTGGGGCACAGACCTACAGACGCCACAGCAGAACTCCTGAACTCCTTAATGCAACAATTCGGAATGAAACACACAGTTCCTTACAGATGTTCACAGCCGGCTGATGAAAGACAGCAAATCCTTTTCTTCTCAGCAGATACTCAGAGCTTTCAATGAATTTTACTCCTGTGCTAACACACAGCCAAACATTTAGGCCTCAAAATTTATTAACCTGAATATTACCATTGTATCTACTTTCACATAAAAGAACTGAAAATTGAGTGACCGCTCCAATAAATCTGTGTAAATACACGTAATACTTTAATAACCCATAAAATAAAATCAAAGTGACACTATTAAGTGGCATGTGTGGTTTATGTCAAATGCCCAGAGGAGTATACATTTATTAAAACCAAATTTTAAAGCATGATAAGTTTCTGTCTGGATGACTGTGAGAACTCTCCTCATTTTCAGGTCTTTGCTACAATTTAATTTTCAGGCTTGTCAGTGTTCTCTTTAGCCATTTAAAACTGTACAGAGCCTTTGAAACACAGTGAGTATTCGCAGATTCAAAAGAAATCAGCTTAGTGAAAGCAAGCACTAGTACATCTGAATGCTGATAAGACAGAATCAGAGCCTTATAGTCAAGTTTTTATAAAGTTATCAGAAAAACTGACAGAAAGTACTATAAGGTTTTTTTAGATGTGGACCAACAATTGTTACTGCAAGGGCTGAAATACTAATTCTAAAATGGCTAAAGCAATTCTGTTTCTCTCTTAATAGCCTTTTCCCAAAATAATCCTAATCCAACCAGCCCATCCCTTCCCATCAGTCTCTGCCTTCTGCATCCTTTTATCACCTAAAGACATAAAATCTGATAGCACACTTTTATTGCAAGTCTCTAACATCGATAAAAACATATTAATGTTTATACTACATTCATGTTTTCATTGAAGTAATTTACAAGTAACTCATTTTGGATTAAAGGAAAAACTATGCACCAGAGAAACTGCATCCAGGGAAGTGAGCTATGGCTCTGCTCTCCCTGGCAAGTGAACAGCCAGGAAGGGAGAGCACCTGGATCAG
This sequence comes from Callaeas wilsoni, assembly GCA_013398955.1. Classification (NCBI taxonomy): domain Eukaryota; kingdom Metazoa; phylum Chordata; class Aves; order Passeriformes; family Callaeidae; genus Callaeas; species Callaeas wilsoni. The sequence continues at coordinate 70,775 of VWPU01017990.1, forward strand.
TTCCCTGAAACACTCCTGCCTGTAGTTTTACAATGAAGGATACACCACTGGGAAGTGGAGAAGTGAAGATGGAGGGAGGGATTGAGCTGCTTAAAGCAGCATGGCAACTGTGAGGAAAAGCCATGGGATTGCAGACCCAGGGCAGTATAGGGCCCAAAATCAGAACAAAACAAGGCAAAAGATGTAGATCACATATGAAGTAGTAAGCAGAACTAGAGTATGCTCACACATGCTGCCTTGTACCCACATAGGCACTATCAGAACACTTATGAATCATTAAAATCAAAATGCTCTAAGAATAACTATTACTTCCAGTATACACATTACTGGTATTCATTAGCCTGAAGATGCCATTTGCATAGAGAATTAGCATCATCATCTTGTATGACAGTAAAAGCAAACACCACATTAAACTCAAAAAATAAAAACACATACTAAAACGAAAGT
>VWPU01017991.1:0-24817 GCA_013398955.1 Callaeas wilsoni
CATTCCGGACCAAGCTGCGGCCCTCCAGCCCGGCCAGCGTACTAATATAGGGTCCTACTCTCCATGTACCCCTGTCAGCTGTCTCAAGTCACTCCTCAGTACTGAAGCATTCCTCAACCTTCCATTCCTCAGTAACAAGGACTACTGAGCTCTGGAGTGTGGATGCTGAAATACCGTTAGCAGGGAAATTCTCTCTTCTTGCATTCATTCTGTGAGAACTTTCCCTTTGCTGTGTAAGCTATGTAAACAATAAATAAGGTTTTTGTAAATAACATTCATATCTGATATCTTCTAACCTTGTGTACATTATATTAAGAAAAAACATTTCTAAGTCAATATCTGAAACTTTAACCAATCACCCTAAGCAAAGTGTGAACACTGTTCAGTTGCTTTATAGAACTAGAATATATAAATAGTATTGTAAATTTAATAAATAATTCATTCCTCGCTCTAAACTCCGACCTCGCTGCATCTCTGAACCCCTGCTTGAAAACCCACACTGGAGTAGAGGGAATTTTTCCTGAAAAAATTCTGGTGGCAGTGAGAGGTCATACTGCTTTCAGTGAGAGGTGATACTGCCTTAGGAATATTATGAAACCACTCCGGCACAAAATAAACAGAACCAACTGTTCTGTCTGTGGACTTGCAGGAGAGGACGGTGCGGAGCCACCCTCCACCTGGAGTGATCCTCCCAGCAGGAATTTACGATCCTAGAGGCCAGACTGCTGACGTCCTGCTCGATAACAGCAGAAGAAATTTGCTGTTCTCTGCCTTTCTCCTCCTGGAATCTCCCTTTTCCCCCACCACAGACCAGACATGCTTAATGGCTGTGACTGCATACGAGGTCGTACTTTTGCTGTTGGCAGACAGCTGCCAGAAACCCACTCTTAATCCCTAAACTTGGGCACGTTGGTAAGGAAAACAGAAGAGCTCAGAACCGCAGGAGAATCTTGTAATTTGTTCTCTGAAATAACCCTGAAAGCCCACTGCAATCTGCGTGCAAAGGAATGTGTTTTCCCTCACAAAACCTCAAACGACCATTTCAGTCCCATGTCATCGTGGGAATCAAAACTGCCCCTTTTAACTCATGGATTTACACACTGGCTGTGTGAAAGTCTGAACAGGCAGTCCAGTGAAGCAATTGTTTTTCCTTTAGCAGAACAGAAAGGCAGTTGTTTTCAATTGTTTTGCACAACTCTTCCTCATGGCCCTTGTATTTGAGAGTCGATGAGGGGGAAAAAAAAAAAGCTACTAGATATGGTAGCCCAAAAAAGCAAATCCCATCTTCACACCAGATTCCAGGTGTGTTACTAAATGGTACTTTGTGAATTTTCCCTCCTATGTGCTGGTAATCCTGGACTTTGTTCGAACTACAATTAGAGGCCACCAAGCAGGAAAAAAAAATCCACCGACCTTCCTCTCTCTCCTTGTCTTCAAATGTTTGTCTGGAGAGTGGAAAAGCATGAAGCAGGGGCAGCATTTACGAGATGCCAACTTTACTGCAGGAATTAGGAACACCTTTAAAGCATAAGCACCAGTTGCCTTGTTTATTGGAGCAGAGTCGACCCAACCACTCCTTGCTTTCTTCTGAGTGGGACTGTGAGTCACCAGCCAACTGAAAAACGTCAGCTGAGTGTTATGCCAAAGTTGCTCAAGTTTTTCTAAGAGGGGGGTAAGTCAGACATTTGACAGGCTGCTGGACTGCAACCAGTGCAAAAATTTAGTTCCCAAGAGAGAAGCCCTCCCCACCAGCATAAAATAGCTCTGGGATACCATTTTTGTGCAAGGCAAAAGGCACTCCGGACCCCCAGAGCATGGTTTCACATGCTAACTCACCACTGGCACGTCAATAACCACCTAGAATAATCTGTGCAAAATGGTTTTATGTCAATGACTGCTTTCAGGGAGCAGGGGTAGGGTGTGTGATGCCCACAAATCCTCTTGTGCTGTTACTCTCCCAAATAAAAGTACAAACTTGGAATTTGAGTGAGGGGACAGCAGAGATTGTCCCCTTGGCACGGAGAGAAGAGAAGGCTTGGCCTCTACGGGGCAGTTGCTGCAAATCTTTCTAATTCTCCTACAACCTGAAAAAGAGAGCAGATAAAAGATATCCTAAAAAACATCCCTATCAAAAGGATAAGAATTTTGATCTAAAAATGAGCAAGATGGCACCACTGCTGCACGTGGAGCAGCAGTAAGGAAGGGAAGCACACAGACAAAAGAGACAGGATGAGAAATATGATGAACTACAGAAGAAGGAAATGAGAGAGGAGGACAAAGAGAAATAATAAAGCCAGACCGGTTGTTTTGGGAGTGGAAGAATAGATGAAATATAGGAAGTGTCATAATCAAAGTGCATATTATTGCTTCTTTCCTATAAAACCATAGGGGACAAGACCATACAGGTATTTTCCACCTCAGCTAATAAGCACGTATCCTCCGGCTAGTGAGTGCCAGGCGTATTTTTCCTATGACTCGAGGAAACACTTGTATTAAAATTAAAAATGAAAGGCAATGCTCACTTAATCTGCTCTGCAACCTGAGTCCCCACTTATAAATGGCAGGGGCTGGAGACAATGAGAAATTGCTAGATTACAGAGGCCTCTGCAATGCAGTGAGCAACAGCTGAGGGGTAAAGCTGGAACACCACCAGCAGGCTTCAGAATGCCAAATTAAGTTTGCTTGCACAGTTGTTGCTAATAAAAACCACAAAGCCTTTCTCTCTGTCTCCGCGCTGCCTCATTCATCCCGCTCCATAATACTGAAACACAACCAAAATCATCGGAAGAGCCTCAGGAAAAAATCCTGTCTCCGACACCTTCCAGTATTCCCTGCAGTCAAGTGAAGAGAGCTGCTGCAAAGCCAGGTATGGCTTCACCGAGGATCCTTCACCATGGTGAAGTCCACGACTGACACAGGCGGGAGCTGTCACTCCAAGCGCCAAAGACGAAGCATCCCAGCAGGAGAGGCACTTCCAAAAGGTGTCACTTCAAGCCAATGAAGCCATGACACACGATCAGACAGGAAAGTATTTCCCTACTATCTCACGGGTAAGCGGAACTTGCTGATGTTTACAGAAAGGTCTGCTGGGAGCTACGAAATGATTTCTTCATTTTTTAAAGGCACAAACTCCTCACCAAGCATGAAGGGCTGTCCTGCGACTCACACAGCAAACGGAAAGCAATAACGTGCACTGAGCTACAGAAGCTGCTCCGTAATTACACTAACGAACCGATCTGTTAACAGCGAGCCTAAATACAGCCCCTCGAGGGGCTACAACTCAATCAGTGGCATTTTGAAAGGCACAGTGCTGTTCCAAGGGATCCAAAACAGCAGAAGGGAAGACCAGACGTGTGGTTATCAGCAACGAGGAATTACCTACTTATGGAATAATAAATTGTGCTATTAAAAAAACCCAAAACATTACGCTGCAAGGAACTCCATTTCACACAGGCCGCATTTAGAAGCACATCAGTTAACTCTAATTTGCCTTAATATAGCAGATCAGCAATAGAAATTCTCAGCTTGCCTCTAAACCGAAGGGTTTCCCAGCTGCATTAGCAAAGTGAAAATCACAGCGCTGCACTTCCTAACAGTTTTATTGTTGGGGAAATGAATCTGACTTTAGAAGGGAGCTTCTGCAGTAAGGAAGATGTGTCAGGGAATTATTCAGCCCAACAGCTCTTTGACAGTCAACCCTACGAGCCATCCTCCTTCACACAGGGAGAATAACTACTAGAGCACAATGCATTTTGCAGAGCAAACTGATCCCAAGAGCCCCCAATAAAATTGTGCTGTAGCCAGAAGAGTCATCTTTCAAAGAAACACGTGTTCCTGACTGCTTTCTTGTGTAAACAACACTGTAAACCAGGTATTTACTTTCAGAGGTCAAGCTTACCAAAATCAATCACATAAAATATGTGCATGTTTTCTACAACTTCAGATTATTTCCATCTGATCATAGTCCTACACTTACAGATCACGATTCTGTAGAACAGAAAATATTTGAGGAAATACTTAACTTTGCTAAAGAATATCACAGTTTCTTCTTTTTGCAAGTAGCCACTGTAGATGTCATCAAATCCATGCATGGCTCTCACCTGTTTAAACCTTCCACGGCACAACATACTGATCTTCACAAAGAGCAGCCCTACTTGCACCCTAGACCTGTTACAGATTGTTCTGGTTTTTTAACCATGGTTAGAAAAAAGGAAACGCTTCTCCATTACTCACCTCTCCCTACTACAACAGGGAGAAAGCACAGAGCAGAAGCTGCTCTTTTTTCTTTTTTTTTTCCCAATCTATATTATATGCAACACACAGGAAAAGCCCTTTAAAGGAGGAGGATTATTTGCATGTAGCAGAGACCAAGAAGTTGAAGAGCAAAGAGGAGGAAGGCTGCACAGTCAGAGGTGATGCTGCATTCCTTAGAATGCAGAACTATCATTTTATTAGATAGAACTATCATTTTATTACATTCCTCTTCATGGAATTAGGCAAAGCTGCAGTACTTCTGAAGATGAACAAAAGGAAAAAGGGATAAAGAAATGAAGGTGTGGCAAACCATAGTCAGAAACCAAAATTACTCACAAAGACACTCGTAAATAAACATGCTTTGTTGCCTGCTTTTTATTTTGCATCTTTGACACACTTCTCTGCTTATATTTGAGCATATGTTTGCTTTTTCTTTATTAAAAAAAAAAACCAAACCAGCACACAGCTCAGATTGTGTCTGTGAAAGTGTAATTCTGTATGAGCAGGGAACAGCCACAGGCCAAGTCAGCAACTTCCAACACAGCTGGCATCAGGGATTCCACACACTGTGGTCCTTTTGTTACCAGCGCTGAAGGACGTCAAATATTTCACTCATTTGACCAGCACATGTTGCTCTACCGTTCTTGGATTTTATGCAGTCTAAGCTTTCAGTCTGAAACAGAGGGCAAGTTTTTAAAATTGGTAATTTTGTATTTCCAAATGTGACGGAAGGATCAAACATTAGTCCACCACAGTAAGCAAACTGAAATGATCGCTCTGACAAGACGTTCATGTTCTAAAATTTTTATCACCAGGTTTGTAGTAAAGCAGGATATTTGAATCATAATTTTTTTAATCAGCCATTTTTATCGGATTTTCTTCAGCAGAAAACATAGAGGAGATGGAAAAGTCACGCAAGAATATGTTTGGAAGATCATATATAAAAGGCATAGCAGCAGATCTTAAAGGGAAAACTTTTAATTGAGCAATGCTGATTGTAAATGAAAACAAAACTTGAAAGAAAAATGTTGCTATACACTGTCAAGTGTTACTTCATGTGAACTTCCATAATAAGAGACCTGCTGAAATGTCAAACTTGGGGCTGTGCTCAGACACCTCAGTGCCCCATGGCAGCAGGTGCTTGCAAAGGAAGAAGCTCCTGCTTCTTTCCGCCTCTGTGTTTTCAGGGTGAAAACCCACCCTAAAAATCACTGCCTTTCTAATACACTCAGTGTCAATTAGTGCTTGGAGTAAATAATATCATAAATACAAAGACCACTCCTTATGTTACTGAGAACAACCGTCTCCACACATAGTTACTTGGCACAAGAAGCCACAATCATAAATTACACTTTTATTATGGGTGGTTTTCCCTTTATCTTCAGTTATGCTGCACCACCACCCAGGGTTCTTTGGGAGACTCACACTCCCAAGATTCCAGGGACTCTCTTAAAGTCCATCAGGCTTTTCTTCTGCCTCAAGATTTCTAGATCACAGTTCTCAAGCTTTTCCACTCATCATCCTTGGGCCAAGTCCAGCTATCTTGTTCAGCATCCAGCATCTCTCCAAGAGGAACGTACACACTACACTTACACCAGAGACACTTCAGACCCTACTCATGAGCAAAAGTCATGAAACAGGCCACAGGTGTGCATGAACATCCAGTCAAAAACCTTCTGGGACTGCTGCCAGTAAAGAAATAATCATAAGAAAAGGTTTATTCAGCAAGAGAAATTATACCAGTTATGCAGGAGGCCTTCTTGTCCTGTTTCCTAGTTATGCACTAAATCTAGACTGGGTTTAAGGTACAAGGCTGACTCCTGCGTGGCATTGCATTCATAAAATGAGTAAGGAAAATCCCAGCTTGAGAACTAAAAATGAAATTCAAGATAGCTGTAAGCATGAGTGTAAAACCATGAGGAGGTGGAAGAGAAAGGGATAGGGACACTTCTCTGAGGCTAAGTATTGAGGCAACTGTCAAGGGAGGTTCTCCTTGGTGCACTCCCTCCTCAGTGCAGAGGAACACTTCAAAGCTACGCTACTACTCTCTGAAATTCTTCAATTAAATTGGAGCAGATACTTTGAAACGAGCTTCAGGTTACAGAGACTGGCCCTGAAGGCTCCTTATAAAATTTATTTAGATAATCAATAAAATAATAAAGACTGGAGACAAAGTGGCAAGACCAGCACAAATATCCTACTTGAGAAAATAAAATCCACAAAAAAAAAAAAACGACACCTACAGTAAAAATAAATATCAAACCCCTCACTTCAGCCTTCAGAAGTCATCTTTCTGCTGCCCTGAAACAATAGGGCTGTGTTCTGTTTGCGAGATGTTTTATTTCAGCCACCACACCCAGTTCTGGGAAGGGCAGGACGATAGCCGCTGATTTGTTTGCAAGATGGTGCAAGGTGAAGTCAAAGTTACTGTTCCTGTATCCTGTTCAGGTTATTAATTTTTTTTTTAATTTCACACTAGTAAATACAGAGACAAAATTCACTCATACGCTAAAAGGGAAAGGGTGGACGGGGTAAAACGTTATCCTACACAGATTTAAAACCCAAAGTAACACTGCCAAGGAGCACAAGAGCAGCCAGGGGCAGCTGCAGGCAGAAGAGGCAGGGCAGAGTCCCCCGGGATCCGGGTGCTCTCGGAGCGAGCAGGGCACGGGCCACGGCAGCCCAGGAAACACGGCGGCGCAGCTTCCACCTCGCCAGCTCAGCCTTTAATTGGCACAAGCTTCAAAGCAACGAGGAGTTCTTCCCTCCATACATTCGAGCCTCAACCTCTGCAAAATCAACACCCTACGCAGAACTCTTCTTCAGGAGGGAACAAGTCAAAAATCAGATTTGCTTTGCATATAATACCCTGAGCTTATTTTCACTGATGTCCTAGATAGACAAATTATACAAATCCAGACTAAATCAAAATAAACCAGCACATGCACTGAACTTAAAACATGCCTAATGTTTTAAGTTGTACATGACATGGCACATCAGGTCCTTTCTCCAGACTGAGGGCCTGAAGAGGACGAGCACATAACTTTTTTAAAAGCCCGCTGTGTTACGACCACCAAGCTGGCCACTTGGCTAGAACAATAAAAGGATCTCAGCCAAGTGAGCATTACTTCCTCTAGACCGTCTTTTAAAAATTAAACTCTGGAAAGATAACAACAGTCATGCTCAGAGCTAATTATAGCAGAAACATTACAGCAGCTAAAAATGCTAAAAAGAAGTGGTGGGAAAGGAAGGAAGGTAGCTTAAAGGAAAAAAGAGCAGGGAATGGCAAACCTGTCATATGTGTGACACTTGGCCTTCGTGCAGTGCTCACAGGGAGAGGGAAGGTGGAAGCACATAAGGTCTGTGGACAACCAAAATCCCAAACTCTGAGAAACAGTCAAAGACAGACAGAAGACCCAAAAATGCTGCAAGAAACCAAGAGATGTATGAGTAATGTGCAAATTAAGTGGGAAAATTAAGGAAATATTCTCACCCTGTCTTTTATTCCAGCTGAGAGCACAGGGGGAAAACTATCCTGCTCCCATGCTCACACCCAAGTCTCAAAGCCCAGCCTGGGCAGAGCGCAGGCACTAGGCTGTTTTATTTTAGGCTAAAGGAGAAGGCTGCACTCAGCAGCGATTTTAGCAAGAGAACTGTAAGCCTGAAGAAATCCCAAAGCCATCGAGCCTCGTGAGGAGCAGCAGAGTGTGCTGCCAGGCTCCCAGAGCAGCCGAGGAAGAATCTTGTTTTCATGTGTAATCTGTACTTGCGTTCCCTTGTCGTATTATTTTCTTTCTAACCCTATAATCAAACATTTAGAAGCTACTTCGACAGCACACATACCACTTTATCCTTCTATTCCTAAACTTTGGCTAGTAATCAGGTGATCCCGAAAGGACAGACTGCTCATTTGTTTGGGAGTGGCAAATCGATGAATGGAGGAAATCCACAACACCCTTTGCCCAGCACTAAACCAGGTTAGTGGAACCTTTCCTTCCAGCAGGACTGGCCTTGGGCTGTATCTCTGGGGAACCACCTCCTTCTGGGATCAGCGAGTGTGAGAGCAGTAAAATATCAAGGAAAAAACGAGAAGCTTCTAATTAATGAAGCTTTCCAACACAGCATAAACTGCCTTCCAACACTGACCTATGGGCATAAACCCAGCAGAGGATGCAGCACAGGCTGGAGGATGCAGAGGGATCCAGCAGCATGAAACAACCATAGAAATAACTGACGCCTCCCTGCCCTCCCCCAAAAATCCTCAAATCATTAAGGCTGGAAAAAGAGGGCTATTTTTTCCTGCACATTCAAGTGGCTGTGAATTCATAACTTCTCAAACCCACACACACTAACAACTGTCCTTATTTAAAAGATTTCTCACAGTTGCTACAAGCCAGGAATAAAATAGATATGAAAGTACTGCAAAAAGCACTGTAACAAGAAAAAAATGTCAGCAGAAGACATACTGGAAAGAGACAGAAAAGTTTTGATGCTTACTCATGCTAGTTACATGGTAGGATGATTTTCCTCAATATCTGTAAAATCAGCTTGTAAAATTGGAAAATAAAGTTTCACCATCTGTGAAATCAGCACAAATACCAGGGATTCTGATCTGAAACAAAGTTCAGCTCCATGTCAGGTGGGTTAAAAAAATCAGTGGATTTGGTTCACCGAGGATGCCTAATCAAATGGGACAGCACTCAAACAAATGTGTCCCCAAGCTGCAGCACGTTATCATTCTTTATTCTGCATGGGGGAAAAATAATCCTTGAGACTGGTCAGGAAAAGGAGCTGGGACAAGCGTTTGATCACAAAAATAAAACTCAATATTTAAACAGACAGCTGACATTGGGGGAAAAAAAATTTACAATCAGTTTTGAGAGAAGGTTCCAGTCTCCTCTGGGCCTGGAAGTCCAGCTGTAAGTCACTTTTCCCTGTACTTTGTCTCAAACAGCAGGTGCAGCCAGGTGGGATATTGCTATGAGTCCACGATAAAATGCCATTTATCCCTGCAAACACTAATATTCATCAATTCTGCCTGCAGATAAAACAATAAATGTTTGCTTCCACAAATGGAGGCGATGTTATTTAAACCATGATACTATTCTAGTAAATCCGAGACAGATGGGCCAGGATTCAGGGACAACTGAAGTTGCTGTGTTTATGATAAGGGAATTAGAGTGACAGAAAGCCTCTTCCTGGGAAATGTGGGATCTGGTAGATTTGCATTTGCTTCATGAAGACGAATGTTCTACAAATACACTATTCAAGGTCAGTGAGCCAGAAGAGTTTGGAGGTAATGGGTCCATCCTAAAAGAGAGGACCTGAATTTCTAGGTAACTGTTCTACAAAGCAACAGCCACAGAGTCTGGCAGGTCACTGCAAACAAACCTGATGTAAGTTTTTGACATATCCCAGTTCTCTAGTGTCTGGAAACACTAAGTAAGAGTCTGAGGTGAAGGAGGAGAGTAGGAGAGAAGATATTCCCATCTCTCAGATCACAAGCATAAGAAATAAAGGGAAAATGTATTCAAAGTTAAATTTGAAGAATATTTTTCTTTAGAATGTTAACATGTGATACAGTGTCTGTGATCTACTCATAGCAAGTAGACACAAAGTAACTAAAGCTTTTCCATCTCATGTAACCAAAATACTGTTGAAATTAAGACAGGATTAAAATGTACTGTACCTCCAGCTCCAGCTCAGCCACAGGTTACTTTAAGTTGTTGGGGTTTTTCTGAGCCAGCAAAGAAAGAGTCAAAGGTGTTAACAGAAAAGTCAGACTAGTACTCTGTGACCAGGGAAGCCAAATTTATCCCCTCCAGCAAATGTTGACAGAGCCATTACTCAGGCAAGGCTTCAGATAAGCCACCACGGAAGCCCTGAGTCCCAACGTAAGGCAGGGGTCCCTGCTCTTGGTTCATCTACCACTGCTGTTAATACAGTGGGGGAAAGAGGAACAAAAGAATAGGAAAGAAAAAAAGGCAAGCTTGCATGGACTATTGCTACAAAAAATAGATGCGCACAGGCTACACTAAGATGATGTTAAAAACCTGGCATTTTTCTAATGAGCCAGTATTTTAATGATGCTATCTGAAAGAAGGATCAGACTAACAAGGCTGCAGGGCAAGAATGAAGACATGAAGAAACCAATCACATGTACATTAATTAAAGCAGCTGCCAAAACTTACTTAAAATGTTCAACTGGACACATAAAACTAGGGTAAAATTTAAGTGACCAGGTTCACTGAGCAGAATCTGTACAATTTCAGGCACGACAGATGCTGGGCAGCTTCTTTGTACCAGACTGTCAGTCTGCTCTCTAATTGTGTACCTTCAAACCCCAACACCGGTGATCAGATCTTGGTGACTTTCTAACAGGGAGTTTTATTTTCCCACTTGAGAAGAATCTTTGAGTACAATAACAAAGCAATTCCTTTACACTCTCTGTTTCTCACTTCAGCATCACCCTATGAACTTCAGCCTGCTGATAATATTAATATCAGTGTTCCTAAAGGCTTAGAGTCTGCAAGAGCAAAGATAGCCCTTTTTTTTGGATGTATTTGGAGTAAATGAGGAAGAAGCTGAGATATTACAAGTTGAAACCAAGGACAGAAAAAGCACGGAACGAATGTGTTGCATAGCTTGAAATAAGCAAAAAATATTGCTTCCTGATGCTCAACCTTCAAATCCAAGGAGAAAGAGAAGGAAAAAAAAAAAAAAGAGTCTTATTCCAACAGGAAATGAAGGTCAAAACCACTGACATCAACAACTTAACATTTGAGATGGGGAAAAATAAACATATTGTTATTGATGTTCAGAGGGACAGGGTCAACAGGCAGCAGCAGTTTCCTACACCACTTGCTCGAAACATGGCGAGTTTAAAAGGCCGTCATATTTCTATGTATTTATGCCTTCACCGATTTTACAATACAAAATTACAACTAAACTAAAATGGAAAAACAATGAACAGCTCAGGCTTAGCAAAACAACCTTCCAAACCTGTTTTCATCACATCTCCTGATTTAATGGTCGGCGTGACATGTCAGAAGTAAACGAGCTTCGTGTAATTATCATGTCTCCTGCTTGATCTCTGTCTTCCTCAAACACTTTTAAAAGAGCAAAACATTCCTTGAAATACAAGTGCAAGAAGCATTTCATCTTTACAGCAAAACCTGTTTCTTCTGGTCTTGTCATTATTTGCATGAGAGGTGCTTTTACTCCTATCTTCCATCTTTACTACTTGAAACACTGTCAAAGTGTGCAGCAGGTCACAGGCTTAAGCACTGCTATTTTCTTCCTCCTTTTTTCCAAAAGTTTCTTAGAAACAATTTCTTCCTGCAGTAATGAATCTGTTCCTCTGCATCAGGCTGGAATTCCAAAGCCTCTTTGTTTACTTCCCCATTTGCAAACAATCCCCCATTTTTAAAACAGTGCAGTTCTGAGAGTATGCAATTTCTTAATAAGCTGTCACTGGAAAAGCCTCGAGACAGAAATAATGCTGACACTTAACAGCAACCAGGTAGCTTCAAAAAGGAAAAAGAATAAAAATCAAATCATATCTAGACTTTGCTGTCTAGCCTCAGTACTAACAGATGTAATCACTTCAAAAGCGTCATACATTTTACCCATGCTTTATTTCTGTTACAGCGGTTTTGATAGGAGGTTTTGACAATTATTACATTATTCTTGTGCTGTTTTCATAGGTCAGTAAATTTAGCCAGTGCATTTAATGCATCTTTAAAAATAGGTGTCCCATCCCCAAAGCCCAAACAGCAGGGGCAAGCGAAACATGAGAGGTGAGGGGGAACCATGGGTGGAAAAGAGGTTAGAAAAATCGGCTTTACACACTAGCAATTGCTCATTATGCCACTATCTTGCTGGGAGATTTTATTTTGATTTCAAATGATCACCCAGCCTTCCCATACACAGCTTTCAGATCTCTAAATTGGTGTGCTGCAGCTCTTCTTCTCGCTGACAACGAGCTTGGGAGAGTGTGAGACACAGGAGAAATGCTCAAGGCACAAGGACAAACATTCAAAGCTACTGATGGGAAACAAACTCAGGAAGCAGGAGCTTGGGAGTAATCACGGGCAACATACGGATCATGAGATTGATATGGAAACTGAGCCAGCACTGAAGACAGGCCTTGGATGCAAAGGAGGGATCCCAGAGGATGTTTGTTGTGACCATGCCTAGATCACTGCGGTATTTTTTGACGTTTCTAGTGCTGCTCCTGAGCTGTGAGTGAAGAAGAGCAGTATCAGAACGCTGAGTTGCAAGACTAAAACCTATGTGGTGCAACAGCCTGAAACTCCACCAGCTTCAAGGAGCTGGCAGTAGTCTTGAGTTATAAAATCACAGAATGGTTTGGGCTGGAAGGGACCTTGAAGATCATCCACTTCCACCCCCTTGCCGTGGGCAGGGACACCTTCCACTGTCCCAGGTTGCTCCAAGCCCCGTCCAACCTGGCCTTGAACATTTCCAGGGATGGAAATCCCACCTTCACAGCATCCACAGCTTCTCTGGGCAACCTGTGCCAGGGCCTCACCACTCTCACAGGGAAGAATTTCTTCCTTAAACCTAATCTAAACCTACTCTCTTTCATTTTGAGCACATTTCCCCTTGCCCTGTCAGTCCATGTGTCTCGTGGGCTCCCTTCAGGTGCTGAAAGGCCACAATGAGGTCACCACTAAGCCCTCTCTTTTCCAGGCTGAACAATCCCAACTCTCCCAGCCTTTCCTCACAGCAGAGCTGCCCCATCCCCCTGATCATCCTGGTGCCTTCTCTGGACTCGCCCCCACAGGTCCATGTCCCTCCTCTGCTGGGACCCCAGAACTGGAGGCAGCTCTGCACAGATCCCTAATCCCAACAAATCTCTGCCATGTAACAGTGCCCTACTCCTACCTTCTAGATTCCCTCAACCTTTCAGTCACAGCATCAGCAGCACACGAGGCTTTTCTTATTACTGTCAGCAAATAAGGCACTTACCAAACCAAATACTGCAGCCCCAGCCTCGTTGTTCGAGGTGCTGGATGTTTGCTACAGCAAATTGTTTTCCAGACAGTTGAAAGATTTAAATAGAATATGATGCGACTTCTTTGCATTGACTACCAAATAAAATTAGAAATTCAAAGGCCTCAAAATTCCCCAAGTGTTTTCTGGGAACATCCCAAATGCACTGAGAGAAACTGCTGAAGCAGCATAACCTGGAACATGAAATTAAAGTGGAAATACCTATAAGCGTTCTTGTAAACAGATCATGCATGGCTGATTGGGATTAAAGCTGCTGTGAAAGACCAGATAACCTACTGAAACATTCAGCTGCTGAGGAGATGAGGGAAGGAAAGGATATTATTAAAATGTTTATTATGGTAATCATAGAAATTAATTTCAAAAAATCAGCTCCCACTACACAAGCCTCATAATGAGCTTATAGCCTGAACACTGATGCTTTGTCAGATTAAGCAGACTTTCTTCCTTTGTATTTTTTGATGTGATATAGCTACATGCTGGGTTTTTTCTTTAAAAGACGTCTTCTTCAATATTCTATTACCAGAGAAATAGGGCTGAAAGACAGAAGTGTCAGCCTTTGAAAGGCAACAGGATTTAAAAATGAATTGAGGGGGAAAAACATCCCGTTATCTGTTAATATGAAACCTTTTTAAAATTTTTTTTTCAAGCAAGTTAATGTCATTTTACAGTTCAGAACTTGCTAGTGTTGGGTTACAGAGATAACAGGATTTACATGATCATGACAATTTTTTAAATACCCCATCACTGTTACTAAATTTTACTTGTCCTGCAGACAAGTCAAAGCAATTTTCTACTTGTCAGAGATGATAAATCAGTTGTTGGGTGACATTGACAGGTGGATTTGTCAAATCTCCCATGAAGAACTTCGGTCTCTGCTTTCAGGCTGCCTGTGAACTCCTGAGAGTGCAGTAGCACAATTGATTAAGGGAGGGATTAGGAAGAGTTTGGAATTTTTAGGGCTGCTGCCCTTTCCCCAGCTTCCCTGGTATTTTTCTTTCTGCTTTACCATCCAAGTGGGTGCACAGCATCAAGCTGCTGCTGGGTTTTATTCTAGCACTTCACCCACAGAATTCCAGTTAAAAGTAGAACAGTTTAAAAAAACCTCCAAACCACACACTGCATTTGAAAATACATTATTTGGCTTATAAATAACAATTTCTCCTTTCTTCAAGGCAAGGGCACAGATAAAAATCAAACCCCATTTTTTCTACCCATTCTGTTTGCCACTATGTAAGTTACTCAAAAGAAATAACTGGTATTTGAGTGAGAGCAAAGAAGCTATGGCAGAGATGTGTGAATGGAAGTTTATACCTTGGGTGTACCAGCCACAAAAAAAAAATCCACTTACTAACAGTAAAGGTGGGGATGTTCTAGTGAAATGCTTCATGTCAGTACTTGAAGCAAGTTTGACACGACAACTAAGGCAAATTGTTCCCTTTTTAGCCCTTTCTTCACAAAATAAATGAGAATGATGTTAATATTCTGTCTGGGCTGCACTCCTAAAAGGGATAAAATTTTGCTTAGGAGCCATGGCAGGTGTAGCAGAGAGACTAATTTGGAAAAATAACAAGCTGCAGATAATACACAAGAAACTAGAAAATGCAGAAGAGGAAATGTTTTTTCCTACTACCCTTGGGAGTCACACCACTGGGGCACTGGGGCTCTCCAGCGGTGATCCTCCAGCGCTCTGCAGAGACCTTCCTGACCCAAAGACCAGACAAATACAAGTAGCACTGACACTGGTCCAGCAGGTAAGAAAAGAGGGGAAGACTCAAAGAGAAGCCCAGAGGTAGCATTTCAAATGGAAACCTCCTCCCAGGCAAGGGAGCCTGTCAGTGAGGCCTCTCCAGGCATCATTAAGCACCACCTCGTCTTTCAGACCTTTCTTACAGACCCTGGAGTTGAGTTTGACCTCTAAGACTTGCTCTGCTCCATCTCCAGGACACTTCCCTGGGATTGGCCATAGCGCTGCTGTGTTTGGCATGTAATTCCATTGCTCTGAAGTTCAAAGAACCAGGAGAAGCAGCAAGGAATTTCCATCCTGCCATACAAAATGTGAGCGACTTCCCAGCTAATAAAAGGCAACTCCCTACTCGTGAGCCTGTTCACTGGAACACCTGAAAAGAGTAAGGTTTTTCATTTTATTTTCTCTCTCTGTCAGCAAGGAATGCCAAAGAATTTGCAGGTTTGAGATGGAGCATTGGTTTTGCTGTGTCCTAGGATAACTTTGTACCGTCCTCTAAATATCCACATTAAATCCTCAAGCTTAAGGACTTTTTTATATCATTTTGACAGGAAGGTAGTTCGCCCTTATTCCTGAGCTGTTTTGAAGCAGGTCTTCTTCCTGCATGTTATGCTCAATGTTACAGTAAGTGGGGAAAAAGACATTTCTAGCCACTGACAAAGCCTGAACAAATTGCCCAGCAGCAGCACTCAGTTCCTGTATTCCCATTTATCCAGGGGCTGAGTCAGAGCTGTCTTCCCCCCACTACAAGGAGGCAGTGTGGAAATGATGACAATCTGTTTTAGAGGCTACAAGATGAACTAAGGCCTTTGGTATTACTGTAATGCAGACACAATTCTAATTCTAATAAAGTCATTTATTGGAGCTGCTAAGTGCAGCTGTTCTGCCCTCACTGTACTGTGAGCAGCAAGAGTGAAGCTGAGGGGTGAGGCAAAGAAACCAAGGAGGAAAACGAAATAAATCATTTGGAAAACAGCTGGACAGTAAAATGGCCAGCCCTCAGGCTGGAGAGCTACTCTAGATTTACATTACCATTAAGATGAATCTAACTGCCGTCTGGGTAAGCAAGCGACATCTTAAAAGACACATGTCTTTTAAAATTAATCTGCAGTTATTCCTAAAGATAAGCTGTAACTGGAATAATACTCTTGCCAGAGAATCCAGAGCAGAGTTGCTAAGTGTCTTTAGAGGCAAAGTTTTTTCCTTGGAAGTGCTGTGATTCCCCCCAAAAAATTTCTGAGGATTTCTTCCTTGCATGAATAATTTATGTGCCTTGGTACTCATAATATTAGAGAGACACAATTATGAACAGGAGATAACTTAAATTTTAGAAGTTTCTAATTCAGGCTCCATTTGTACTACTGTGGAGCAAAGAGAATCATACTATCCACTCTCCCTCTTTCTGCTGTCACAGGAAAATTGTACAAAGCAGAGAGCCAGCCAACATCTCTTTTAATCCTAAACCAACAGCATTCAGATTGCAATATGAGTTTCAAGAATAAAAAAGTGAAAAAAAGCCACAGAGGAATAATACCCAGGGTGGCTCATCAGAATATTAAGGAGATTGCAGATTGTCAAAGCCCTGGAATCAGATGCTGATAATTCAGAGCTCCTGCCCAGCTCAGCTTCCAAGCAACAAATGCATCTGCACGTGTTGGGGAATAGATTTGCATTCATTGTTTCCTGTATGCTGATGAAGGGAAAGATTAAAAAATAAAAGAGGTATGAAACACAGTAGCTATCCCTCATGGGTGCTGATGTTTCACTTGCTTTGCTGGGTATTTCAACCAGAGAAAAAGAACATCCTGAAAAGCTGCAAACCACTAACAGCTTTCACATGCCATGCCTCTAGACTAGCATGGCCTCTTGTACCAAGCTTGCTTCCAACAAAAACAGCACCACCGCGCTTTCACCCAGCCTCCTGCTGGCAAGAAAGATGGAGAAGTAGATGGTGTACCCAGAAAACCACCGGGTCACTCAGCTTGGCACCTCGCTGCAGCTGGCACCCCTACGCTTGCTGAATTCTGCATTTTCTCCCCAATCACACGCAGCTCCTTTAACCTCAGAGCCCTGGTAACGCTCAGCCCGATGCCAGAGGTTGCCTTTTGAGGCAAATTACTCCACTGCAGCTACTTCCAGCTGTATTTTTAGCCCCCAGACTCTTCCAGCACTCCCTTTACAAGCACAACTCCGCCTCATGTTTACACGGGCACACAAGCCCACAGCCAGTGAGACACGAGGCAGGCAGTGGGGATTATGGCTCACAGCAGTGGGCTACGAGAACAAGCTTCTCCTCCAATACCTTGTTACCTGCAGCCCTGGTGAACATCTCTTGGGGTTCAAGCTCTCCATTCACCTTCAGGTAAAGGTTTTCCTAAGAGGGTTAAAGGCACTGTGCACCCAACCCCAGAGGAGTGAAGACAAGCTCAACTCCAGACCCTGACAGGAGCTGAATGTCACCTTTGCTGAAATTCCTTTGACATCGACACACACAAAAACAATTTCCCTCGTGGTTTGAATTGCTGTTCCAAGCAAAAACTGTGCAGTTAAAATTAATAGCATGCTCATTTTATAACAGAGGCACACACACACACACAAAGCTGGCTACTCTTTGCTGGAAACCAAAAAGCCACCAAGGTTCCAGAAAAAGGACTGGAGTAGATTCTTCTTTTGGGTAACCGGTGTTTATATCAACTTGACACCCGAATGAAATGAAGCAGGGAGAAGAGCAGCCAGTTTTACAAGATTATGATTACAAATGCTACATCCACTTTGTGAGATTACAGGAGTGAACTATTTTTTTCCAATGAGGTATTAATCGCCCCATAAGACTCAGCTAAATGTTACATATCTGCTGAAAACTGCGCATCTGCATCACACTAACTGTTTTTCAAGTGTCCCCACAAAGAAGTAAACACACGCCTCCTGCCCCAGACAAAAAGCTAAGGCACCACTAATTGAAGAGAGATTCAGCTCAGCCTCGAACTGAATCACCACCAGTGGAAACTACAGAGAAAACCACAAGGAGCACCACCAATGAAGAACACCCTGGAATGAGTAAAAGGAATAAGAACTGGGATGTTGCTTCCTCCAGCTGTGCAAGTGCTTAAGTAATAAGCACATGACACCCTGCAGGCCCCTGCAAGGATGAGAGGCCAGTGCAATGCCCTTAAGAGTCACAGGGCTGGCCAGTTCCATCATGAGTAACGAGAGCTCCAAGGAAATACAGGCATTTCCTTCCCTAATTCTCCAAACACCCACCTCCAGGGTCTCAAAATGGTTAGCAACAGAACTCAGTAAGGAAAGTACCCAAGAGTCAGTCACATCATCTACCCTGGGTGTAAGCAGAAGGCCACTCGGGCTGCTCCGAGTTTTCAGCTACCAGTATTAAAAACTGGCTAGTGAGCTTCCAACATGTCTCATGGAAGGCACTTCCTTTTGGAAGGGAATGAAAAAAGCAACCTTAAAGCGGTGAAAGTAGGTCACAAAGAAGCCACATCAATAAAGTCTGGAAACAAAACAGGGAGGGATACTGTGTCAGCTATAGAATGGAGTGGTTGTTATAAATGGAAATCAAAAGTACAGCTAGAACATCTCGACTGGTAAACTGATGAAACAGATTAAGTACACTCCAAGTGATGCACTACAGCTTTTGCTTTGTAAGTCTCCTGCAAAGCTACTCTAAGCTTTAACCGCAATTGCATGCTTTTTAGACTGAACTCGTGATAACCCTTCTGAACTCCATCAACAACAATAGCAGCCTTGACAGCAAAGATTTATGTTGTTGGGTATCAACCTCCCAACACCCCCCTGTCAGCACAGCTTTCATTTGAGATTCATCCCAAAGCTTTTTTAGAGCCATGCAGGTAGAGACTGATCAGCAAACAGATGTGGTGGTTATGTTTTACAACGGGATGGATAAGTCAGCCAAGAGATCTCGTGGGCTGGCCAGCAGATAGCTGTGGTAATCCCGCAGAGATGGCTGCAACAGGTCATCAGCCTTAACACACAGAAAACTAGGGCCCAGCAGTCCACTCTCACCTTTTTTTTCCCAGAATTAGTGAAACATCAAAACTAATGTAACCTGTAATCAGAGCAAGGTAGTTTCCTAGCACGGAAGAAGCAGGTTGATTTAATTCTTGGCACTTGTTTATAGGAACATCTACCTGCTAATAGAGGAAACTACCTTAACTCCTATCAGAGCACGTGCTGTGTCTCAGGCTGTCTGCTTTCCAACCCACTCTGAGAAGAGATTTGGACCACTGAAAGGAAAAGTTACTGCCTCTTGATACTTTGAATTCTTCATATAGACATGGATTATAATCTATTTTTTAAAAATGTGTAAGTCAAAATATAGGACTAAAGAGAAAGGCTCCTTCTAGTTGCTTATGTATAATTCACAGTGGCTTACCGGCTCGCATATGTAATAATTACAGATGACCAGTATTATGTCACCATTATATATAAGCAGCAGGTTAAAGGTGCCACGAGAGCTATTAAACCCAAATTACCAAAAATGTACAATTTGAGATAACTGGCCAAACACCCTGATGAAGTCAGGATCCAGATAAATTTGAGACATGATGATTCAGGTGAATGCTGCTCTTACGGCAAACACACATTTATCACTGACAGCCGTTCTGGCATTTTCAGAGAGTTTTGTATCTTTACCCTCTTCTGGTTTCTAACACAGGAAAAGCAATGTGTTCTGACAAAGTAAAACAGCACAAAGCAATTCATGCCAGAATTGTGAAGATTAATGCCCTTTCATACCACTTAGGTTTTTAATTATTTTTACTGCATTCCTCTCACATTTTTTTCCAGCAAAGTTTCAGACATATTTTGACTTTTACAACATGCAAATTCCCTATTTCCAGCATCGGTCTGGAATAAAAAAAATTATTTGTTTCCTTCTTATCATTTCTCCTTTATCCTACACATTCATCATTTCTGCAAACAGAGGCCGTTTACTTCACATTCCTGACTTCCCTATTAGTAAGTCCAAAAAAAAAAAGAAATTAGAGCGGAAAATGCTTAACTTCCGTCTGTAAAGCTCGTCTAGGCTGACAAAAAAAAAAGGCTTTCTTCCTAATTTGATTTAATGGTTATAATGATTTAATGGCTATAAATTGAGAAATTAGCAACCACTGGAATCAAAATGAGGAGAGCTGAGCTAGAAATGGCCTCAGTTCACACTGCTCTGACAGTACTTACAGAATTTGACATGAACAACTACAGGAGCTTCTTTAAGCAGAGGAGTCGCCAGCCAAGGGTATGTGAAAGCAAACTGACATAAATATTTATGGCAAGACCATAAAACTTTTTTTGCTACTTCACTGTATGGGATATAAAAGTCATTATCTCTAGGGAGTTGAGGCTATTTGAAAACTTCAGTGAGCAAGGCCTTAGCTAATGGAAGGAGTTAAGGAAGGACCCCATGAAATCCATTCAACAGGGTAATCAATCACCCCACACCTCACTGACATCCTAAGCAAGTGCTGCCAGAGAGCAAGAGAGAAAAGGACCCCATAAGCCAATGCCATTTAGAAGAGAAATCTTCTCAAACCTGGTTTAGAAGGATGTTGGTTTATTTCCTGATTTCTTATTTTCCAGGATACCTATCAACTACCCACCATCCTGAACAAAAAAAGATGGAAAATAATTACAGAAACATACCTCAGAATAGGAAATACTTAGTATTATTTGACAAGGAAGCCTAATGATTTCCTAGCAAGTGTGAGCACATTGTGTTTCTGGTGCGTGGTGTACGTGTTCCAGCATATTTAAGCAAGTAGGAAACGCGGGGAAGGCAGCAGCTTGTCTGTACAGCCTGAGGTATAACCTCATAATGTAAACAAACATCTTTTCAGGAAGCTTTTTGTCTCCTCTTCTTTCCTAGTGCCTGCACTGCACTCCTAAAATAAAATACCTAACTAACATGGAAAACTACTATGGATCAGTCAAGTGCTGGCAAAGCCAATCAAACCTGTGTTACGCACTGGCGCCGGGTCTCAAATGCCACAGGAAGGATGTTGGAGTTCCAAGTGGTTTCATCATTGTGCTATGGTTTTCCAGTTTTGATCTGTGATCTATTCTTCTCCCTCGGTTCAGCAGTGAAGAGTTACCTACCCGAAATGAATGATTTAGGCACCACCCAGCCCTGCTCACAAATTAAGAAAAGCTAATGAGTGCTGGCTATCCAAACACCTTCATACCAGTGGTCCAGCCCGCTATCACTGTAATGAGACAAGTTTATTCCATTTTGAAGGCCAACAAAATTTTACCTTCAGCTTTTTGGGGAGTTAAAAAAAAAAAAAAAAAAAAAAGAATAAAAAGAGCAAGCAGATGTAATCACCTGAATGAAAGTCGCCCCTCTAAGGGCATCTTGCCCGCCTCACCTACAGATCTGACAGCTAAGAGGGTATTTGAGAGGATTATTAATAGTTACAGAGGATCCAAGTAAAGCAGCAGGCTTAGAGGCACCCCAAACACAAAGCAGTGCAACCCAAGGCATGCAAGCAAAGCCCTGTAGGTGTCTCAGGAGATCTGGCTTCTGTTGCCAAGTTTCTTGTATGTCCTTGGACAAGTTACCTGACCTATCTGTGCCTCATTTCCTCACCTTCTCAGCTCAGAGCAGCCCTCTCAAATAAAAGCATTAATGCTCTGGATGCGCTCACACAGCAAGGCAATGAATGGTGCAAGTAAGTGAAACTGATCCTTCCTCCTTTAATCCTGATGGAATTGTTAATAAAGCAGTCACCATTTGTCAAGACAAAATGGAACAGAAAACTGAAGCAAAGCGATCGTTTAACTTCTAAATGAGATTCAAGGACTGCATTTCAGCCCTCCCAGCCACTGCTACTTTGCACACATTTTCCTGGAACTCTCATAGCACACACTGTGCTGAGTAGACCAGCATCTGTCCCCTATCTTGTTGAGACCAGTATCAGCGCACTAAAGAGTCAGCTAAATGAGGGTGTGAATTACCTCTGCTTATCTCAAGCCAATCCACTGACTCAAGTAATGAGATCCTGAAAAAAGCAAGCAGGTTTTTAACTCTGCCATATGAGTATCAAACACGGAGCAGAAATCCCTCCAGAAGTGCCAAAGCCACCTTATTTCCTCCAAGCCCATTTCTAGCAAAGGATGATGTATATCCCAAGAGGAGAAATGTAGTTACGCTGTTATAGTCCATGTAATAACTTCAAATTCTTCTGTGAGGGATCTCCCAAAAAGCAGATGTGTCATAAATTTTCAGGCTTTCCAGCTTACTCAGCCCAACCCTAAAGACTGCTGCTCCAGAGCTGGGGAACATCAGCGCTCTCTCAGGAGAGCATGAAGCTGTTGTTGGTGCACTTTGGCTCACTGCCATCTGGTGCCTGTCCCACAGACCCGGCTGCTTCCAGAGTGCTTCCTCCCCTTCCTTCTCACTTCCACAGCACAGAGCACCTTGCAGCTGATACAAGGACCGAGCTAGAGGTGCTGCATGCAGGCAGTGCTAACGCAGCTGGCAAGACACGGTGCTCCCTCGGGTGCTGGCCAACCCCAAAGTGCTCTGCTGGCTACCAGGCTTCCACAAAGCCATCGCCAGCAGGAGACATGGGGCAGTACAGCTCCAGATCTGCGTTCTTTGAGCATTAAGCTTTGTCTGGAATACCAATGAATTGTCTTTGATGCCTTCATGCCAAGAAAACCCTAAAAACAGCCCTATCACAAAACATCTCCTCCTGAAGCCCTACAAGGTGGTAGTGGACACCCAACGTTTGTTACATGTGGATACAATGGACACAAAATCTTTATTCCTAGGAAGCTTTGTCTCCTTGTTGGAAATTTCATGTCAAAATCCAAGTAATCCTGCTCTTTTTCAGTATCCTGCCTCCCAGTACCTTGCTTCAACTCCCTGCTCCCGGAGTTAAGAAAGCTTTCTCAGATTGAATGCTACAGTAGCTATAGTCTTCCTGAAGGAATTTTCCACGCTCTTTTCGTGCCATCCAGATTGAGAACAGGACCGAGGTGAAGAGGTTCTGCTGAATCTCTTGGACCATTACTGTGAAGGCCTAACGCTGGGAGGGATTAAGAGTGAGATCATTTTTAGTCACAGATTCCTCAACACTTCTCTTCCTCTCACCACAGCACCGATTTCCATTCCCACACCTCTTTGGAAGCCGGGACTGAATACACACAATCCCCTCCCAGCTCCTGACACTCCACCGTGTAATCCTCCATCCACTTTCAAACAAGTTTGCCATTTTTCATGTTTGCTATATCCTTTATTCTCTGGTCCTGGCTACAAATTCCAAAAGACAAGCAAAGCAGCCTCTGTCTATACGGCACCAAGCGCATCTACAGTGCAGTACCGTGTAAATAAAACGAATTCTCTTAAGACA
The DNA here is from genome assembly GCA_013398955.1 of Callaeas wilsoni. Classification (NCBI taxonomy): domain Eukaryota; kingdom Metazoa; phylum Chordata; class Aves; order Passeriformes; family Callaeidae; genus Callaeas; species Callaeas wilsoni. Next base: position 23,422 of record VWPU01017991.1, read on the forward strand.
GAAGAAAACGGGGTATTTTCAATTAAACCATTACTATCCAAGAATGCAGACACAGCACTAGAGGAAGAGAAAAGGTGCCTGCAAGTTTTAATCAAGCCAGAAACTCACAGAGAAGCATATGCATTCTTATGCAAATCTACACCAGACGCATCGAACATCTGCTGAAATGGGTGTCGTTTTCCCACAGTTTGCAGAATTAATGTGTTTAACTAAGTGCCTGCCAGTGCTTGCAGTGTCAGAACTAATTTCTAATGGGGTATTCCCAGTTGGGAAAAAAAAAAAATCCCTTTAGATAATAAAGGATCTAAATCCAGGACTTGGTTTTACATTTACTTAAGTGCAAAGACCCCTTCCCCTCCAAGAGCTCATTACTTGCACTGCTCCAACTTGCTTTACAATTAAAAATAATCCCGACTCTTGGAGAAGAGCCTTTCTACATTTTTGTGACCTTTTGAAACCCTATTAAAGAGAATTAACAAATGCTATTCCCTCCTGATCACTTTTATAAAGGCTTTCTAAGACAGGAGGGTGTCAAAACACACAAAGGGCTTTGTGAGAATTTTACAAACCGAAATGCAGCAATATTTCTTTTCACTTGGTTACTTTCCTTGCAGATACAATTTGTATTTCCATGATTACTATGTGTAGTATTACACAGAGGATTTCGAAAGAATTCAGATGAGAGCTTAACTTCTGACCCTGAGGCTAAAAAGGCCTATATGTCAGAAAATACTGAAGTCTCAGCTATTTTTTATAAAAATCTATAAATATCAGTTAAAAGGAATCCATGATCTCATAATAAGTCAACAGGTCACAGTTATGCTCTTCTTATCTTCCCTTTTTTTTCCCCTATTGTTTAAAAATAGGAAACAGCACCACATGAAAACGTTCAGCCAGAGATAAATCGTGTGACCGAAATACGGGAGTCAGGAAACCAGTGTTTTAAAATAATGTCATCCTCATTTTCCCCAGCATACTCTACTATTGTTGATGCCTCAAAATATTTAAGTGACTTAATAAATTAGTAACCTAGGCAACACTTGCAACAACACAGCCAGCTGAAGGAGTCCAGCTAGAAATTCCCGAAAAAAAAAATTAAAACTTCATTTATGTATAAATTCCTGTCAATGTTCCTTGAAAGCAGGAAAGGCAAATAGTTTTAACATCAAAGGGCAGATTCTGCAATAAGATTTCGGAGTAAAGCAACCAAGGAGAAAACTGGCTGTGTCCAGCCCTCAGCTCCACTGCAAGCCACCTCTGCCAATGCAGAGGAAAATGAGCAGAGAGGATCCATAATTCACCCCCNAGGATCCATACCCCCCGCACGCTTGTAAGAATTCCCTGGAGTCAAAAAGGGCTATTAGAGGAGCTGCCACCGAGCAGGCATGAGCAGATC
>VWPU01017992.1:6104-73502 GCA_013398955.1 Callaeas wilsoni
CCCTTCCCTTCTTTCTAGGTTTCTAGTGATTGTTTATCAGCCCTGTCGTGTACAATAAACAGACGTGAAGTTATTCAGATTCCCTAAAAACTTGGTTGGGAAACTCTATGTCATTCTCTCAGTTCAGTGTTTGTGTTGGGGAAGAAAAGATGGTGGCAAAAATACATCTGAAATACCAACACTGAGCAGGAAATTATGTTCAGTCAAACTGCTAAACAGAAGCTGATGAGAGGAAAAGGCAGTTCACAAACACTCCCACTCATGGGATTATGGGAAGCCTGAAGTCTCCTCTCTGGCTCCCCTTCTTATATTTCCCTGGCTGAAACAAAGCTAATCTAAAGTATTGATGTTCAAGATATTCAAAGATCAAAAATCAAGGTGTGACCATCCATTGTGCCTGGAGCGATACTGCAGGTTTTCCAAAGCCATCTGTAGGCAGAGTGACATAATATATATCACTGGTAAGCCGGAGCATCCTGCATTCCTCCATATGCCTCTGTCTTTTAGGTTCAGGTCAGGGTCTACTCCTATCTGTTTACATATTTATTTCACAATTTACACCATACAGCTACACTAGTTTTCTATCAAGAGTCAATATGTACCACAGAAAAAACTAAATTTAAAATCTGTAACAAGGAACATCTCCATTCTTGCCCATTTTTTCAGGTGGTGAAAAAAGAGAGTGCATAAATCAATTGTACACCATAAATCAATTGTACACTGTCTTTAAAGCATTGCAAACACAGTTATGGATTTGAATGGTAAAAATTTCATCTTACAGGGACATTACAATTGTCACTTACATGAGGATATTCTTAGAATGTAATAAAAAGAGAGAGCTTGAACTATTTATTCAAGCAGAGTTTGAATTATTTTCATGCAAACTCTTCTGAATTAATAAGACTGCCCTTTAAAGTAATGTTAATAGAAATGTATAATTTAGAAGTCCTAAACCCACAAAACGCATGAAAAGTTTCTGGTGTCATATGAAACTTTGTATTCATCTGACGTTGAAATGTGATTGAGTAGAACTGAAGTCTTGCTCTAATAATCTGGTCATTGTTTGTATTTGCTGACTTTTCTGGCAAAAATATCTTGTATTGCTTGAGCAATACATTAGCACTGCAGTATTGGAATATCCAGGGAAGAGGATTGCCTCCAATTCCTTCCACTGTGTGACAAGGAAAATATTCTGGCTAGTTCATTGTAATTTTAGCACCTGTGAAAATCTACTTCATAAACTGAAGGGAGTACAGTTCCCTGTGCCTTAGTGAGGTTCTCACTGGGGCTGTAGAGCTTTTCTTGCTTGCCTGGATGCTAAACAGAACCAAAGGAATCCAGCATGACTCTGATCCCAAGCTCAGTTTGTAGTGCTGGTGGTTGTGAGGAGATCCGTACAAAAACTGCTCTATCCAGAACCTGAACAGGTCTCTTCATCAAAAATAAGCCTGGAGCCCCAGTAACATTAACAAACACTTCTACAGCTTCCCTTGCTAAGCTTTTAGAAGGCTTCTATGGAGTCAGAAAGGAATAATTCTTAATAAAGAATTCCTTTAACAATTCTCCTTTTTTTCCTATTCACAAAGAGATGTAAAATTCTCACATTGATTCATTATTTGAAATTGTTTTCCAGTGCATTTATGAATAAATACTAAGGTTTCAGATTGTGTCAGTTGGAAATATTAGAACAAACTGTGCCTTCACACTGTGAAGCACATTACTAAGTTGAATTGCATAACTTGAGCTATACAAATAATCATGTATCTAATAACATGCAAATGTTGAAGTACAGAACTGGTTTTGGGGCAGTCTGTGTGAGTTCTGTAAGTCACCTGATCCAGCCTGTGGAATGCAATCATGGTGGATAACCAGTTATGATTTGGATTTTTAGCTGGGATGTAACAGTTTCGTAATGCTAACACATAATAAAGCATAGCTGTAGCTGCTGGGACTTCTTGTGCACCTTGGTGTTTCTTTTTTACTTTTTCTTTTTTAATCTAAAGCATTAGAACTGTGCATACTGATATTTTAATGGTGATATTTTAAGGGAAAGCAAACATATTCTCAAGCCACCTCTACCTTTAACTGCATTTTTCAGCATGGAATTCATTAGACTTTGTGTACACTGGGAGTGATAAAAGGGTTTTATTTTGTGGGGTTTTTCTCATGATTGTAACTCAGAAGAATTTCAGAATGTATTTTCTGGTCTATTTAAGAAGGGCATACTTTACTTTCAGTGCTCAGGGAGTGTGTAACTTTCATGACATCTCATAAGTAGATCCCAGGAGAGTTGTAGAAGATTTGGTTTTGTTTCTTATACCAGTGTGAAAACAAACGTACCTGAGAATTTATTAAAGTTTTGAAAGTCACCTGGATAAACTGGAGAGTTTATTGCAATAAACTATATTTATTTGCTCATGGTAACCATCTTAGCAGCTAAGCAGTGTTTGCAATCTTTTAAGCTGAGCTGTCACAGTCCCAGTTTTCTCTCTAGCTATCAGGCAGGTATTCAAGCTGGAATCTTTCCCATGGTTGATGTAGACTGACAGCCAATCTCACAAAAACCGTGGGAATAAGAACTTCAATAGACCATAACTGAGGTTGCCAGAGATGCTGAGTATCAAGAGCACAGTGTTGGTTTCAGTGAAATTTGCACCTGCTTACACCAGATTTGCACTTCTCTTCAGCAAAGAGGTTCTGCATGTGGCTGAGCTCCCAGCCGCAGAGCTCCGTGGTATGTGGCTGTTCTGCCTGCTGGGAAGGCGCTCTGGGTAGGGCCCAATGAGCTGACCAAAACATGAACCAGACATCCCAGCTGTCTTGTAATGGCTCTGGTAATTCACGTTAAGGTAAGCAACTTACTTGAAATCCAGGCATTTGCTCTAACATATGTTCCTACAGATTTGCCTACAGGCTGAAGTAGTGGCAATACAGCGTCAGATCCAGGGACCAAGTGCAGGGCAAGTCCCTGTGCTTTCAGCCTAACCAACTACTCCTCTTTTCTTGTTGTCTGGTTCACTGCTGTTGAATCATCATTATAACTGAAAAAACAAAAGCAGAGAAGGTCATTTATCATTTTTTAGATATGTCTAGACATTCGCTTCACTGCCTGAAGTGAGCCAATGGACTGGAAGAGTTCCGCACACGTCCTCTTAACACATCTACTTGTAGGGGTTATTTCAGCCTGTAATGTTGTTGTTGTAAACTCTCTCCACTACAGACTATCTTGAGAGCCTTGAGGTTTTCTCACAAGCCTCTGCATGCACACAGCCCAGACTCGTGTAGCAGGTAACATGGCCTCCTGTGGTCAGCATTACACAGGTGACATTACTATCACTGCTACTACTGTTTACACATGACTACTGTTAAAGAGCTCTTCACTGGAGGATACCATTCTCTTCACTACTTGCTTCTTTTTGTTTTGTCCTGCCTGTTCATTTTGTATAATAAGAGACAGAAACACAAAATTTCCTTCTTACAGGGTTCTTCTTATACCAAGCCTACAAACTGGAAACTCTTCATTCCAGAGATGGCTTTCACATAACCCACCAGGGAGCAGTGTCAGACCTTAACCACTGAGCAGTTGGTTCCTTTCCATGGTATCTCACATCAGCCTCTCCGAAGGATTCACTGTTATCCAGCTGAGATGATCTATCCTGTGCAATGTGCTTATTGCAATAAATCTTGAAGAGGAATAAAGTGACACAGTAGCAGAGCCCTGGTAGTGCATTGCTTTTGCTGGCATTTGCCTCGTGGTACTTTTAGACCTGTTCTGAACTACATGAGGCATAACATTCAGGCAAGAACTCCTGCCCTCTAGAGGTTTGAGGGTCTGTTGAGGTTTGCACCTGTGAATTCTTGTAGATGTGGGATGCATTGCTTCCAAAGATGTAAGTTCACTACTTGGCTTCTTGGCTGTCCAGAATGTTTATATTTCCTTCAAGTCTCACTCTGTTGAAGAGAAGCCCACAGAGTAGGTCATCCTCTTGATCAAGAAACCTGCTTGAGAATGAAGTGGTGGCTGCAAGGCACCTAAAGAAGCTTTTCCTTGTGTCTGTGGGCAGGAGTGGCAATTCTGAGGTAAAAATAGACAAGTGCTAGCACCTGAACAGGCCAAGGGAGTCTCCAGGCTTACTGTAGAGGCTGGCATCTGGCCTTCTATACATACTGCCATTGCCTCACTTTGCCCATCCTATTTGTAGAGTTTTTCCAGGATTGTCATGGTATTCATCCATCCCTCCTTCATTGCAAAGGAGTGTGCACCTGGCAAATGGCAGTTCGTTCCTAGGAGGCTCCATGGCTGTCACAGAGAAAAGCAGAGCCTCTCTCATGACCGTTGTTCTCACATGCCACGTCTCAGAGACAGGTAAGTCTCTCTTGCTGCTGTCTCCCTTCAGAACTGCAGGGCTATCTTAGGTTATACTCAGTGACATTTTGTCTGTCTTTGCTGTCTCCTTGAGCATGAATTGTTGTATCGACCCTTTGCTCTCCCCTGCTGTCTCAACTGAAAATAAAAGAGTCTTTGTTGCCAAGTCCCACACTCAGCTCAAAAGGACCAGAGGAGGCTCTTGTGCCCCACCCACTTCTCTGTGTGCCAACATGCTGGTGTTTTGCAGGTGTGTACCTGTCTAAAGAGATCACAGCATGATGCCTCCTGCTTAGCTCTGAAATACTCTGAAAAACCAGTATTGGTGTCCCTGTTGTATTTTGTTCTGACCACCTCTGAACCGCAAGATGCACAGAAGTCAGGAGAGGAATCTCATTCATGACAGATTTCATGTTCCCTTAGCACCTCATATGTGCCTCTCTTTTCACCTTTGGACAGAAACTGAGTGCTTCAGGTCAAGGCTGAAAGTATGGTATGCTGTTTTCCTGTCTGTGAAAGAGAGTTTTTTCTGTTTTGTTTTGGTGTTCTGGTTGTTGTTGGGGTTTTGTTGTCATTGTTTGTTTGGTTTTAAACAAGCAAAACCAAACTTCTGAGGTACCCACAGAGGTTTGGATTAAGGAATCCAAAGCAAAAGCTGTGGTGTATGAAGATGCATGATAATGGTAGGTTCTCTCCAGCCTCTCAGGTTAGGATGAGAAGTGAAAAGTGCCAGTTGGTGTTGTTAAGTCTAGGTAACAGCACACTGAGGTTTTCTTACATAATTTTCTTTCATGTGGAGCATGTAAGAGATGGAACAAAGGGAATTCATGGGTTTACCTGGTAGGAGCGTGGTGCTCTAACACAGTCCCATAAAATGAAGAGCCTTATCAGGGTATGATTTATCTCCTCCCTCCCATGTACAGACAACAGAATGAAACTTCAGCTTTCAAAAAGAAGGTGGTCTCTAAGGACAGTGTTTTGCACAAGACAAGGCAAGCTCCCACTGCCTGATCAGAGACCAGCCTCTGTGAGAAGGTGACAAACCACACAGCTGCAGCAAAGCACAGGAGCCCCATTTCCTCGTCAGCCTCCTTTGCTGAGGTGTTGCTGGTGGCTTTTCTTGTGGCAAATGAGAGTGCAAGGCACTGTGTTGTGGTTCCTGGCCTGCTTCTCTGCCTCTGAGCTGCCACAACCTCTTGGGGCTTTTTTCTGCATTGCTCTGTCTAAAGCAATGTTGTGTTACGAGACACACACACACACACTTTGTACCTGCTGACGTCAGCATGAAAAGAGAAGGAAATCTTCTTTTCACTTAAAGTGTTGTAAATCAGCTCCGTAAACCAGACTATACATTCTGCTTTTGTTACCAGGCGTTAAATTACAAGGAAATGAATGGTGCATAATAATTCCCCATCTCACCGAATTCTTCACTTCTCAGCAAAATAGTCTGTCACACAAACAGGTTTACAGTGCTTGTCCCATCGCTGGGGAAGAGGCGCGCTCTAGTGGCTTTTTGTCTGAAAAATTGCTGCTGGGTGGTGGCAGGGCAGCTCAAAACAGATTCATCTAAACGTGGAGAGGTTGATTATGAGAAGTTGTGTTCAGATAAGTGACATTATCCCAGTCCAAGATTATATTATATTTTGTGAACTAATTTATTCACACAAAGACTAAGGGGTTGTTTTGTATTCATTGACGGCATTATTAGTTAAACTGTGGCTTGTGTTTACCATGTTTGCAGCCTTATTCCAACAAGGACAACATGGTAACAAATACTTTCATTTTGAAAATAAATGTTTATTTCAGTTTCAAATTGCATTTGTGATCAACTTCTAGGGCTGTGCTTTCTTCAGCTGGATTTGGTGGCTGAAGACTGCAGAGCGAATGTGCAGTGCTGGTCACCTGCTCGATGTTTAACAATGAAGTTTAAACAGACCCCTAAAACTAAGATTCGAAAGAGACAAAAAGAGGTCCATATTTACATACTTCAGGTGGCCATTTCTATGTGCAACATATATGCACAAAAGTGTACAGCTAGGTATGACTAATCTCTCTTTCATGCCAGATTTACAGATAGCTATAGCTACTTTTGTCAAAAGGAATCTTAAACAAGAATCTGATCATCTGGAACTGTCCCAGGAGAATGTCAGCTAAGAAAGGGGAATCCTTCATGTATTCTCCCAGGTGGGAAGGGCACCCAGGAAAAGAGTTTTGTTTGCAGCATTCCCACCCCTCCCTGCACCCTTCATCACCCTGCAGAACCAGGCGGTGCTCAGGGAGGGATGTGTCAGCAGGGGAAGGTGGGGCAGAGACAGGGAGGCATGCATGTCACATCTTTTCAATCTGCTGAGCTTGAGCCTAGAAGGTGTCAGCACATTCAGGAAATCTTTTTCTGATACAGGTCCTTTGGGAAGGATAACAACAAAGAGAGACTGAGGGAAATGTTTAACTAGAAACAAAGGCAGGTATGGAAGCTCTGAGCTTTTTCCTTGTCCCTTAGAAGTCCTGTGGCATCTGCTAGGTTTAAGCAGTTAGTCTTACATGCCTGCTGTGCCAGAACAGTTTAGTTAAGGGCTGGTTTTGGGCACAATGTCCTGCTGCAGGATGATAGTATGAAGGGTATGAGCTGGTTTGTGGTTGCTAGCAAAAGGTAGTATTTGCTCAGCCCTCTGAATTCAACATGATCACAATACTTGAAGACTGAGAAAAGCCCTACTAGACACACACAACTTGCAGGCTGAGTCAATAAGAACACTGTCCCTTTTCAGCCTGCTGGCCTTCCTCTGCTTCATTTCCTACTGGATGCTAAAAAATGACATTATTTCAGAGCTTTTTTGTGGAAGATGGTGGCTGTATTCTAATTTGACTTTTGAAGCAGTAGGTTTCAGAATCTGATCTCCTAGAATGCACAGTTCTTCCACTCTCACTGTCCATGCCATGCATGTATGATTCTAGCCATATGGCCAACAAATTAATACCTTTAGAGACAACCAGTCAGGCTCAAAAGGTACCACACCTTCATCTTGGCAAAAGATTTTAAGACCTTGACTCATAAGACTGGCACAGTTACTGGTTCCAAATGGTCTTCAGCCCCACTCCTGAGTGGTGCTGCTGTCTGTGGAACTGCATGTGAAATAACTCCTGCAATGCTCAGTTTCACAGCTCAGTGTTAATAACGAGAAATTACCAGTGTGTTCAGGACATGAGAAGTACACTGCAGCACTCAGGGTTCAGCTTCATTTCTATAGCTCAGCTGTTCCTGTCACAGGGGAGGAAGCCTCCAGGGGATATGCAATGCAGGACTGAAGGGCTGCTACTCTTCAATTTTAATCCAGTCCTTCCATAAGTCAACACCCTTCACTTTGTGTTGTCTGTCTGTTGGAGTGTCCAGCCAGTAAGAGCACAGGAAGACGTAATCAGGGTACTTTGTTGTCTAAGGATCTATTGTCTGCATTTTGCAAAAAGGTAGACATTCATGATGTGAGGAAATGAGAGATTAAAGGATGGCAATGTATGAAGAATTGATTATCTGAACTTCTAAGCAGAGCGAGAAATGGCTCTTCATTTGTAAACCCTTTTCCCCCTCTAATAAACACTGTAAGACATCATTTTGTATTAAAAACTAATGTATGTGGCTCCTTTTCTAAGGGTACGAAAAGAAAGAAAGAAAGAAAATGCTTTGTTTCTCAGAGGCACCACATGTACCACATGCTGTAGTTGCTATGGTAATTATTCGCATTATTGAATAGCACTGCAAGGGGTTATACAGAAATGAATCTGACTGGCCAAAGTGCTTGTTAGAATGAGTATGTCCAGTTATTTATAAAAGCCTCCACGAAGCACCCGAGGAAATAAGAACGTGAGGGAGAAGGAGGGAGGGGAAGAAGACGAGAGGGAAGACTTTTATAAAGCCAAGACTAACACACTGACATAACATCTTTTTTCCTCAGTGGCAGGTGGAATTCCATAAGCCTTCTTGCAGAATAAAAAGTAGCAAACTAACTTGTGTTTACTTAAGTTATTAAGTTGTTAGCCAGCAAAATGTGGAGCAATTTCTTCACAAGAATAGTAGTGGGGAGCCAAGCTTGAGGCTCCGGTAGAACATAAAGGGTTAATTTTGATTTGCCAGCCTTTACAATGTTTGTACTTTACTTGTCCCTGGTTGAGTCAGTCCTTGTGTGCTGTAAGGGTGGCTTTCCAACGGGAACACCCACCTCTTGAGCTGACTGAAATCCTGAGAATCACCTGTGAGATAACAGTTTCCAGCATTTCAGTGTTGGTCAAAGCTGATGTGATTTGACATTGCAGTCTAAGCATGATCTACAACTGAACAACTCTACTTTGGAGTTTCTCTGAAACATAACATTGCAGTTAATGGAGCTATACATGGAAGAAATATTCCTAGGCAATGTAAATAAATTAACAGGAATTAATTTAGCTAATTAATTTGATTGCTGTAAATTGATAAAATTTTACCAAATGCATAAATCATGTCTGTGTATTTTCTATAAGGAGATGATTAATGTGCTTTGATGCCAGAGGCACAGATAAAGCTCAAGACCTTGCTGTACTTAAATGTAGAGAAATATTCTCTTCCAGTGACTAGAGAAATTATGTCCTTGGACTGTGTGTAGCTAAAGGCATTTCCGTGTAGATTGGCATTTGCAGTGACCAAATTTTGTAGACTTGGGAACGAGAAAGGCCACTTACAGATCTGAGATACTAAAGTTCTAATTAAGTTTGGCAGCACAGTTTCTGGGCAATTATCACCAACCAGAACTCTGCCATGGTTGGCCAGATCTCTGGAGACTCACAGATGCTTTGGGGGTTCACGTCAAAGGCGTACTTCTGGATACAACAGCAGCCAAAACACTGGTGTATTATCAACACCTTTCTAGCTAGCAATGCAAAGCACAGCACTGGGAGGGCTGCTATAGGAAAATGAACTCCATCTCAGCTGCATGCACTGCTATGTCAAAGCAGTACTTTGTAGTTACAGGGACCAGTGTCAGAGTGCTGCAGATGGGGTGAAGGTTAGCTTGAGATTTAAGTGTTAAACAAGGCTAGCAAGCTCTGCTGGAGTAGAGTCATCTTTTAGTGCTGTGCTTGCACAGCACCTGTTATGGTGGGGCTGTGGTGTGTGAATGGGTGCTGGAGGGAAGGAGTCTTGTATCTCCTCAGTAAATGACACTATTGATGCGTCTCCGAGTTCAACTTGCAGGTGGCACCAGGCACAGAGAGTCTATGGGCACATTGCTTAGCTGGAAGAGAATTCAAAAAGATAATTCCAGTTTGGAAATGTGATCTGAAAAACAGTAGAATGCAATTCTGTAAGAACAAGGTACAAATGTCTGTATCTTACTAGGAACAATCTGTAGCAAAACTGTAAGATGGGGGACAAAGAAATAGAGAGAGAATCTTTGCAGAGCTAGAAGTCAAAAATATGGCAGCATTATAAAAAAAGCAGAACTGCTACCATATATATATACACACACGCATATATATTTTTATACATATATGATGAATTAATTAATTAAATGTTTTTAAAATGTCAATAAATTAGAGGCAACACTTTCTTTCTTATTCCTGCTTATTCAGTATTTGAACTAAGTATCCAGTTTGGGGTTCTGTAATTCAAGGTATGGGTTGCCTTGGTGGGGAGCAGAGGTGGCTGACAGCAAGCAACAGAAATTCAGAAAAGATGGCTGGTAAAGACAGACTGAAGGATTTAAGGCTGTTCAGCCTACCAGAAGGTACTTAGGGGAAATATGAGAAGTCTACAAGCTGGAAAAAGCTTGCTTCAAAGGAAAAGGAATAATCTATTTTCCTTGCCCATAAATAGAAATGAAGAGAAACAATGGGGGTAATGGAGCATGAGATTTAAGCCATGATTAGGAGAACATTTTGCATTGTAAGGATTGTGGAAGACAGAGTAAAGCTGGAGGATTCTGTCTTTGAGGTATGAAATGGATAGAGATTTTCCTGTTCTAGAAAGAGGAGATAAACAGTGTCATCCTCAGAGGTCTTCATGCTCCACTTCCTGTGATTATAAATAAATCCTCATTAATCCATATCATATAATGTAATATATATAATGACTCACAATTCTTATTAACTGAAATTACTAACTAGCATCGGGGCTGGGCCTTTGGATCAAAATCTTTATGGACTGCTCTGCTTTGAGAGAGTCTCTCAAGGAAGTTAAAGAAGACCTCACTGACTGAGAGAAGTGTAGCAAGGGGAAAAGTAGAGAAGAATTCCCTAAGAATCAGTGTATAACAGAAGGGATCCAGTTAGGTTGGCTTAATTTGAGAAGAACTGTAGGAGCATTCTCCCTGCCAGAAAGAAGGTTGTTTTCTAACTGAACATGCATATGAATTACTTTGAATTAATCACCTTGTCAGTGTTGGGATGATCCTCTTTGCTTTGGGAAAGAGGCTCTGCACAGACCAAGAGAGGAGTAGCTGGATATAGACAGGAGATACTGCCCCATGTCTGATAGGCCAGATTTTCAGGTGAGAAGAGAGAATGTCTGAAGTGTAAAGCAACAGCACTCCTAGGGTTGCTCTGCACTCTGCAAAGCGCTCTGTGCTATGGCACGCTTGGCCTCCCCAGGCAAAGCAATGGGTGTGAATGTCCAGGAGGAGTATCTCTGTTTCTCCTCCCACCGCAAATTTTTTATCATAAGTGTGGGCCATAGCTTCCCCCCAAGTCTTAGCTTCATCCACATGAAGCAGTTGGCCTCGGTTTGGGTGCATAGCAGTGACCAGATGCGGCACCCAGCTAAGGGGGAATGGAGGTGGAGCCCCACTGTGAGGTCTTCCAGGAAGCAGATGTCACCTCGTGCCACTGAGTGCACTCCTCTGGTAATGAAGGAAATTGCTCTAATAAGCTGTCCTCAGGGGTGTCTCAACACCAAGGACTCTTCTGGCTCAAGTGTTTGTGCTTGGTTGAGATTGGATTTAGCAATTGCTTTTTCCCTCTATTCTGAGCTTCCTCTTTGTGCAGCAGAGGAGATGTGTTTTGTCTGAGCATGGGATTTGGTCTGCCACCTTTGGAGAGCCATCTTCCAAGCAGATGGAAGTGAGACTCAGAAAGCAACCCCTGCAGCCAGAGACAGAAGCTTTTTTTTGCTGGCAAGCAGGGAGCTTCTTTCGCCTGCAAGTCTGTGTCCATCTCCTCACCAACTCCCACTAATTATGTCAGCTTGTCTTTCACCCAACTTCCAGCCGCTCCTTTTCAATGCCCACATCTGTGACTACCAATTAACAAACAGCAAGTTAGAACAGCGCTACCAGGCAGCCCCCTGTAGCCATAATGGCATTAAAATACTGTTTTGACCTGAATGAATTCTCTTTGTTGGACAGTTACAGCCTTATGGAGGCTATAATTACAATGGTAGCCTTAGTTCTGCAGATATAATTTAGCAGTGATGTACAGAGAACAAACAGGATTACAAGGCAGACCGTATGCCCAACTATTCACCAGTTAGATCATTTAAAAATCTTTAAGAAATCATTGCAACTGAAGCTGTAATGTACAGTGTGTGATTACATGCTCACTATTAACAGCATAGCTTGTCACTTGCTATGGGAAACAGGCAGCACACAGCAGAATTTAGTTTTGAGCAGCACGTGACATAAATAGTAATCTTCAGGGAGCTCACCATTAAAAACACCACCAGAGACTCAGCTGCAAACTGAAGTATTTGGTGAAGCAATGTTTTATGAAGAGATTGTAGTTTAACACATAAAATATTTAGATAAGGCACTTAAGATGTGCTCAGGTTCCCAGAAACTCAGAGGGCGCCTGACAATGCATTATTAACAGCTTTGAAGTTCAGTGGTGGGAGAGTGGAATCAAGACGGAGGGAAAGCTTATGTTGGGTAAAGAGACTTTGTAGTAAGCTCTCCAAAGCCGGGGCCTGGAGGGGAGTGGAGGCAAAGAAAGCTGGTGACTTAATAGCAAACGGAGCTCACCAGCCATCACTATAGCAATGAAGAGTGCCTGCGAGGCATATTCAGGTTGCTGAGGGCAGAAATATCAGAGAAAGGGATGCCTGAGGGGAGCTGAGAGGCTCAAGGCACTGATAATTTAAACGGGAATTGAGAATGGATTGACAAGTTTTCACCTTTTTTTGCAACCAAGTAATTATTGCCCTGAGAAGGCCTACTTGAAAGCTTAGGGTAGGCTTAGTCTGTTGCTGAATACCTGTATCCCAAACCCAGCCCATAGTTAGCTTGCTCCCAGGGAGCTCTTCCTCGGGAACAGATACTGACTACTTCCTTGCAATCTAGAAAAGCCCTCAAGTGCCTGCTTTGAGCCAGAGTAGCTCACCAAGTAGCAGCATAAAATAGCCTGTTAGGTGCCTCAGTCGGTGGGCACTAGAGCCCTGTATGAGTCCCTAACACAGAATCCTTGCTGTGCTCTGCAGGAAGATGGGCAGAGGGGCAGGGCTGAGTCCGGATCCCTGCACTGCTGCTTTTCAGTGTGCCAGTGTGTGCATGGGCACCTGCAGCCTTGGGGCTGCCAGCCAGCGGCTCGCCTGCACACTAGATGTACTTTAAAACTTAAATCTCTATTCTAACTTTCCAAGTCTTTCTGAATGAATGACTTCCTCTGGAAAGAATTCATGAGATTTTTTATAGCGCTTGTGTCACTTGCTGGCTAGTGACCTGGAGACATGCAATATATTTTGGATTAAGTTAAGTTGACCTCTACAATCAGAATGGGAAGGAGACAAAAAAAAACCTTTGTGCTTTAAAAAGGAAATTAAAATGTTTAAAGCTTCTTTAATATGTAAACTTAACAGAACTGCAAATCAGTAACTGTTTCTGAAAGGCTCTGTGGAAAACCTATCTCTTTCACTACTGCTAAAAGACAGGGACCTTACTAGAAGGTACAGGGAGCCAGGCAGATTTTAACTTTACAGCTTTGAGTGCCAGATCTTTCAAAGCCAATGCTTTGCATGTATGATATCCTGCCCTTCAGTTATTGCCACAAGTTTCCATGACGAGATCTGGAGAAGCACTTTTAAGGGGAAGTGTGTATGTTTTCATATTGCTGGGAAATGAAATATAACTCAGTGCAGATATATCTGGGAGAAGGAAAGCATATGATGGAGAACTAAGCTGAGGAATAGAGGGATGTGGAGTGCTCTTTGATTATCCCAAATTCTGTTTTTCAGCCATAAATATATTAATAAAATCATTTTTCTTAAGGTTACCAGGAATAAGGCATTCTCAAATGAACTAAAAATATGATGTTAAGGTATTTCAGCTCTGTATTCTAGTTTTTCAAAGATTTTTTAAAGCACCTGGAAAATTAAAACAAGGACAAATCAGATCAATCTCACAAATTTTCTGATCATATGCTCAATTATCTCACCCAGGTCACTAATGATATAAAAGATTTGTCTGGACAGATCAGTGCTGGGTCCTGCTTAGAGTATCCCTCTAGCTGGAGAGAGATCCACTAACAGTATGTATTCTTTGTCAGTGATTTTTAATCAGTCTGGTACGCATTTTACAGTGATTTCTTCAAACCTCTGTTTCTGTAGTTATTTGGAAGTGCATCAGAGACCCTCATAGTGCATGCTTCCCCCAGATCCTGTCAAAAAGGGATTTTTGCTACACTATTCTGAGTGGCTATCAATGGGACAAGATGCCATTTGCACAGATGGAGGCAAAGGATGTTTCAGTGATGACAATGAGAAATCATGAGTCTGCATGAAACCTTGACTAAAGAGGAAACACTTAGAGATGCTACACTGAAAGCTGTGTGTAAAGCCTGTGTTTAGGCTGGGTTGGATACTGAGGGGAAGATCCCAATCACAGACATCACTTGGACCACGGGCAGGATAGGGATAATATTCAGCGCAATTGAACAGAAGGAAGTGAGGGAGCCTTGAAGTACAGGGAGATGCAAAGTCTCATTCCAAAACAGCTGAAACACATACTTAAAATACAATACTTGAAATACAAGTTGACAATACATTCTGACACTTCCTAAGTAAAGTAAATTCAGGTATGTATCATGAACTTAGTCAGAATAGATAGCAAACAATTTCAGACAAAAAGAAAAAAAAAAGAGAGAGCATTGTTTTAAAAATACTGTTTTGTTTCAAACAAACTTTCATCTTCTTTTTTCCATTTTTTGTACAGATAAAACTAGGTTGTCAAAATGTTCCACACAAACTCACAGTTTGGAGCCACCTGAAAAAAGTCTTCTTTGGCCAATTGATCTTTTGTTGAAATTGCTTTAACTTGATCTGACATCAGCCCTCAAATGCAAGTGGGAACTTCCATGAGCATAATGATGCAGAGGAAGAGGAGGAGTTGAAAACAGCAGGGGTTTAAGATGCAAGATAAGAGTGGGAATGATAATAATATTACGATGTTCTGTGTGGCAAGGAATTGTAAGAAGGGAGAGCATGAGGGCACATGGGATAAGTATTTTGAGGGGCCTGATAAGTAGAACAGGTAACACCTTTCTCTATGTGGAGACAGGTACAGAAAGGCAGAGCAAGGGAGCTGTGGAAGCCATGGAAAATGTGCAGTGAGGATCCTTTCCTCCCATCTCTCTTCATCATTTTTTAATATAATTTTTGTGCTCCACACATTCCATGAATCAGTGAAGCTTCGTTTCTTTTCCTCTTCATGAACAATTAATTTTGCTTCTTGCAGCAAAACTGGAACTGAGTGTAATTATCTCATGCCTCTGGGAAGTTACCTGTACCTCCCAGCAGGGCCCTGGGTTTGTCTCAGAGAGACTCTTCTGCTCTCTTCCTCTGGGTGATGTGGCTCCCTATAAGAAAATTTACTGAGAGGCTTCTAAACTTCCCTGTAGGGTAGGTTTCTTCTTTCAGGCCTCAAGGTTTCACAACAACATACTCAGCCTTGCTTTCAGAACAGTTTATGCTGGCTCTGCTCTTTTCTCTTCTCTTTGGATATTCTTTTATTCAAACAACTACTGCAAAATGTATAATTTCAATTACCCTGGAGGTTTACACAGTGCTTACAATGAACTGAGCTGCGCTTCCAACTTCTGCCCATTATATTCTGACAAAGAAGCTCAGAGGCAAGGCTGTGTGACTGGTGAACAGTCTGTGAGGCAAGGTTCAAAGGGAAGAAGCATATACAATAGTTACTCATAACTCTTCCCTTTTCCACCATCTAGCTCTGTCTTTTAATATTGAAATTCAAGCTGCAATCCAGGGCTGAGAGACCTTATCTTAGAAAAGGTTTTTGCAAAAGGTAATAGGGGAAATGTAAATTGGCTGTTTGTTTATGCTTCTGGACAGTAAGAACATAGGCAATTGTTATTCCAAACATTCACCTAAATACACTGAAGAGTTCTTCTTATAGAAGATTCATTTAACTGAAGATTATCCAACATGCAAGGGACTGCTTCATGGGAACGTCTATATTTACAGGGCTTTTGGGTTGTTTCAGTGTTTGCCATCTCCTCAGCCCTTGTCCCTTCCCCATCAAAGTCTTAACAGCCCTAAAGGCCTGGGAAATAGCCCGTTGTAACCAAAGGTTCCATACATTATTTAAAACCAGAGGAATAATGTTTCTTTGCTACAGGGAAACTGGTAGTGTCTCCTGTGACTGGCAGTCCCTAAAAATCAAATGCACTGCACACAGGTGGAACATCTTCTGCTTTCAGAAATGAGGATTCTCCAGATGGGTGCCTTTGAAAGTAATTTAGTGTAGCCCTAGTCCTTACATTCATCAGTGTGTGCAATCTGGTAACATCTTGCAAGCACATCTGGCCAGTAGAGAGGATTATATTATAAACGCCTAACAAAAGGATCTCCCTTTCCCATCTCTCCTCATTCTGCACTTACTAAGCTAATTACTTCATTTTTATAAAGGGAGAAGCTCATCTCTCTTCATCCTTCACATGCCTCCCATCTCTCTGGCTCGATCTTTGAATGCTGTGTGCTTTGACTGTGAAATGCAAGGTAAAAAGCTCACATTCACTTTCCAGTTGGAATGTGAAGGCTGGATTTTTCCCAACCCAGCTTTCAGCTGTTAGTCAAGGGTCAAGTCACTTTAGACAAAAGCTTTCAAATTTCAGAAGAGATAATTCACAATATTGGTTGAGGCGCTGATGGAAGGGAGGTCTGACCATGTCTCCCTTTGGTTAAGGATGACAGTGCAGATAAGAACGTGTTAATGGATGTAACCTTTTACCTTCTGACACCTCACTTGGTCAGGATTACCTTATTGTCACCTTGGATTACCATTCGCCTGAGTATCAGGGACATGGATAGAGGGTCTGCTTCTCTGATTACAGCTGAGCTATCAAAAGGAAAGGAGTCTAGGTACTGCCTAACATGGCTATTTTTGCCTTGAAACAATAATACTTTGATGGTTCTTAGATTTCTGAAGTCTTTTTTCCCAATGCGTTACTGCCTAACTTACTGATAACTGCACCCGGTGTGGGACAGACCACCATGTTCTTACAAAAGACTGCCTCTTCAAAATGGTATTTTGGGGATAACAGCAGGAGCATTAGCAGTCAGCTCAGGGATAGCAGGTGTGCCAATGTTCTTCTGGAAGTTCATTGCTGCTTCTCTACTAATGCTTGCTTGCATGTCATCTCTTGCACAGCTTGAATGGACAGGGAAGAATTAATACTTTTTATTTAATTAAAAAGCTACTGAGGTAGCAAACAAATTCAGCAAGCAGGTTTTCCTTCAGAAGGAGTTTTTATTATTGGTGATACTGTGACAACTCACAGATCTGCTGAATTTAGGATCTGTCTGGAGTCCTAAGCAAGGAAAGAGATTTCATAGCTTACACATTCCCTTTGGATAGGACAGGCCGAAATCCTGACCTTTGGTGGGTTTCCTTTCCAATCAGATCCACATTTGGCTGTCTCTCCTGTCTAGGCGGAGACTGCCCAGCAGCACTTTACGCTGTCATTAGCCATCCTGGTTCTGTGGTGGAGGATGTCTGTCTCCCATACTGACAGACAAACAGACTGTACTGCGCATGCACAACCATTATTTGTCCTTGCTTTTCCCACCAATTACTTGCCAACCTTTTACCCACCATCAACCCGACCTTGCAATCAATCCTTCTTTTTTTTTCCTTTTTTCTTGAACTAGAGGGTTTGAGTGTGCAAAACCTACCAAACCAGGGAGCTGAAATGTCAATCCTTTATTTTTAAAAGTCATAACTCCTAGTATCATCTTTCGATGTATACTCTTTTAATGGGTAAACACCTATGTAGCAGTGCTAGGAAAATAAATTTCCTTAGCTCCATTTTGCAGCCAGAGTTATATCCCTTATTGTTCCTTCTTGGTATGTTTCCCATTATGTTGATCTGCCAGACCCTCATAGACAGCATTTCCCTCCTTTGCTATACATGCTTCATCAACACAACTAGATATCTCTCCAAGCATGGTACCCTTTGCTGCTGCCTTTCTGCCCTTTCTTCCTCAGACAACATAAAACCCATCTGTCAGAGACTAAAATTACTTGTTCTGTGAAGTGAAATCTTCAAAGCCCTTCAAATATCTAGTGTATGAAAACTCCTTTCTTTATCCCATTTAGGATTACAGCCAAAAAAAAAAAAAAAAAGAAGACAAGACAGTTCCTTCCTTGCAGAGAAAATAGTTATTAACCTCCAGGATAAAAGCAGATACAATTCCAACAATGGACTTTTTATCCAATGGCATTGTGCGGAAGGTAAGTGCTGAGGACAGCAACAAGCAAGGTATAGAAGACCAACAGCTCCTACAAAGGTTTGACACGCATAAGTAAGAGAGTAAAATAAACATTCTAACACTGGCCTACTTTGGAGCTATCAGAAATCCTAGTTTGCATTAGTGATTTGCAAATGTCCCTCTCCTGACACTGTGTCAAGTAAAACCTTTGCAGCTCAGCAGCTGCATCTGAATTTGGTGACTTTCACCAATATCTAAAAGGCATGACTTGAGAAGTGTTTGAAGCAGAGCTTTTTGGATTATGTTTAAGTTTCAAGTCACTCAATATTCACTTTTATAAGAGCAATATATTCATATATTCATATTACTGGCTTTCATTTTGTTATTTTTATACTCATTGAGACATGACAAGGCTGATTAGAATCAGTGGCCTAAAATCAAATGTCAATAAGTCTCAGAGGGGAGTTGTAAAACAAACCCTGACTGAATACTTTGAAAATCTTTGGAGAGAAGGTTCATACTGCTTCGGAAAGGCGAAGTCTTGGGTTTCTAGTTTCTTACATCTACCCCATATAAACTATGTAACAGCAATTTGCAGGACATGATGAAAAGGATAAACAGGCAGAGCAGCAGGATGATTTGCCCGAAATCAGACATCTCCATGAAAGTGAATAGAGAATATAAAGAAACACAGCCTGAACCACATATGCTGATAAGAGAACTACAGAAAACAGAGATGCAGTGACATGAAGCTTTGTGAGGCTTAGAGAATACAGTTTGCAACAAACATATAAGTCAACAAATGTTTTTAAGAACCTTATCAGCATCTAACTTTCTTTTTCTTACTGTTCTTCAGATTTTGTTACGCCTCTGAGCCATCCAGATTCTCCACATATTTTTCTGCTCCCAAGGATGAAACTGGTGTCAGCTTTGCAACCAGAAGTGGTTCCTACCCTTGGAACTTTCCCACACGGATTGGTTTTGGCTATTTGTTCACTTCAGCACTTGCAGGTTTAGGCATATGAGCCTGTCATTTGGGCCCTCATTCTGCTGCTCTTGCTGATGGCACTGACAATGCTCTTTTTGGCCTGAGGATTGGTATGATCCCTTTTGGGAATTAGTAAGAACAAGTCCACATTCCAAGAAAAGACCAAATTATTTGGTCAGTGCCTTGTCCAGAGAGAAGAATGCAGGTATCCCACACTGCTGCCAGTTCCTACCTTCCTGATTTACCTACACACAGGAACACAACAGCAGCAGAGGAGAAAGAGTTAAGTCTTAGACAAAGCTGAAAGGAGATAAAAAAAATCTCCTCAAACCTCCCTAATAGGAGCTGCCTGCCCCTATCATATTACTAGTGCCAAAATAATGCCACTCTGAACTGCAGCAGGTCTTGCTCTTTTCAGGAATTCGTTTATTAACATTAGCCTGGAGGTGCTCATTTTGCTGAGTCAGTACTAGGTCACACAGATGCAACTACATATTTATCAGTTTTCATTATCCTGTTCATGGATTTATACACATATTTGTGATTAAATTAAACTAAGTACATCTTAAGTCCCTACTTGTAGGGGCAGGCATCCTGTAAGTTCCTGCAGGAACTTCTGGGCTTTGAGATGTGCTGACCTCATTTGATCTATGTGGTTGCTGAATGGCCTCAACTAAGCTTCTTGACAGCTCATGTGGAATAAAAAACACTGTCAGCAGGGGCCTCTTCCCTAAATACAGTTTCCATCAGACCAAGGAATGACAAATTATTTTCTCTTTCCCAGTGATGAGAATATCACCAAAAGACCCCTACTGCTGTACTTCTTGCTTATTTTCCAAGATAAGGTAGAGAATAAGAATAGAAGGGGTGTTGAAGTTAGAGAGGTTTTTATTTTCTTTAATCTGTGCCTAGGTATGTCACCACTTGAGTGAAGAACATGAGCCATCAGTTGTGTGGCAAATGTGTGGCACGTATACACAGTAAGATCCATCAGTGGTTGCTGCAGAAAATGGATGGGTTTTCTCCTGGAGGAGCAGTCCAAAGGGCAGCCACTGGCTGTTGACTTGCTTTCCAAGGCAAGCACCCCAGCTCTGCGTGCTCTAGAGGACAGTTTGAATGTGCATCTGACCTCACTGCAACCTGCACTTCAGCTGCAGTGCACTCACAGAATTTCTTTCCAGAATGCTTATAAATACGGTATTTTCTGATTTTCAAAAGGCCTTTAAAACACTAGAGGATGCGGTAGCCATTCAGGGAGGTTCCTCAACTTAGGCATTAACCTAGCTGGGCTGTGACCCCATCTCTTTCTTATAGGGGAACAGGGAGGGAAGAAAACAGCTAAAGCAGTGGACATGGTGATTTAAATGTCCTAAAATGGAAAAGGCTGGTGCAATGCTGTTTATTTTAACTAAAGGTATTTCCATGGCCCTTATCACTGCAGCATCTGAATCAAGTCCAAAACTCCATTTTCCTGTCAGGTCTGCAAGGCTGGAAGCAGACAGCTGAGGGATCAGTGTCTGGTGAGTGGATGCAGCTGGAGTTAACCTGTGAGGCTCACTGAAACATGCAAAAGGAGGAAGAGAAAAGGAGTGGGTAGTGAGAGAGTGAAGTTTGGGAAGGGATTTGGTACTGCCCTTGGATCCTGGCACATGCCTTTTTATTGGAGAGTGTGTCATATCTCTCAGACACAGGAAGATCTTTTGCTCTGAACCAATAGGTCTTTTTCATGTTTGTGTGACAGTGTTGTTTCCCACCCATCAGCAGTTCCCTCAGTCCTTCATCTACCCCAAAGAATATGTGAGACTGAGAGAGTTCCTTCATGCCTAGGAGGAAGCAGGATCTAAATTGGCATGTCCTTGGTTTGTGAGATAGCTTGGCCCCTTCAAGCAAAGTCCCTCAGCATGTCCTAAGGGTCATTTGGAAGGCGTTATTTTTACCCTGCAAAAACTGTGGGTTTTGTGAGAAACTACCAAGTGTGAGCCTAGTTTAGCAAAGGAGTTTGTGTTCATTTCTCCTTGTGAGAACAAGCATCCTTCTCCCTAACTGGCAACTTACTTGAGGGCCGGTTTGCTCTGTCCCTCAGAGTCCCAAGCAAAGATCTCAGCTTTCAAAAGAACAATCTCTTCCTTGCAAAGTTATCAGGAAGAGCCTGGGCAATTTGGTTTCCCTCTTCTCTTTTGCGAATGCTGCTGTCTTTTCTTTCCTGAGGGGTCTCTCTCTGCATGGTTTCCTGGCCTGAATGGAGGCTATGCTCCATGCTGCTGAAGTCAGATTTTTTAGTGGAAAATGGTTTTTTTGGGGGTAGTCTTGAAATAGTTCTACAGAAATAGCTAATCTAGGCATTGACTCTTACATGACTGTATTCTGCCAACTGCTGGTTTTATAATTACCCTCTTTCTTGAGGCCTTCCTCCTATACCTTGTTACACTAATTAACTGTCTTGCCTTGATTTGGACGGTCAAGTCCTTCTTAGTGTGCCTTTCCTAACTTAGTTTCTATCACTGAGGCTTTCTGGAAGGAAAAAAAATTGTCATATATAGTGGCAGTAGATGAGTAGAAATTGCTTCTGCATTTAAAAAAGCTAGTGAGTGGCCCTTAAATGCCACTAAAGAGAGGTACTGCTGTGTAGTTAATAGAGATTTAGTGGAAAGCCAAGAGATATGAGTTCAGTTCCTGTGTCAGCAAGTCATAACACCTCTGTGGGCCTTAGCTGGCTTTTATAGAACAGAGATATAGTTTTCTTAGATTGTCAGTGCTTTGGATCAGAGACTATATGCATATAGGCATGTAAGAGCCCCTGTTTCTGGATCTTAGTGCAAAATTACAAGGGTAATAATGTGAGAGGCTGTCACAGGAGGATAAGAGCCTTTTCACTGTGGTATTTGCAGATCCTCTGAATGTTCCTACCAATGGCCTCTAGAGAGGGAAGACCTGGTCTTAAGATGGTTTGGTTAAGTCTCATTTCTATAGCCTATCAGTGGGCACATGAAAATGCTTTGGACTATGGCAGTCACTTCATCAAAGATGAAAAGACAATGCTGTGTGACTGCGGTGATCAGTGATACCATGGGAGTGGTCAATTGTCAGCTGATTACTGAGCTTGTCACAGATTTATAGGCTGAATGGGCTTTGTACAAAACTGGCTGATGAATAACACAGGACAAAGAAAGTATACGTATTTCTTACTAACTTAGAAAGTAAACTAAATCCACCAGAATCAGTTGCATACTACAAATCATGCAAAGACACAAAGTCTGAGTTTTAAACTTAATAAATGTAAGAATGTTGACAGTGTTTCATGTTGGTTATATGTCAATAAAGGGTTAACTGTCCACCAGTAGCTCTTGCAGTGTGAGTCAGGAGCTAGCCTGAAATTAGGACTCTGGGCTAAGTCTAGGAAAGGTTCCACAATGTGGTACTCATTGGGGCACAGCATTTTTCATCACATCCATTTTTTAAAATGTCTATCTCCATGGAAAACACAAAGCTGTGTCTATAATCCACAGTGATGGTTTTGAGTTGGGTTTTTTTCAGAAAAAAGCAGTGTCTGTCATAAACTGTTCTGCCTTTGTCTTAATTCTGAGACCTCTCTCATTCTTGGGCTCACAAAAACTGGGATTCATCAAAACCGGTCAGCCCCATGGTCTCGACTCTGAGAGACAAAAAGAAGAAACGAAAACTGAAGTGTACAGGTTAACCTTCCCCCTGGTACCTCCCTCCTGTATCTGTAATCAGGGGCTTAAGGAGAGGGTGTAGCAAGGCCTGCAGCTGAGCTCCCCCTTCAGGACCCTGATTCTGCACCATTACCATCTGGTAGGCTTGTTTAATTAACAGAGGGAGGTTTGGCATTTTATTACGTACCCCATCTGCTTAATCCTTTGTATTTTCTTTGCATCTTCAGTTGAGTCTAATGACATTTTCAAATCCAAGCCAAGAATTTTCTAGAGAAGTGTTTCTCCAAAGTAATGGCAACAATAAAGAGCATTTTGAAATTGGAAGGGTAGCAGTTCCTGCCCCTTTTACCCAAACTTACTTTTTTTCTTATGGCATTCATTTCCTTATAAAGGGAGTCACGCATATTTAATTGTTTATTTCTGTCTCTCAATTGCTTTTTTGGCTTGTCTTACCACCCTGATCAGTTCTGTATATTTCTAATTAGTTTTCCGACAATATTTTTGGGTTTGATTTTTTCGTCTGGATCGGCAAATACTTGCACATGTACATGCCCAGCCTCAGCGTGGAGTGTAGATAATGCAAGTGGCTTCTCTCAAGAGGAGCCACCCTTGCACAGGGAAGTGAAGCAGTTAAGGCAAAGGTTGTGACTGCTCTTGGGAAAACATGCTCAGTGTGTCTTTCAGTGTGGGATGGCTGATTGCTTTGTAGCTTGCTTCTCCATAGACTTCTCCTTGTTTCTGCTTATTTTGCTTTTTCCTGGACGCTTGTGTTCAACATTGATATTCCAGAGACTGGTCTTTGAACAGCTGCCTGCCACTCCCCTGGGTACTGACTTGGCTTTTTTGTGTCATCTGAAAAACAAATATGAAACAATTAACAGGAAGATCAAAATCACTCAGTGCTTCTGGAGTCCCTGAGCTGATTCTGTCTGGACCTTAAGTACATGCCAAGGCTGACTCATTTTTTTCATTTTTTTCTTTTTTCTCTTCTTATCCACTTCAATTTCTCTTTATTCCACAAAATATTTTCTCCTGTTAACCTGCAACTAAGTAATATCAAACTTTATGCCAGCTGATCAACAACTGCCAATTACATTTTTGCTATCTCTGATCAATCACTCTGCCAAGGCCCAGTGAAGATTTGGGACTGGCTGGTACTATATTCTTCTCTGCTACTGGCCCACTGGGTGATGGTGATGAAACCGTTTCTCTCATTCATGCCTCAGTTTCTGAGTCAGTAAAAAAGTGCTTTATCTGTTCCAGAATCTCATGAAAAACAGAATTCTAGGGCACAGCTTTATTGTACAGATGGTGATGGTTGTTTTATATAATCGTCATGACAGAAAATCCTGTTCTAAGAAAATTGTTTGGAGGGTTTGTTTGTTACCAATTGTTTGGAAAATTGTTTGGCTTGCTTTCCCTATTTTTTCCTTTTTTTCTCCTGTAGGACTCAGTTTTGTTGTGGAAGACTATTCTTTGTTTTTTCTTTCCCCAGCAGAAATGTTGTAGCCTTTTACAACAAACATCTCTTACAACTATGTCTTTACCTTGTCACCTTTATCAAATTCTTCATGAGGAAAAACTACAAATTCTCTCCAGTGGTTTGTTTTGACAACTTTTAATAAATCTGAACTCAGATAATTTCAAACACAACCATTCCTCACCCCTTCAAGCTCAATCCTATTTGGTTTTCTTGACCACTGCATGGAAAGTTAAGCCTGTGAAGAAGACAGTTGCATGGGGCAGCTGCAGAGCTGGTAGAGTCAGAAGACATTTGCTCAGGCTCAGGGCTGGAGAAGCATGGAGACTGGAGACACCCAGGAAAGGTGGGAGAGTATAGGCAGAGGTTTCACCTATCCCAGCTTTGTAGAGGTGACCTAAATTGACTCCAGGCTGCAAAACCAGAAAGTCACACTTTTAAACACGCGTTTCACATAGGAGCACCTCTTACAGCGCTTTCCTCTCCAAACCTTGCTTCAGCTGTTCTTATTCCAGTTAATAGTCTTAGGAAAGCCATTTACAAAGGCTTTTCCTTTGCTGCAGGAGTTGGTAGATATATTCTGATGACACTTTGGTACTTCTGGTTTGACTGGGACTTCTCACAGACAGCAGTCAAGATGAGCCAGAATGTAACAGCTGTGTGAAATGCTGGTAGCATTGTCCACTACACTTTCAGAATCCTTTGCTAAAGAAGAAAGATCTAAGTCATCAAAAACTTAAGCCAAGATTTTTAGTTGTCATTCTTCTCCCTCATGCTGCTTTGTGGGCAGTGATTTGTGCTTGGCTGGCTGTTTCAGATGTAAAGCCTGCTGAGTTTCTTCCTGGAACATCCTGACACAGTAAACAAGTGAAAGCAAAGCAAAGGCAAGGATTTTCCTGTGCAGCCAGCTGGAGTGCCTGTGCTTTCTCACTTCTTCGTGCATTCTTACCCTTGACCCCAGTGTGCTATCCAGTTCCCTCTGTCAGGCTCTCCTGAAAGCTGTGATTTCCTCCCCTGACAGGCGGCAGGAAGATCAGAAAGCTGTTGGGCAACCTTTGCTCTGGAGAGAACTGGAGGGTTATTAACAAAGCATGCCTGACAGGCAGGGTTTAGGAAATAGTGATAACATCAGGAAGAGGGAGGAAAGCAAACAGTTCAGTAGCTTAGGGTGTGTTTGTCATTGTAAAATCAGCCCAGGCTAGCAGCTTTATAAGTTGTTCTTTCCCTTGCAGTGTCACTGTCACAGACTTGGTGCTGCATATGAGGTCACGCCATTTCCACCAGCAGCTGAGATGGGTTCAATACCTTAGATGGAACTGTTCTGAACCAGTCCAAAGGCTGGAGATGTTTTGGCTTGGTTTCAGCACCACAGAGGACAGTAAAATGACCGAACTTTTTCTGTTCTTGGGTGTGAGGGTGTGGCAAAGGAGAAGGCTTCCTTTCCACTGCCTCGTAACCACTGCAAGGAGAAGCCACCATTTTACAAGGAAATGAAAGCCAGGAATGGAACTCATGTCACTGACATCCACTAACCTGGCTTGGTAAATCCAGCTAGGACATTTATTTGGGAGCTATGAAATCCCATCCTCTGGGCAGTTTGCAGCTCAGCTTTTGATATAGGCTTTTTCTAATTAACACTGACAGGCAGATCGAGGGTAAGATTATACATTTGAGTTCTTGGTTTTTTTCCCTTCCCTCCCCTTCTTCATATCATGTGTCAGCTCTAGTTTCCAAATACATTTCCATGTCAAAGCACTAAACTTCATCCATCATGAGCACATTTGTGCAAGTCCTAATGAAATAACCCTGCTGCAATGTCTCTCTGGGAAGGTGGAGACTCCAGTCATAACGTAACATGACAATGGAAGCACCACGAGACCGGGTAGTGAGATTATATCTTTTCCATTTGTGCAGTAACTGTTGTTTAGCATGGCTTGTCAGTCTGTCAGATAAAGGCACACAGCCATCTATAAAGAATTATTAATGAAGATTCAGACATTTTTTCTGCTGGAAACGGATCACTTCACTCTTCATCTCACTGACTTTTTACATTAGAAAACTAAAAATAGCTCTGAGTTTATAAGGAAAGACCTTCAATATCTGGCAGGTTTTGCCTTTCCTGTAGTCCATTCCCCAGAGAAAGGTTAAATACACAAACCCTTTTCATAATGGTGTGAGCTGAGCATTTGAGAGCCATAAACATGAATACAAGGTGTGCATCCTTGTTAAGCATATTCAGTCTACCAAGCCCCCTTATCGACCAAACAAAAAGCAAAGAGCAAAAAATCTCTCCAGCCTCTGATAATTTACACTTTTGAGGAAAGGGGAGGTTAAGAAAAAGAAGTGCTAATCACACCAGCTTGGATAAATTTGATGTTGCCAAATGCTGTATCACTTTAACCACTTTTCTCTGCCAATGCAGCTCAGTCCCTTTTGAAGCAGCCCTGCTGTCACAAAGCTGGGCTGTGCTGGAGCAACCTCTTTCCTTTGTTTCAGGACATGTTGGGGGATGCCAGGGGCATGAGAAGCGTGCCAGGGCTGAAGAGTGTTCCACAGGTTCCACAGGCAGCTGTCTGTTGATGACCCACATTATTGCTTTATGACCTAGAAAACTCATTTCTACACGTGACCTTGACAGGACTTGCCTTCTGGCTTTTGAAAATAAATGGCTGAAACCTGGAAATATTATTGTCTGTCAAAGAGGGCTTTTTTCCTTGCTCTCCCCCACAACACAGAGGATGCAGGAACTGTTTAGATCGCCAGAACTTCTGGGTTTCAGATGCCAAGAGAGAAAGTACATGTAGTTGTTGGTACTGTGTTCCCATTTTCCATCGGAACGAGAGTGAGATACTCATCTGGTGAGGATGAGCAGCCCTTTCCAACAAACATATGCCAAAGGCACCAGAATAGGTGTACAACAGGATGCCACCTCCCTAAGTGGCCAGTGAAGCTCCCTGTATGCACAGACACACATACACACACACCCACACACCCATCCCTACTTCAGAGACCACATTAGAAATGGGAGATTCGCTTTTCACCAGCACTCACTGGGGGATGGGATAGAGTTCATGTCCAAATGCACAATCTTCAGATGTGCCTTTGCATGGCACAGGGCAGAGCTTTCAGTGCAGCAATGGCCAACACTGAAATCCCAAGAAAAGGAAAGGAGATCAGACTCTTCTCTCTGCCAAAGAATCTGAATGTGGCTCCACACAATTTAACATAACTAACTGATCCTCTCAGATATACCGGGGCTATATTCTACCATTAGTGCTTTCCAAAACCAAATCAAGTCAATGGAGTGCTCTGCAGTGCAAAGCAAAACAAAACCACAAAGAGCTCAAGTGCAGTCACCAGAAAAAAATTTGCTAAGTACCAGCAGAAATGAGGAGTTAATGGGTCCCATATGTGGCAGCTAACCTGGGCTTTATAAGATTTTCCATGAGATTTCTGAAAAAATTTCTATAGCAGCAAATAAGAACAAAAATCCATTTTCTTGTGAAACTGGACAGCTAACATTAAGGCTGCATTTTTTTCCATAGTTGGGTCAATAAATACAGCCCAACAAACCTGGATAGGATTCTCCCTCTAAAAAATCCAGCCTCTAGTATTCCTGAACAGGAAGGCACTTAAAGCTTTAATCAGCTTCTCAACAAGACAGGATCTGAAACGGTTCAGAAAATATTTACCTTTTACCTTACTCTACACCTTGTGGAGATGTAGTGTTTTAGTCACCCTAGATATTTTTGTATTCATACATTGCAGTTAGATCACATGCCTTGCTTCTTGTACAGTGTACACACAACTCACATAATTTGATGAACTTGGTGATGCCTTCAAGAGATGTTCCAGTGTTCCTGTGGCACTCACTGTGTTTAATCCTTACTGGGACGGAAATGCATTGTCTCAGAGTGTACTAAACCTGAGGAGGCTGGGTTTGGTTTGTTTTTTCCCCATACATTTTAAGTGTGCTTGGAGCAGCAGGGATAAGAAATATTGTTTTCATGTGCTGACATGAATTCAGTGAGAAAGGTCAAACCACTGGAATTCTGTTTACCATTGCATAAGAGAAGGATCAGTAGGCTAGGTCTGAAAACTAAAAAGCAACATGTTTCTCCCAATGATTGCCTGCAGTGCAGATGTGCTGGGGGATTTTAAATGTGTGATTTTAAGGGCTTAGGCTGGCAGCATTTGGGGAATTTTGAACTAGAAGTCCTGACAAAGAATGCCTCCCAAGGCAAACTGGTAACAAAAACACTACAGGCTGAATCGGCATCTTTTTCTCTTGGTACTCATGCAGTTGCCATGCTGGCATTCAGAAGACTGTCTTTTGATCATTTCCATGTTTTTAGCACAGCCTCATATACAATTAGGAGGGCTTTTCAAACCTTCCTCACATTCCTGCAGGGAAGCTCATCAGTGTAGAAGCTAGTAATCACCTCTAAGAGCAGGACAGAGACTTGCTGTTCCTTTGAGACAACTTGCAGAACTTGCTTTAACATTTTGGGAGGGACTTTAGCCTCTATAGAGGTTAGAAGTTTAAACATAATCAATAGATAACTTGCCACATTATCACATTCTCAGTTTCTCTTGACTCTGAGATTCTGGATGGCTTCATTTATTTCTGTCTGTAGCCTTCTGTGGGATCTTCGGGTGGAAAGTTCTCAAAAAGTGTGAAGTGTTTCTGCTGAACAAAAAAGGACAGAGATGAAGAATGCAGCAAAGTGTGAGAGCAAACTGCAGATGTTTATGTGGGAGATATTATTTTGTTGAGTCACCCTATATTACAGTCTGAGCTGACCCTGGAGATTTATCTGTTCCTGTATTACTTTCCCAGAAATAGGTAATAAAGATCTGAACAATTAAGAGCAGCCTACAGCTCTGTCAGGGTGGAGATAAATGGAAAGAGAGAAAGAGAAATTCTGTGTGTAAGAGATGCCATGATGACTGGCAAATTGGGGAATCCTGCTAGATAGTCCTGAATAAAAAATCACAAGGACAGCCAGGGAGGCCAGCATGAAATTGTGTCAGTGGGTGATGTAGGAGGAAGATACCAGCATAGGTTCCCCATATCTTGCTGTCCTATAAGGGGTGCACCATAGAGCATCTTTGTTGCCTCCTGGCAAAGCCATGTGGTGACTTCAATGGGCATGGGAAAGACAGCTCAGAAGCTGAGGCCAAGGAAAGCTGAATCTCACAATTAAGAGACTGCTTTATTTTGCCAGAATTAGCAGTCTGTTTACACCTTTTGAACTGCCCTGGGACTGTAGGAGGAGCAGGTTTCTCTGTGACAGGTGGAGGACCAGCTCACTGAAGTGGCACAGAGCAATGAGTGCTGTAGCTGTCTGGGAAGACCATGAGATCAGACACTGAGGAGCAAACCCAGGCAGGGAGCAGGCCCAAAGCCAGACACGATGGGTGCAGTCTCACAGGATGCATCCCTCAGCACTGCAAACGAAAATATTGCAAAATGCAAATACTGCATGAGAAACCATATGGAGCGTCCCACTGGAGTGCCTGGGCAGAAGTTCCTGCTACTGCCAGCAGTGTTGGGACAATGAGCCACCACAGAGCAATGGGAGCTTGAACCCTGAGCTGGTGTCTCCAGCTGAGCCTTGGGAATGCTTCTCCTGGTGTTTTTTGGGGTTCCCCAGTTTGAGGCAGGCTTTGGTAATCCATCAAACACCCTTTGTAGAAACAGAGGATTTCTTCTAGTGTGCCTGAGACACTTTCCCTTCCTCATAAGCATGGCTGCTCCTCAGGAACATGGAACCTGTCTGGACATTTCTATTCTTCTCAGAACTGGCAGACAAAAGAGTTTGTTTCCCTTCTCCAGTAAAACACTTGGCCATCTTACCTTGGGCCAACCATTGCAATTAATCCAACTTTCTTCTAACTGATCTATTTCTTAATTATTCAGTGACCCCAGAAGACTCTGTTTGTACAGCAGGGGTAGAAAAACGATGGGAAATTGGGTTTTGATTGGGTTTTTGTTTGTTTGTTTGTTTCAGGATTGGTTTGTTTGAGTTTATCTGTGGACAGTAGCCAGGTCTTTGTCCAAGGCTGTCTGAGTGTGAACAGGGCATCTCCAAGACTAAATAACTCCCATTGTTAGCCTTCTGTCACTATCCCTCGGCACACAGGTCTAACTTGGAAACAGAGATGCAGCAAAGAAAACAGATGTTGAAAATTAAATTTGCAGGCTGACAAGGATAGAGGAAGATCACTGTACAAAAAAAATGTTTCCTGGATGATCACAGCCAGTGGACAGAAAAACCTATGCACTGTAAGTGGAAGAAGATGGCAGTCTTCAGGATTTCTCTATTCAGCCTTTACCATATTTGTGGTTCTGCCAAATCCTGTCACCTCTTCATTTGCAGTGATTCTGGAAACTATTCTTTCTTTCTGAACCTGACTGCAAAACCTTTAAAAGTGGATCTTTAAACATTTCTACCATCTTGGTTCATCTTTGTGGATCTTCTTTTGTGTCTGAGCTTTCTTAAGATATTTTCCTGCTGTTTCTGATCAGACTTCTTCCTTTATCAAGAGTCTTAATTGGTTCCTTCTATTGTCAAGTTCAGTGTTTTCATCCTCCCCTACTAATTGCACTCAGCTCTGCCCCAGTGTGCCTCAGCCCATCTAACATCATGGCAAACATTGTGCATCAGCTCAGCAAGCTGATGGATACATCATCTTCTTTTCCAGCACAAAACTTCCTCTTTAGAAATGTAAATATATTACAGTCAAGTGTAAGGGAAAAGTAGATCTGGACAAGCCCTGAACAATGCAGGAAGGTGTAGAAATGGCTGTCTTTGCCTGGCTGTGGGAGAAGAATCATTATTTCAGAGGACTCTATAATTTCATTAGAGGTCTGGAGAGGAGGGGGGAAAGCAGGCTGAACTGCATGAGGCCAGAAGCTGTGCTGTCCCACTGATTGCATTGTCAGTGCTTCTGTGTAACTGAGAACCTCTTTGGTGGTGGAGACAGAAATGAAACGTGCTGGAGAAGGACAGGAGCTACACATCTGTCTGCAGAGTGGCACATGCCCCCACGCTGGTGGACCGACAGTGAAATACCACAGTGACACCAGACAAGGTCCAGATGCAGAGAAGCCCAAGGCCAACACAGGAGGAGGTTGCAATTTAGGACATGTGAAGAGTCAGTACATCCACCCAGATAATGCAGATATTCTGTCTGACATCTGAAATTATGTAGCCAGGCAAAGATAAGGCTCTCTCTAGGAGGAGAGACAATAACTGTTTTTAGTGTAACAGATCAGAGATTAGGCACTCCCGTCTGAAATCTGCCGTGCTGGAAACAGTAGCTTCCTGTGTTAATGCTGAACATTTGAATTGAAGACTGTAACGGTCCACAACATCCTCCTCCATTTATCTCCAAAGAGAAAGAATTAAATTTCCATCCAGCTTAAGTTAATTTTGGACTTGGAAACACTGCTACTTCTTTCTTCTCTCTCTGATCATTTCCTTACAGATGAACGGAGGAGATGGGGTAAAGCAAACCAGAAGGAGCTGCAGAGGATCTGCCAGCTGGGGACTTGTGTGGGAACACTGATTTAAGAGAACTTGCTGTTGACCCCCTGGGAGAGCTTGTATAAATGTCTGTAGTGCCCTGCTCTCTGGTGTAGACACGGAAAAGAGAACTGAAGAAAGTGACTAGCAGGTCTCCTTTTCATCTCACACATCGTTGCTGCAGTTTTGTTTTCCCTTGAAGTGCTATTACTGAGCAGGGTGCTATGTAACACTCAGCTTGCTATATAAAGCAAGAGAGCCAGGGAGCTGTAAATGAAAAGTAGTTAGTCTGTTTTGGTTTCCCTCCGGCCTGAGGAAGCAAGGAGAGCTTTAGTCTGTTTTTACATCTGCTTCATGAGTGCACTGCACAGATCCATGCCCAGAGACATGTTACGACCCCACCTCCCTCTAAGGCAGCAGCACGTGTACCAGCATAAATGCAAACCAAAGAATTGGGTTATTTTGTCTCTGTGAAGTGGATTTATTCCTCCCCTTCGCCATTCCCCACAAGCCTCACGACCCTTTTGCCCCCCTTTGGCAAACCCCTTACACTTGTACTCTGGAAAAACAGTAGTAGCTAACATTTGTGCCTTTGGCAATAAAACCACAGGCCTCGTAAACCCCAAATGGCAAAAAGACATTTCCATTCCAATCCCAGTTTTAAATTAAACTGTAATGAAAAATCAGCAGTGGCAGCTGGGACCAGAGACAGTGATTGTCTCGAGGAACAAAAAAAAGGGGAAGGAGGAGGAGAGAGGGAGAGACTGCAAGGAAAGCTCAGCCTGGTAATAAAGCAGCTGGTAAACCTTGAACTAAAAAGAAATTAGAAAAACAAATGTAGCCGAGAGGGGAGCAGACGCCCGCCCCTCCGCACGGCGCCCCGGAGGCGGCCCGGCGGGAGCGGCGGTGCTGTGCTGACACCTGCAGGAGCCGGGGACAGCGGGCCCGGCTCGCTGCCGCTGGAGCGGCCCCGGGGCGGCGGGGCGGCAGCCCACGGCAGGGACAGGCACGGTGCTCCGGGAGCGGGGACGCGCCGGGCGCTCGGTACCGGCAGGCACGCAGCCAGCGGGCAGCGCTGCTGCGGGACTCCTGCTGGCGTTCTCCAGGAGAGCTGGAAAGCTAGCCGTCAAAACTCTCGGGTTTGTTTTTCATCTGTCAGCTCTTCAAAAAGTCAGAGTTTGCTTTGGCAAGCAGATGCTTTATTTTGGCCTAGTGGGAGGTTAAAACAAGGAAGACCGACCAACTTCGCAAGGGATGTGGGTCTGCAGTGTGAGATTTGTTTGAGGGTTTGAAGTTTTTTCTTTATAATGTATGCACCAATTCAGCCAAAGACTCAACTTGCATTTTCCTGGCATACCTTAAAGAGACAATTGCAAGACTATAACGCTCCATCTTGTCCTCATGGACAAAATTGTAACATCCATGAACTACAAAAGAATTTATAAGCTTTTGTTTTTCTCATTTGTTATTATGTTTTATATTTCATCACCCCTGCATGAGACTGAAGGATGAAAAAATGAGAAACTTTCTGCTCTAAAGAATTTGCAGTGAGAGAAAGCAGGCCCTGGGAGAGGAAGTAGAAGTGCAGAGGAGCACAGGGATGCTCCAAAGGTCATGTAGCACATGAACAACATTTCTAAGAAAAGAACTGAGATCTCTGGAGAATATATTTAGTGCCCCATGCACAGGACTACACAGCCTTTCCAGAGCCTCTTCCCCTCCTGGGGCCTAATGTAGATCTGATAGGGCAACACTGAAGGGTTTCTGGTACTCGCGTGCAGTGCAGGTCAGTGCCTTACTCTCTCAGACAAACAAAAGTGTGCCTGTAAGTCAGGTGACAGCAAACAACCACAGGGGCACACCACACACTGGCCTGCTCCATTTTGCAGTCAGCACACACAAGTGCAGGAGCTACACGTCCACGTTTACTCTGCCAGACCTTCATGGGAGTTGCAGGTTTTAGTCATGTTACTTGTAGACCGCAGAAAGAAGTCCCAATTCAAAACAAATTGGTAGTTTCATTGATCTGTAATTTTTAAAA
This sequence comes from Callaeas wilsoni, assembly GCA_013398955.1. Taxonomy (NCBI): domain Eukaryota; kingdom Metazoa; phylum Chordata; class Aves; order Passeriformes; family Callaeidae; genus Callaeas; species Callaeas wilsoni. The sequence continues at coordinate 39,867 of VWPU01017992.1, forward strand.
GTATTTGGAAGTAAAATGAGGTGCTAGCCAAGTGTTCTCTTTATATTGTCTGTAAAATACATGGTCAAACTGGTACCTGGAATTATGATCCCCAGTCCAAGTTCCTCAAAAAGAGTTAGGTTGGCTAAATCCTCTGAAAGTCACAGAGAAGGAAGCACCTGAAGAGCCTAAACTTTCAGACTGTTGAACACCACAAGCTTTTCAGGAAGCCATAGGAAAAACCCTTACATATCTGAAAATGAGACTTGTTATATTTGCATCAAAATAAGAATTTAGAGCTCACATTTAATTCAGAGGAATTGTTCCCCTGCTAAGAGGAGTCTGAGCCTATTGCTGCCTTAGCTATACTAGATGATGGTAACTGCTGTGGTGTCTACTTGTAGAATATGCTTCAATCTAGGCAGCAAATAAAAGAGTGTGGCTCTACATTTTTGTGATTGCTTGCAAAAAGTTGTTCAGGTTATCTTATTATAGGATAAGAGAAGTAGATACCCGGTTTCCACAGAACTGATTGTGCTTCATTCCTTGGCAGTCTTTTAGAGGATGAAGAGAAAAAAATTACAGATGAGATTTCAGAATATCTCACTGCTGTATGCTATTCTCTGTTCTCCATCCCGAGACACACACAAGCAAAGCTCTCCAATTGAGCTCCTCCTCATGTGTGTACAATGGGTGTGGTGTGGGTGAGGGCAGTCCTGCTAAACAATGCCTTGGCCACCACACATCCTTCTGTTCGGGTCAAAGGCTTAAAATGCAGGTGATTCATTCAGCTCTGGGGGAGCTTCTGGTGGTGCAGATCACTTGGGAGTGCACACAGGAATTCAGAAGTGTGTGACCACTTGATCTCTGGGCCTTTCAACACAGTGGACAGGCTTTGCTCAAAATCTGCATTCCGAATGGGATTTTTAGTCATACTGTAAAATGAAGTGTCACCTCTGCTTGCTTCTTGACTCATTGTGTTGGCCTTAAAGTTACTGCTGCTGGGCTTGTACTTTTGGAGGGGGAAAGAAAGACATTCAGTCAAGGCTGCAGCTATATTTCACAGCTGGGTTTATCTGTGTTGTTTGTTTGCTTTTCATACAAGCCATGTTGGTATATTTGCATGATAATGCACTTTTGAAGGTGTTTTTGGATGGGACTGAGTCTTTTTTGTTTGTACAGTGGTTTGAGCCTTTCACAGTTGTGCATTGGCCAGAGGCCAAAATTCTGCTGCCTGTTCTGTGCCAACAATTTCCACCGACTTCTAGACAATACAGAAGCCCTGGGAGGTGCCTATGGCTGTGTTTGTCTGGGGACAGAGCTTAAAACTCAATCAGCGAGTTGTTAATTCTGTACAAAGTTGTAAGCAAAGCAATCCCAGAAATCAAAATAAACTCTTGTGAAGACTTGAGACAGATACAATCTCATTGTTGCTACTTTGGTGAACTTTTGCTTTTCAAACACAGCAACTTGATTGTTGAGACCAAATCTGAGGCACCATAACTTGTTCTCTATAATTATTTTCTGTTGTGGAACCTCTGTAAAAAAAAGTAGTATGAGATTTCTCTGTGAAAGGTCTACAGGCCCTGAACCATATCGAAAGGGTTTCCTGAGTTATTTAAATTACAGGAGGTCACATCTAACTCTGCGTTACTTAAAAGATCTAGTGGGCAAAGCTTTTTATGCTGTGGAAATGACTTTGGGCACGTACAAACATTCCTGTATCTTTTGATCTGTGGTTAGGGCTCAGAAAACAGTGCAGCTATTAGCTAGAAAGACATAGAATAGGAATAAACTTGGATCTGTTTGTAGTTCTGTCAAAGCCAGTGGCAAATGTCCCATCAATTTTCCAGAGATCAGTTTCAAGCCTCGACAAGCACAGCAGATAATGCTCATACAGGAGGGTGGGTAAGCAGCATCTCCCTGACAGCAGAGTCCAGAACTGGGTTACATGGATGTTCACCATTAGAAATAGGGTTGAGATGTCTGGGGGCTGCTGGTTTTCTGCTCCTTGCCCAAACCAGAGACATCTCTTTTAAACATTCCTCCACGCAGGACAATCATAGGTTTATAGCACTTGCATTGAAGAAAGGACAATCATGAAAATTTTTTCTGACCTACTGGAATTGATTTTGTAGATCTTTTATCTCATCCTTGTGTGAGTCAGGATATCCTTATATAACATGGAAAAAACCCTTTAATCTCCAAATCTGGCACTGCAAGTTCTTGGTTGAAGAACTAGAAAGCTAGAAAGGAAAGGCTGTGCCTAAAGCTCACAGGCTGCTCCTGACCTCTCATCTGGGGTGACTGAAAGCAACCCCAACCCCAAACTTTCTGTTGCCACTGCTGACAGCCAGTGCTTTCAGAAAATCAGAGAATTGCAGAGTGATTAAGGTTGAAGGGGACCTCTGGAGATCATCTGGTCCAAACCCCCTCTAAAACAGGGCCATCTAGAGCCAGTTGGTAACCAGGATGTGTTCAGACAACTTCTGAGTATCTCTAAGGATGGACACTCCATAAACTCCTTGGGCCTAAACTCACTAGCACTAAACTAGTGCCAGTGCTCAGTCACCCTCACAGTAAAAAATTATCTCCTGATGTTCTGAGGGAACCTCCCGTGTTTTAGTTTGTGACCTGTCACTGGGTGCCACTGAAAAGAGCCTGGCTCCAACCTCTTAGTGCACCTTTACTTCAGGTATTTAAAAATATTGGTGAGATCCCCCTTCTCTTCTGCACACAGAATAGTCCCAGCTCTCTCAGCCTTCCCTCACAGGATTGATTCTCCAGTTCTTTAATCAACTTTGTGGCCATTGGCTGGACTCTTCCACTATGTCCATGTCTCTCCTGGACTGGGGAGCCCAGAACTGGACACACGACCCCAGGTGTGGCCTCATCAGTGCTCTGTAGAGGAGATGGATGACTTTGCGTGATCTGCTGGCAGTACTTTGCTTAATGCAGCCTGGGTTACTGTTAACCTTCTTTGCTGCAAGGGCACTGCTGGCTCATCGTCAGCCCAGTGTCCACCAGACACCCCAGATTCCTTTTCTGCTGAGCTGCTTTCCAGCTGGGCAGTCCCCAGCAGAAATTCTGACTCCATAGAAAACTTGGTTTGTTGAGGCATTGTTCTTTGAAAGCCAAAGCCCCATTCTCTCCCACCCCCAAGTTTTTTGGGACTGTTTTTTCACGGGTTTTTTGCAGAAAACTGCCAGAAAATTCAGCTGAAATTTGCTAGAGACAGTTGTCTCTTGATCGGGGAGAGAAATCAGATGGTATTTTAGAAGTTCAGAAATTAGCTCATATTCTTGCAAATCCAGCAGATAACAGCTTGCTCAGTGCCATTCACACAGCTGTAGGGGAGAATATTAAAAACCTTTCAAATTCTATTTATTAAACTTGCTAGACAACTTGTCAGAGGAAAAAAAAAACCACCTTCTCAGCAACTCCATTGCCTTAGCTCATGTGAGATGCCATGGTAGCAAAAGAAATGTCTGCAGCTTTACTGGAGAAAGTGAAGTGTTAGAGTGATAAAGCAGGAATTGGGGCTCCTGCCTCATTCTGTCACTGCCTTGGACTATTTCTGAGCAGCTCTTACCTGGGCAGGGCCAATGACACTGCTGCCTGGCCCATTCAAGTAGTCAAGATGACTGAAATACTGATTTGTCCAGAGATCATCTGACAGTGATGCATGGTAACAACATCAGTTATCTGTTTTGCATATAACAAGTGATTCTGGATGGTTAAACTGGTTTGACACTTTTAGAGTAAAAAGAATTTCATAATTACAAAGAGCTCATGTTTTAGCTATCCTGCACTGGCAAGTTCTTTGTAAAATACAATTTTAATTGCTTTTAAAAAAAAAGTTATCTTCCCTCCACCTTGAAAATAAAAAAGGTTAAAAATCTCTAGCACATTTTTCCTTATTCTTGAAGAAAATTCAGCTCCATTTTTGAAGCTGCTCTAAGTGAACAACAACAAAAAATGTTCATAATTTTCTCAGCCAACTTTGTAGAAACTCAAAATATAGGTCTCAGCATTTAAGACTCTTGATCTATTTCACAAGTCATTTCAAGTTCATATCAAACACTAACTGACTCGTAGGGTTTCTTCTTTTTTTCCTTTTTTCCCCCCAAAGCTATATTTAAAATGCATCTATTTCATTCCCGTTGGACTGATGGTCATAATTTATCCATTTTCTTTATCTGAGAGGAATGGGAGGGAATGATTTGACAGAAACAGTAATCCATTTGAGAAAGCCAAAGGCTGTTTGATATTAATACAGGGAATGATTAATCAAAGAAAGAGTAGCCCTTCAGTAATAAGCAAAAAATGAGGTCATTATCTGGGCAGCAGAGACCAGGGAGCACTTAAGGATATGCACTGGGGTCAAGAGTGAGTGAGGAAACCGCAGGAGTTTTCAGTCCTTTAGAACTGAAGTGGCCTTACTGGGTTAGATCAAAGATCCCTCTTGCTATGTTCCTGACACTGTCCAGTAGCAGATGTTTAGGAAAACAGGGAAGTTGAGAGTACTCCTTCCTTGCTATATAACTTTTCAAAAGTTACTGGACTAAGGACCTTGTAAGCATATAAATCATTGTGTTTAAAAACCACTGTAGGTATGTCTGACATGAAAATGTCCAGTCATTTCTCAAACCATCTCTACTTTTGGCTTCCACCAGTAATGATGGTAATGAACAGCCCAGTGCAACTGGGCATAGTGTGAAGTAGAAACCCTGATATAATGCCATCAGGGATGCTGTTATCCCAGCCTGGAAAATATCAGAGTCAGGAAGCACCTTGTGTTTTTTTAGGTCATTTCTCCATGTCTGTTGAGGACTGAGAGTGTGTCTGCTTCCCAACAAACCTGCCACTACAAGCTTACAGAGAGCCCATGTGCTCCAGCAATTGGTGAGCGCTTCAGGCCTCATTTTTGCTGTGTATTGGTGCTTCCAAGTCAGGTCTGAAGGGGATTGGCTGGGAATGAATGCAGAAGACGGATGCTCAAGTACAGGAATAGTGTCCAGAGGTACACAGTACAGAAAGTGATAGGAGATGGAAGGACTGGATGGTGTAAAGAGTGTGAAGCAGAAAGCTGAAAACTGTTTTGAATGAGCTGCTGAATCCCCTTGGCACAGGTAGTCCCGAAAGGAGTCTTGCTTTTAGTGCAGAACAGACAGGATGATACAGTGGGGGTTGTGAACTCCAAGCCCAAGCTCTCCAACAGAGGATCAGTAGGTCCCAGTCCAGTCAGTCTGGTGGTTCTTCCTCTCTCTGGGGGTGTTCACCACTTGTGTGGTGTGGCTTGGAGACCAGGCTGACTCCTTGTCCTGCTGAGCACTCCCAGACATGGGACTGAGCCTGTACTCCAAAGACAGAAGAGAGTCCTCAGATGATGCTTTTGTCTGGACTTAGACATCCACAAAGATTTGAATCCTGCAGCAGTGTCTGCCCAGGCACTGAAATCAGTGAAACTGCAGATGCAGCAATTGAGCCACTCGGATCCAGCCACAGGAGCAGGGACCATTCTGAGTCAGAGACAAGTTGCAGATAAATGTGCCTTCACAGGCCCAGGGTTCACGTCTTAGCTGTGTTACACTCGCAAGGCAACAGCTGAGTGCATCCAAGTCTCCTAGAAGCCCCCCCTCCCTTTCCACTGCATATATTAAATACAAAGCAGATTTCATCTGTAATAATTCTTCAAAGTCAAAACAACAAGTGCATTTGTTCCATCTATTTTTAGGTTTGCCGCTTGTTTAAATCTTGGGTTCTTGACACTGCTTAGATCTGTGATAAAGGCAGACAGCAAGAACTTTATCGTGCTTTGATAGGGCTGGTTTTTGTCAGCACACTCTCTCCTTTGTCATCAGCCTTAGAAGACAAAAAGCTGGAAATGATTCATTGGGAAATAACTGAAACTTGTTCTGCCAAAGGAAGAAAAAAAGAAACACAAAGACAATAAAAAATAAAAAAGACCCTTGAAACTGTCTGTGGCAGTCCCCTCATGATGAGGGGTACCAAACCCTCGAAGTGACTCAGCCCTTTACAGGATCAGGCCAAAGAACAGCTTGTCTGCTTTGCACAAGGGTACAAACACCTGCCTAAATCCTGACAGAAAAGCACAAGGCCTCGAGGTGATTTTCTACATCTCTCCCCCAAGCCTCAGATGTATACACCAGATTCTACCTGATGGGGGGAAGACACCAGCATCTTTTATTCACCTAAATCCTCCTTCCCCTTCACTCTGGTGTGAGGACATGAGCCATCTTCTTCTTGTCTTCCACAAAAGTCACTTACTCTTAGCTTCTGCCTTCTTGTAGTGAGCAATGAGCCTTTCTGTAACCTCTTCCTCTCTGTTCCCCCAACAGGCTGAGGGGGAAAGACATCCATCCTGGTCATGCCAGGTATATATTCTGGTACCATACAGTAAGATAAAGGCAGGCCTTGCATCAGGGTCAGTCTGCTGTTTGCCATGAATCCCACAACCATTTGCCCCGGTTAAGGCCTGCTGTTCTCCATATACCAAGGACTGGACCAGCAGGATGTAGCTCGCACAGACTAAACAGCACCTCCCATGGGTGATGGAGGAGCACTGTGAAACCCCTGCAGGTACCTGATCCGTGTGCAGTGCTCCAGTGATTGTGCTCGTTTCGAGGTTTAGAGCAAGAAACGACATTTTTTCCCAGGTCAAAGAGAAGATTCCTGAAGAGAGGGGTAAAGGACTAATTGCTATTTTTCTGCTTTTTTGTAGTCTGTAGAGCCCTTCCTGGGGTCACAGCACCTTTTTACCTGACAGGACCAATTTTTCTATGTTGATGGAGTAATTCTGACTTCTCTTGCACTCCTCCTGTGGTCTATTGTAGTTTTGGGGCTTCTATTGTGCAGGCAATAAGCCTGCATTTTAAAGTGTCTGGACTTTATTAGTAAGGAGAGAGATCTGTGCTTAGTTTGCATGTACTGAAGTAGAAGGTGGGTTTACAAATTCAGCCCTGAATGGACATTAAGAAGGGAAGAGCCTTGGGTTTTACAGATGATTTGGAGCCTGTCGAGGCGCTTCATACCCTAGAAAATAGGTGGTCTGGAGGCAATGCTTTTGCAGTGGAGAAAGGATTTGCTCGTTCTTTCACCTCTTTGCTGTGAACAGCATTGATATGATATGAAAGTTTGGATTCATAGCTCTTCATCTCAAACAACTGCTGACAGCAACCACTCCTACAGCTCTGCAGTTGAATAGGACTTCTATAAAAAGACGGTTTATTTCCCTGATACAGAAGACACGAGGAAGTGGCATGTGCTCCATTCCTAGCCCTGCTCATGCTTCATAGGCATGTATGAATTTTTACAATTTTTTGGGCACATAGTAATAGGACAAGGGGGAAGAGTTTTTAACTAAAGAAGGAGAGATTTAAATCAGATTAAGAAATTATGAAGAAATTCTTTACTCAGAGGGTAGTGAGGCACTGGAACAGCTTGCCCAAAGAAGCTATGGCTGCCCCATCCCTGGCATTTTTTAAGGCCAGATTGGGTGGGACCCTGAGCAACACGATTTAGTGGGTGGCATTCCTGCCCATGGCTGGGGAGTTGGCACTAGATGATCTGTAAGGTCCCTTCAGCCCAAGCCTTTCTATGATAATTCTGGGACATGTGAAGGTCACTCAACATCTGGACTTCATTTTTTTCTCCCCGAAACTGTTTATGAGAGAAAATCATAACCTCAGAGTCACACTCTTATCTTCTACAGTCAAGTTACTCAACACAATTGGTTATTTCATCTTCTATATGAAAATACTTAATTTGTGCTTGCAATCACATCTCTTGTTCCTATGCAATTAGGTGCACACTTTTTAGAAACACAGACTTCTTAAAAACATAGACAAAAACAGCTGCAGCTAACAATTGGGTGAGCCAGTTATTCCATGTCTTTGTTAAAAAAACAAAACAGGGGAGGGAAGAGATAAAGCACATTCTTGAAGGGAGGCCGTGAAGCTCAGTTTCTTAATATTTGATAATTGTCTTCAGGTGGCAGAGAGAAAAATGCATTAAGACACATGCAGTGTTATGACTTGCACTGACTAAAAGTAGCATGTGCCAAGAATATGATGTATTGAAAATGCCTGTTACTGTTATAATACCATCGGCTAGGATAGCTGTGAAGGATTTGTTTTTATGTCTCGCCCTTTAATTTCAATATGATTTTTAAAAATTCCCAGAGAGTGTTGCAGCTGCTACAGCATTAACAGTCTTGAAATAGAAATGTGTTACTTAGCAAGATACAGCTGCAGAAGAGAAAAAAATTCCCCAAACAACCCCAACATTTGGATTGATTAATCTACCAAGACTGTTATTCGTATTTTAAATTAATGTTGTTTAAACTGAAATCTGTTTGCCTCCCAGCCATTTTATTTAGTTATGTTTTTCCTAAGGAGGTAACAATTTCCAAGATCTGCATAAATAATGAACCCTGCCCAAGCAGCTCAGCAGCTCCCGGTGCTTGTTGGCTCCTACTTGTTTCAGTGTGAGAAACTGAGCCACTGAGATTGCTCTCCTGAGGCTCTTCATCCACAATGGTGTAAATAACTATTCCTCCTTACTTTGCCCTTTCTGTAATGTTTCCACCATCTTTGGCCTTTCCTAGGTACAGGGGATTTCATACCATCATTATTAGAGGTTGGAAAAACACGGAGTATTTGCACGTGTCCAGGTATAGAAGACATAAGGGAGCAATATGAGAAGTTCAGCAGTTCCCAGATTGATTATCACCCACTGCAGCTCTGCTGCTCAAGAGCATATTTCTGCTCCCTTTGCTTCCAGTGCCATAAAATCATTGCTGTCTCCTGAATTTACTAGAGTCCTTCACTGTGTAGGTCTTGCATTACAAAAGCCTGCCTGCAGCTCAGTGTTTCTTCCTGCACCTTAGATAAACACAAGGGAACCTCTCTAACCACTGCCATCAGAAGAAGGGGTCTCAGAGAGCAGATGGACAATTTTTCTTCTTGAGGTTTCCTGAGAGCCACGTGAGACCTGTGGCGACTCGAGAGACAAGGGGAGAGAGCTCCTTTGCCTGCCAGGCAGGGTGAGGCGCGATACCGGTACCGGTCCCTGCTCAGCTGGTGGCCAGGCTCAAAGTAAAGCAGGCCCTGCTGGCCCTGCGCTTCCCTCAGCAGCGCTGATTTCTCCAGGGGCCAACAGAGAGCTCCCTGCATTGCGTGCCAGAGGCCACCTCTTTGCCTGCCCTTCCTCTAGAGATGCCAATGAGAACGAAGGACTCTGAGCCGACCTAAAGGTGCCTGACTCAGCTACCATCCCCACCCCACAGCAGCACTGAACCTTCCTCAGCTCCGCCTCAGAGCTGGCCCTTCGCACATGGCGGTATGGAGAGTATCTCACCGGGGGAACCTCAGCTTGGACATTATCCGTGGCTGTAACCCCACACAGCCTTTCACATATGGTACTAGTGAGATGCAGTTAGGAAAGGAAACGAAAGAATAAGAGAAAGCATCAAGCTGGGAAGAATTTTCCTTCCGACACATCCTGTGAGAACTCATTCCATAGTGCCTCCATCCGCAGGAAGATGAGAGAAACGTGACTCCTGAAAAAAACTGTGCTACCACAGGGGTGTTCCTGGAAGCACAGCATGAGAACAGGCAGTCCCAAAAAAACAATGTTTCAGACCTCCTGACATGCTCTGATATCCAGGGGATTTCCTCCTGCAGGCTGTAATATTCATGGATTTTGGAGAACTGTTATCCCTTCTAGTCCTGTGAGACCATCTAATTTATAGAAAACTGAGAAAACAGGAAATCTTTGGCATTTCCCAGCCCTCTCACATTTTTTGTGCTGATGCTATAATTCCATTTTCATGATCCAGAGAGAAATACATCTCCTGGTCAACTGATTATCATGTAGCATTTAATACTACTCATGTCATTGACTCCTACAGTCATGCATTATGCAGGCAGGCGTGCTTTACCTCCAGTATAACACTTACAGAAACTCAGCTGGATTAATATTTTATTCCTTATTTAAAAAGAACTGCCCAAGGTTATCTTATCCTGTCAGACCGTACTTTCCCCCCCTCTCTAAATAATTCCTTTGCCCTCATATTGTTTCAGCTTTTTATTTAGCAGCTCTACATTTCTCTCCCAGCTAATTTATTCCTTGAAGTGCCTCATCAGTTCTTTTAGTTTGTCTGTTCTTTGTTGATGACATTCATGCACCCTAGCTCAAATAGGCTACAGCAGCTTTTTCTTCTTCCCTCAGAAGTTGCCTGCAGTACTTTAATAAGTCTTATAATCTCCTTTATTTTTTTTTTTAAAGAATGCCGATTCAGTTTACCTAACCTTTCTAAAAACTGCTGTGTCTGAGTCATATCTGTTGCCCTCTGGTACTTTTCCATAATATCCTTCTTTTATAAGGTGCCCAGAAAGTCATACAGCATCTCAAGTGTGACCTCACATGTACTTAACCAATGCTATGATAATTTCCTGTGACTTATAATTGATACTGCAATATTAATGTTTCCCAGGATTTTGCAGAGCAGGGAGGTTACATTCCTTTTTCTTGAGGCTTCTCCCTCACTCTTCCAAGCTGGCTGTCCCTCATGCTGGCTCACAGTCTTCTGCTGTTAACCATATATTTCTTATGCAAGTCTGCATCTGACAAGATGCTGGGAATCAACTTTCTCTTTACCCTTTCTGTACTGCTGGTAGGCATCCCTCTTTGAAAAACACAGCTGTCACTTTCCATATATCCTTCTTGTTGAAGGGTTAATGTTCCGACAGTCTTTTTCATTCAGCCCTGTTCCCCACGAGTTTGAATGCCTCCAGACTCCAGAGATGCCTGTGCTGTGTTGGCACTGAATTAGGTATTTACTGTTCTCTGGACAGGAGATGATCTGAGTTTCTTTCTTCTGAATCTTTTGTTGGATCTGACTGGTGGAGAGTAAGTGCACAGTAGCTCTAAGAGTAAGGAAAGGAATAAGTCTAGGGAAAGAATGAGAAATTACTGAGTTACAGCATTCAATAGAAGTTGAATGCAAAGTAAACCTACGCTTGATGCCTTCTGTAAAGTGCAAGGAATTCTTGGGCACTCATCACCCAGCAAACTGCATACTTCAAGGATAAAATCTGGCTCTTTGTGCTAGATTTTTTTCAGTGACTTTTGGCTTTTTCAAGTTTGTGAGAATGATTCTATAGATAAAGAGTAGAATTTATGGCCTATTACCATTCACCCTCACAGGTATTAAACCAGGTATCTCTAGCCTCAGCATTCTTGAAGGCAAATTTCAACGTGGATAAAGGGAATCCCTTTCAGTTTTACAAAGTAATTGTGCACATTTATCTAGATACTCCAGACTGCAGACTCCAAGTGCTATTAACCTGCAAGGCAGCCACTTGTGTGTATACATAATGTGCTTTTCTGGCTTTCCTGCTTGAACAGTAAGTACACAACTATGCACCCGTACACATGGCCTCCTTTTATTCAGGTAATTACAGCCCTCGAGTAGACATTAAAGCAGGTGTGTTTGTTGTTTCGTGAAAAACAGCCTGCCTGGCTGGCTGAAGAGCTACTGACTGAGGTTTTGTTCTTACTCAGGGCATATCACAGCGCTGCAACCAGGTCACAGGTCTACAGCACATACATAGGTGGAAATATGATTTGTACAGAGTATGATTGCAGCTCCCAGTCTATAATCACATCATCCTCAAGTGTACTTGTTACATAATTATCAGGAGGCCTGCGGTGACAGGGCAAAAAGGACACTTGAGAGGTGGAAAAACGACCTGTGATCTCTTCAGACAAAGGAGTGCTTGCTAATTGATTTCACTGTAACTCTGTGCTACTCTAAGACTTGGAAGTCTACTCCAAACCACACAAACCTAGCAGCAACTACGCAGGATTTCAATGAGTGGTATTTCACAGCATTGCAGAGTGGCTGAGGTTGGCAGGCATCTCTGGAGATCATGTAGTCCACCCCTGCTTCACAGACAGACTGCTCAGGACTGTCCTGTTGCACTCCTAATAAAAACGTGATTTCTTTGTTTAAATTGAATTTCCTGCATTTTAATTTGTGCCCATTGTCTTTTGTGCAGCCACTGGGCATCACTGAGAAATCCCTGCTTCTGTCTTCTTTACTTCCACCATCATGACTTAGAAGATCCCTTTGAACTTTCCCTTCTTCAGGCTAAATAATCCTAGCTCTCTCAGCCTCTCCTTGTAAAATAGATTCCCTGATCCCTTTATTATTTTTGTGTCCCCATCTCTAGGTAGAGGAGTTGTTCTGGTAGCAGCATCCACATGCATTGCTGGGGCCTTCTCAGAGCAGGGGGAGTGAGCACCTTCTGCTTCACACATGGGAACGCTAAACTGGGTCTTCTTAGGTTCCCTCAGTGGAAAGGAACAAACTGCAGTTTCTTTGTGTTTGTGAATTTGTGCGCTATTTTTTGGATTTGCATAACCAGTTTGATTTTGCGAACCTTCTGTGAACTTCAGCTATGCTTTATTCAGGGATGACTCATGTTAAAAACATGTCCACTTTTCTAGCTATATTTCTGGGCGCTAAAGACTATCCATCAAAACCTTGGCTGCCCCAGATGAATGCCCTTTCCCTAGACTGAGTCCTTGGCTAGCCTGGATGAACATAGCTGCACTGACATCAGTGAGTGCTCAAGAATCTGGGCTGTTTTATTTTCTCCCTAACCTCCTCTCACTTTATTCCCTGCTTCTCTTTTACAAGGGATGTTGGTTGCCCTCTGACTGTGCAGCATATCGCTCTCCCTTTCCTTCATTCCTTGGTAAGATTTTCAGCCAGATCCTTAACTATCATAATAGTTCATTGCTCCACTGAGTTTAGTTTAGCTTTACTTACCAGAGTTGTGCCAATTCTTAATAATGGATGATTTAGACCCTTTTTTTCACCTCTTGTTACATCATCTCCCTTGTTCACCTTCTTGGATATTCAGGTTCTATGGCGCTTGCTGCAAGAACAGCATTCTCCTTTCTCCCAGCAATTTCTTTGTGAATAATGGAAAAGAAATACCTATTGATAATGCAGACATCTTACTGGAGCTGACTTATCCCCATCAGGCCAACAGGCAGACCTGGTTCAGAGTGAGTTTCCTTACATGTTTTGTGCTCTTTTTTTTATTTCCTCTGTAACTACCTGTCTCCAGATCTTTAAAATTAGATTTTTTTTTCTCATTAATTAAGTTCTGTGGCCTTTATGAGAAAATTAAAGGAATATTATCTTTTTAAACCAAATTGGTATTTTAAAAGGTCTGATAAGTATAAGTATGATTGCAAAATTAAACATAATATTTCATCTTTGTCTGCTCATTAAATATTTAATTAAATTCCAGGCTGAGATGGATTGACGGTTGAGAGGAGGGGGTTGTGAATTGCCCTTGTGCCTACAGAAATCTTTTCTTTGGAGGACTAAGGATTTTGTCAGGAGAGCAGGCTTTCAAAGCCCAGCTGTATGACACCACTGCTGTTGAAACAGTGAATTGTAACTCGTGAATTCAGTTCATCTTAACTAAACCTTGTATCCACCTTACCCTCTCCTGGATCTGCCTAAAGGAGTTAGGGGAAGGGGCTGACTGTAGCACGCCCACTTGTGTACTCCTCTGATCTCTAGTGTCCTCCAGGCCTGCTTAACCCAATGCACAACTCTGCTGCTCTCCTCTAGTTCAGAAGGCAGAGAGTGAGATTTCCTTTTGCTCAGCTCTATGGGGACAGAACTTAATGAATTCAGGTAATTCTTCATCATCTTTCTCGTTCCTTTATTCTGCAACTCTCCCTGCTGCTGGTGTCAGTCTGGTCCACTCGAGATTTGCTAGTTTTTATCTTCTTCCTCTTGTGATGCCAGGCAAACAGAGACTCCTCACAGTGCTGCCTGCACTGGCTAGAGCTCCTCACTGCTTGGAGGCTGGGAGCAAGCACCAGATATTTCGTTTGTGGTCTCAGGAATGCCAGGTTAGTATGAAGCAGGTCTTTGTGATACAGTGTCCCTCTGAATACAGTTTCCCTCTGAATACAGTTAGGCATTCTAACTTGCCCTTTTGTTCATGTCCAAAGTGTATGAATATGAAATAAAGACTGTAATTAACCATTTGCTAACTACACTGTACACAAATTTTTAATCAGATCAGACCCACTTGAAAGGAATCCGCATTAGATAGGATTCTTCTTATTCTGGAAAGCTGATTTTCATTTGAAGTGTATTCCTCATTGATGTAAACCAATCTTTTCTTGTGCTGACCTTTTTCTTCAGTGTAAACAGTTATTCCCCTTGAGGACAGGCCTGTAACAATGTCTTGGTACACAGCAATCTGCTCCATAATCTTCTCCAGACCTGTTCCAGTCTGAAACTCTGCCTTGAATAGGTTTGGTCGATATTCCAAATGAAGTCTCAGTACTTGTCTGCTGACATCAGTGCTTCCTTATTTTCTCCTTCCTTTTTTTGGCCATATTACATATTGGGAGCCATATTACATTGCTGGTGGTGATCATTCAGTGATCATATACAATATACCCAGATTTTTCTCCTTGTTAGTAATTTCCAGCTAATGAGCCAAAGCTTGCAGTAGGAGTTCAGTTACTGGTCCCTAAGTGCATGACTCCACATTGCGTAACTTTATTTCATTTCTGGTTTTCGAGTTCTTCCCACTTAAGATAGTGATAGTCTTTTCTTTTTACTGACAATGCCTTCTGACTTTGTGCATCTGTTAATCACTTCTGCATACACTGGCTCTTCATGCCAAGGTCATCAAAACACAGAAGATGCAGAATGAGATTGATTTCAATAGCAGCTGTTGAGGGCTGACCCTAAGAAACCTCCTACCAGAAATATCTTCTGCACAGAGCACCAATTGCCTCATCGCCTTTAAGCAGCTGTCACAAGTTCTCTTACAATTTTAAAGCTGTCCAATTTCTCCACTTAAACCCATATCTTTCTCTATTGTATCATATTAAATGAATTGTTGAAGCCAAATTAGTAAAAAGCAGATCATTGCCTTGAAAAGCAAAACTTCTTGTTGCATTTTCTTTTAACTTCATGTCAATTTGTTTTCATTATAAAATAAGTTCTTTAACCTTGCATAGCATAGGGATCAGATTAGCCCACTGCTCTGCTTGAAAAATTAAAACTACCTAGAGTGTACAACTGGGTTGCTATGCATCATATTATATATTGTTTATTATCTAGATGCAATGTCAGCACTTCACAAGTAAGAATGAATTCTGTGTGCTAGAGTTATGATGGAGAGAAAGTAAGAGAAACAGGCAGAATAAGCTGGTATTAAATGCTAAATCATACAGCAGCTCGTGAGCTCACCTTTCACCTCAGGGAAGCTGGCTTTAATAGAAATCTATTGGAGGAGAAAAATTATGCCTTCAGCTCCCCTGCAGTTCTGCACACCCCGAGCAGCTGGGGGTGTGTTGGTGGGGGACACGTGCCAGAGCAAACAGGTAAAGCTCTTGTAGGTGCAGCAGCTTGCACAGGGCTCCTCTCTGTGAGGCCTCTGCTATCAGGGCCTGTCCGACTTCACTGAGCTTGAAAGCAGGACTTGGAGGCTGATGCTGCCTTACCGCCCAGGCTTTGGGAACGGGTGAGGTGGGAGTTGTTGAGCGTACAAGGAGGTGTGTTTGTGTGCAGGGAGCCTTCTGCCTCATTTTACCCTGGTATACAGGGTCAGGTGGCTTTGTCCCCACCTGTCACTCCATAACGCAAGGTCTGGGGACACATGTCATTTCCTCATGTGCAATACCTGTGGGAGAACTGCAGCAGAGAGGAAGGAGTTAACCATCAGGGCTCAGTGTGCCCTTCAGGTTTTGAGAAAGAAAATGCCCACGTAAAGCAGGAGCTGCTGCAAGGAAGGAGCTATGCAATCTCATTTCCTCACCTTGATTTGTCTTGCATAGATGTTGGGAAAACTCGCACACACAGACAGCAGCAACGCTGATGTGTACTCCTCATACATCACTCTTGCTGTTTCCTTCCCACCCAATCTCGTACCATCATTTTTTGTACAGGGGTTCTGCACCAGATTGATCCTGAGAAACAGCTAATCTCTTCTACTCCGCCCTTTCACAGCCAGCCTAGCTGCTCTTGCCCGTTTCATCCTCCCTTGCTGTCCATAGGCTACTATTTGATCACTGCTAGTTTGGCCTGTCAGTTCTCCGTGCAGGCAAGTGATCTGCCCAGTCATTTAATGTCCTTTATTTTCTGGATTACATTGTTCTCCTGAGTATGTTGCCTGACTTGCATGAAGTGCTGTCTCCCTTTCTGCCTTAGTTATTCAAAGTATCAATCACTCCACAACCACCTTTACTGCTATTAACCTTCTTCCTGTCTTCCAAATCAAAACCCATTTCTCACTTCCATATGTCGACACCAGCAACAAGCATCAATTAAATGTCTTTCATTTTTAAAGCACACAGCCTTGCTACCCTTGCTTATTTCTTAATGCTTCCCATATGCTTCTCATCAGACTCTAAATTCCTCTGTTTGCCTCCTCTGAGAAGTCATTCTTCATTATAATAAGTTGCCCCAAGTAAATTTATTCATCATCTTTTTCTATGACAGCCACGTTCTTTCACTACGGGAAATTAAACGCTGTACCATATGGCCAGAGCAGCAAACTTTAGTACTCACTTGCTCAATTGTTTTAACACTTTGCCGCCTTCGTACAACAGTCTGTTTGCCACTAGTGTGTCAGGCTTCCGCCTGACATATGCATTAGACACATTAATAGGAAGGAGGAAATTAAGTGAAGTTGACAATGTGAAGAAAGAACAGTATGATCTCATTAAGTTCCAAAAATTCACTATTTCTACTATTTTTCACTGGGTTGGGAGAAAAAAGCCCCTTAAACTAATTCCTCTGAACATGCTATATCATTAGCCTGCTGTGCCGCCATATGACACCTTTCAAAACCAGAACAATGTGAGAATTCAGAAGTCTGGGGACAGCATATACATAGCTCTGCTGTGCATCCCTTTTGTGAGCCTTGTACTGTCATTAGCTTTACTTTGCAAGCTGCAGTTGTTCCTCAGTCCATACTAAGTCCTGTTAATTAATGGCACACCGTGCACTACTGCTAGAAGCTTAATTTTATCCATGTTTGTATCAAGAATTTGGCTCTCATGACAGAAGCTTTTTGATAATTGTAGAAAATTGCATAGTATAGGAAGAATACAGGCTTCCTTCTCTGGAGTCCCGGAGTCTTTTGTAATGTTGGCTTCTTGAATATCTTTCTTTTGTATTTATGGATCTCTTCTCAGGAGATAAAGAATAATTTTAAAAATTGGGGTTGAAGACAGTTAAATGCTACATGTATTTTATTTCCTTGCATGCGAATGTAATTATTTTGCTTTGGTCATTATCTACCTATGGGCCAAATCTTAGGATAGAAGGTGACATCCCTACCCCTACAGGGACTAGAATTACAACTGCTTATACTAGGGCTGAATTTGGCCCTTCTCTTCAAATTTCCTCCTGCTCATTTATTGAATTTCTATTTTGGTCAGCCAACTAAGAAAAAATTGGTACATTCAGCTACGCTGAGTTTCTATTCCTGTGTGTGATTTACAGCTGGGAGTGATGTAAGAGCCAAGCAGCCCGCAGCTGATGGCTGTCGAGCTCCTTGGATGTGGCTCTTTGCTCCCTCCCACCAGAGGGGCCGTGACTCACTGCTGGCTGAGGCTCTGCAGGTGGGTTTCCTGCGAATTCCTCAGCAGAGCCCAGGCTGCTGGATGGAGCCACTGGCTGAGTCCGCGGAACTTTAGATTTCCCTGTGCCTGTTGCTCAAGCTCCCAGTTCGTTGACTTTGACTCATGATAGAGGATGTACTTTTGTTCTACTACTTACAGCCTGGTGACCTCAGCAGTTGTGTGTGGAGCAGCTAGGGATAGTCTCAGCAAGGCAGCCACACCACTGGGCACAGAGAGACATGAAAAGATTATGAAGTCAATGTGGCATGTGACTCTTGTGGGCCAGTGCTATTTGTACTCTCTCAAATATCCAGCAGGCGTTTTTCTCCAAAAATGGTGTTCTGAAATTATGATGTTTTGAAAAGATCAAACCTTTACAAAATTTTATTGATTTTTTTACTCTGCTGAACATGAAAAAAAATAATAGCTTTACCAGCATTATTTATGCATCAGGTAATACATAGTTTTGCATTTTATCAGTTCAGTGTTACCTCGTGGGAACTGAACTTGACTACACTATTATTCCTGCTGTTGTAAGTTAAGTATTGACAATGTTCTCAGCAGTTTATTTAAGAGAAAAAAGGTATAATAATACAGCAAAAGGCATTTTGCATCCAGCATGGGGCTGCGAAGTCACTGTGAATAACCTGTGATCTTAAGGAAAAATCAATGCCAATCTCTGAAAGCTCAAGATTGGTTTTCAAGGCCGTTGCTAGGGGGAAGGATTAGCTGGTGCTCCTGGACTTCCAGGCAGGTGTGGGCAGCTGCTCAAATGGCAGAAGTCCACAGAGTCCATTTGGGCTCTGTTTGTTTAAAATTACCTGGTTTTGCCAAGACTGCTGCAAGTTTAGAGCTCAGCTCATCTAATATAAAATAACAATATCCAAGGATCTCCATTACATTTCCTCTTTCTGGATCCAATATGCACCACTGGTGTGTAACAACCGAAAAAATGAATACCTGAAATGAAATTAATAATAAGCAATAAAAGGAGGCCTTTCAAAAGTACTTCCTGTACTTCAAGTAGTGATGATTTCATTCAGTGCAAGATTTCCTTTATACTGTTTTTTGTATTATCTCTAATGCAGAGTTTCTGCATTATACATGAAGATAGACTTGGGAGCACAAAGGATCACAGGGTTGGAAGGGAGATCATCTATTGTGTCCCTTAGCCCAAATAAAGGAAGGAAGTCTTGTACTTCTGCCATCTTGACCCCCTGTAATGGGGATTGTACCATCTCCCTACTCAATCTATTCCAGTGCTTTATGCCCACAGAGAGAGATCTCCTCAGTATCTTACCTAGGTCTGCCATGCAGCAATTTTCAGTTTATTACTTCTCATTATATCCACCATGAGAAAACAAGTTATCCCTCTCATTGTGAACCAGACTTTTATGTATTGGAAGACTGTTATCACATCCTCTCCAAGTCTCTTTTAGAACAGGCAATCCAAATTTATGTCAGCTTTCCCTGTAAATCACGTTTCTAGACATCTGATCATTCTTGATTCTCTTTTTTGGGCTCTCTTCAGCTGGTCTGTGTCTTTCTAAAAGCCTTTTCCTGCCATTCCTGAAAGCCTTGATGACACCTTCACTTGAAGCAGTCAGAGAAAAATATTTTCCTTAAAGTACTCTCCATGGATAAGTGAAAAGGCTGCTAAATGGGCTTACATAGCTGTTCTCAGATTTAAAGTATAACCCTCTTTGAATAGCATTGGTCCAGTGAAAAAAGAAATTATGCAGCTCTGAAGTGTATTCATTCACCTGCAAAATGAGTTGCCATTATGACCAGATAAAGACATTTCTGAGTGAGTCAACATGAATACACATCCACATGAAATTAAATGAATCCATTGCATGTGTGCCACTGAACAGTCAAATAGAAGAGGCAAAGTGAATCAGGGAGTTAATGCATTCATTGCTGGTAGAGCAGTTCTGAACAGTACGGCTTTGCTAGCCATTGTGCAAATGCACAGTACATGGCAAACATTGCCTTCAAGACCAAACAGCCTCAAGGGAAAGAGCAAGCAGTGGTAGGAGAATTTCACAAACAGAGGAACTGAAATTTGGGAAAGCAACTGAGCTGCTCAGGACTGTTACAGCAAAGAAATTTCCTGAGCTGCCCTCTTGCCATGTCCATGGGGCATTTTTCCTTGCCATGCATGAATCCCTGCCAAGTCCCTGGAGTTTGCGTGGTGCTATCTTCATGACCTTGAAGGAACTCAAGGCAGGGTTTCTCCCACAGAATCTAATGAGCACACAGGAGTCAGATTTGCCATGAATGAGAGCAACAAATGTTGCACAATACCTGTGTGTGCAGTGTTCTTTTAATTGTCTCTGGCTTTAGAGATAGTGAGTTGTCAAAGGGAAGGCTGTGACATTACATGCAAAGATGAGATCATCTTCTCTTCTGCATTCTTAGTCTACAGCTGTGCCAGCAATTTGGCATTAGATCTAATTTCTCTTGGTTCAAATGGATCAGGAGGGTTTCCCCTTGCTGTCATAAAGCTCTAGGAGAGAGGGAGTGCAAGTCAGAGGTTTTTGTATTTTGAATATTATGAATTTTCTGCTAGCAGGGATTTGAATGGCTCTTTTTAGGACTGTCAGCTGGCTTTGTGAGGAGTTTCTGCATTCCAGTGGGTCTCTTTTGGCCCCCTTTTCCCTTTCTTCTTTTCAATCCAAGGGTCAATAGTTTAAACATTGCAGATACTAAGGATGTTCTACCTCCAGTGCCTCAGAGTTATTTGCAGCAATCTGTTTGGAGGCAGTCTTGCCCTGAGAAAAAAGGAAGAGCTGAGCAGCCACAAATGCATCAGGCCAGCTTCCCTGTATGTTCTCAAAGCTTGTAACTTGTGGCACAGGCAGTCAAAGGTCTCCAGGAGACACCCAGCTGGTCTAGCACCATGCTCACTCCTCAGAGGGAAAAGGAAGCCAGCTCACCATAGAGCACACTAGGGATTCGTAAAGTTTGTTCTACTGCCACAAGGTCTTCAGGGATGTAAGATTCCCTTTGGTTTTCTTTTCTGAAAACTGTGTTCTTTTTAAAAGCATGCTTATATGAAATTAAAACTTAAAAATATTTCACTGTTTGATTGCAGTTTAGCTAGCTCCGTCCAGACTTCCCCAGAAATCTGAAAGGCACACTTTTGGGGTGTAGTGGAAGTATTCAGCGTAGGGGCCCTTCTTCACAAAAAAGAATGCATGACTGAATTGTAGGCCGAGATTGAGATGGGAAAACAGCCACCCTTGGCTGCTAAATTGAAGCTGCAAAGCTCCAAATCACCCAGCATGAGCCCACTCTTTCTCCCTTGCTCCCCTGCCATCTCCATGTCCCCCGGCCCACACTCCTCACTCCAGATCCCAGAGTTTGCACAGCAAAAGTTAAACCCCTTGGTTTTAGCAGTTGCAGTTTGAGAGAGGGACACATATTTTTGCAAGCTTTTCCAGCTTGTGGTTTGCACTGTACTCCCTCTGAGCATAATTAACCTAGGGAGGAAATGAATCTTGCAAAGTAAGTCTTAGTGTGTTCCAACACTGTTCAGTTCAGTTAGCATTGCTCATGGTTTCAGAGGGTTGGGCAGCAGGAAAGATAGCATTTAAATGTGCTGTATTTCCTGGCCATTTCATCCAAACTAAGCACAGGCACAGAAGAAAAACCAACAAAACCTGAGAAGCCAGAAAATGCCCACTGCAGTCAGATTCCATACTACACTCCTGTTCCTCCAATAAGGAAATTTTCTTTTTTCTTTTTCCTTCTTTTTTTTTCCCTCTCTAATGCCATATGTACAGCTTGAGGTTATATTGGAATGTATAAATCTCATGTGAGCCACAAAGCATTAAGCCACCATTATCCTTTTAATTTAATTATCTCAGTTCCTACCCTAAAACATTTAAAACTAATTGAACACCAGAGGTTTTCCTGTGAAGTTTATTTCCTAAACATTATTGAAGTACTGCTGAAAAGCCAAAAGGTACAAAGTCAGCACTTCCTAAAACAGCCTGATTTATTAAAGTAGAAATGGGGGATTATTTATAAATAGGATCCAAATGCCAAACAGTTCTTATCATTTTATGTTTCCATGCCATGTATCCTAGTTGATTTCCAAGATCAACTACTTAACTTCCATGAAGTTGGGCCAGTTTTCCTTTCCCTTCTCATATCACTTTAAGATGCTTGCCAGTTTGTTCTTTTTAACAATTAATTTACATTGTCTCTTGGCATTTTCTTTGTCTTGATTTGGACTGTTTGGCTTCCCTTGTTCTTGATGTCACAGGCTGTATCTAATACTTCATTCATGCTGCTAATGGTTCCCAAATGTTATCGTGTTACAAAAGGCTGTATTTTTCAGTAGAAATGTATTTTATAGTCTTGGTGAAGCTCATAGCATAAAAGACTCATGTAGCACAGAATGATCATTATATTTCTTCCCAACATGTAAAACCAGTAAAAATAGTTTCACATGCATACAGGCTGCTTTGTCATTAAAGTTAGTTCTGCCTCTACGTTTCCCTCTATTACGTGAAGTTGGATCCAGCTGCAAAATTTGGACTAGAACTTAAGTTTGGTGTTTTCTTTTGGCAGGTTATAAAGGCACAAGCTGTTGGGGTTTTTTCCCAGAATAAGGAATGGCACTCATTCTTCCAGCATTAAACAGCTTTGCTTTCATATAAAAAAAAATACAGATGAGGAGAGATGGAAGGATCAGAGGTTTCCAGCTTTTGTACAGGTAGTCGCAACCTTAAACGTAATGGCAACTATCAACCCAACAATGAATGAAGTTGTTTTACTACTGAAAATTTGATAACTAATCTGGGTAATAACAAACCCTCACTCCCAGTTTCAAATTCAAGTTACTGAGCTTGTATCTGAAACTAAATGCAGACCTTTATCTGACAAAGAGATATGTTGTTTTCTCAATACAACAAATTGAAGTAGGCATACAAAAGGCAGAGGTTTTTAAATTTCATCCTGCTGGGTTGCCTTTCCAAGTAGTTCTGTTGAAGTCACTAAAACTTCAGTTCAAGATCAGCAGTAAAGATCTGGCCTAGTAGATCACTGGGTCTTTGAGCTGGCCATGACAATGGTATTTGGTTTTACATGTAATACCGGATTTCAAGTGAAGAAAACCAAACTAAATCAGGTAACCAGTGAAAAAATGAGTCTTTTTCATTTTTAAAATGAATTGCCAACAGTTACTATAGTAACTGCTAACAGTAGAGCATTTTGAGTGTCTTTATTACGAACAGCAATGTAAAATATTCCTTTTTCTTGGGAGAACTAAGGAATGTTCATCCAATACAATAGATTAGCTAATCGTTGCTTCTGTAGCAATTCATCTCCAAGGCACAGAAGTTCAGCAGGTGGCTCAGCTCCTCTCCAGTGGTCAGCTAAAAACTGCAAAGCCAAAGGATGATTTGTTGTCCCAGTTAGCTGGACTGCTCGAACAGAGAATGACATAGCAGACCTGGAGGTTGGCCTGGTTTGTCACCTCCTAAAGAGATTTCTGCTAGTGAGTTATGAAACGTAGAGATTATGTGTAGGAAGGCTGAGCATGTCCCATTTCTTAGATCTCTCCAGCTGAAGCCATTTCCCCATATTAATTTGGAACTGGAAAAATATTCAGGAAACCAGACTGAAGGCAAGGGATCAGCAAGTCCAAACCACAGCAAACCATCAGGCCACAAGTTGTGTTGGTGAGCACTGGCACTGCAGCCTGAGGTATGGGTGTATGGCATTTGGGATGGGTTAAGAGGAGGTTTATATTAACCTCCCCACCAAAAAAACCTCCCCAACCAAACATAGTCCAGCTTACTTGCCCCCTCCAGGAGCTCTGGCCATATTTTTTTCACTGAATAATACACCAGTGCTCTTTCCAGTTCAATTTGTCTGATACAAATGATGGGACTTCCACCACTGCCATGCTGAGGCTACTTGCAGTTTCTCAGGTCTCCTTTTTCAGGCATTTCTCCTGAAAATCACCTAGACCATCTTTATTCCAGTTTCTAGAGGACAGCTATTTTCATGAAAACCATGATTACCAGTGCAATTGTTGCCAGAAGTACAGATATTCAGCAAGGATGTCAAAAGAGTGGCTAGGTACAAAGACTGAATTACTCTGCCATTCCTTAACCTAACTGCTCTCAGTCACGTTATCAGTGGAGATAATTTGGGAAAGCATGGTCTGCACAGACAAGTGTCAAGATCAAAATCAGGCAGGCTGCAATCCTCAGCTGTTATAAAGAAGTTGAAAGAAATGGCACTATCTTGGTTTGCACATCTAAAATCCTCTTTGTTTTTTAGTCAGTTCCCATCAAAGCTGTCAGACCATTTTGGACTATTTCTCTAGTTTTTTGTAGATTGACACTTTTGTCTTTTGAGCTTTATGCCTTCTTAAAGTGAAAAGAAAGCCATACCAAGTATAGTTGAATATCCATTTCCTTAGTCAACTTTTGACCAAAATTTTTAACCTGAGGTCTTTTTAATCTCTCATCATAGATCAGTCACTTCAGTCCCTTAATCACATTTATTCCTGTTCTTTTAATTCCCTCCAATTTGCCAACACCTGCCTGGATCCGAGGTGCCCTGGAGAAATGGCAGTGTGTACTGACTCCTCACCTTGGTGCTGAAGGAGAAGAGATTGCTACCATCCTAAATCCTGCACTGGTTGCTATTCGGCATGGAAAATAGGAATACTTACCATGCAAAAGGACAGCAGGAGAGACAAAGAATATCCAGTGGAGGTGTGCTGCGTTAAGCTCAAGTGAAATCTAAACTTTATCATTTGTTTAAGTCAGGAAAATATTTGGGATACATGGTTTGCTGTTACAGCTGATAACTATATCCTTTCAGGAAATCTATCACAGGGAAGTTACTATAAAAATGATACAACCAAAGTAAGATTGCTTCTTTTTTTTTTTTTTAAAAAAAAAGGTTGATTATGGCCTGATCCAGTTATATACATTTTCTGTCATGTATTTCTGCATGTGCAGTGGAATGCAAGGCATGATCATAGAAACAGAGAATAATCTTCATTGGAAGGGACCTTTGGAGATATCTGACTCAATTCCCTCCCAAAGCAGGACCAGTTTTTAAGTTATACTAGCTTGCTCAGTGCCTTAATTTTCACATTACAAACATTTCTGATAATCTCTGATGAGGACTTCTGAATAAGCAATCAAAGCTTTCTTCAGAGGGGCTGTTGCATGTTTTCAGGACTGGGACAGACCCTGGGAAGATGAATCTAATGCTTTCTGAAGGATTAACCCATAAAACTCATCTAGTAAGTGTTCCACTAATAAGAATCTGCAATTATTGTTAAGAAAATGTCCCAAAGCCAAGAAGAAAATACCAACATTGCACCAGACAGCCATCAAATTTTGTACTTTAGGTCTTCCAAGATCTCTTTTGCCACAGTAATACATAAGCGTGAGGTCATGAGTGTCTATGGGAATAGATGTGTGCCACCAGGGACTGAAGTTAATGAGCAAGCTTTATTCGGACTGTTGAACAGGGGACAGTGCTCAGCCATTTCAAGCAGCCCCATGTGTTGACGTGTGCTACGAGCCATGGACGAGACCTGAGACCGCTTTGTGTGAGGACTCTCAGGAGCTGGCTTCCACTTCTGGGCCCAAGGTGGCAAAGCCATCTCTGGGTCACTTCAGTGAAACTTATTAACCTCTCAGTTTCTTTAGAGCTTGTCTCTTTTTTGTAACTTTGTGATCCAAAAGTTCAGTTAAGGGGAAACGCTTTGAGAATGTGATCCGACACCACATTACCAGAGTTAATTGGGGAGCCAGACCTGGCTCCGGTTCTGTCTGGTCAGATTCCGTGAAAAAAGACTTCAGAATCTTGCCAGAGCAGAAGATAAAAGCTGATGTCAGAGGAAACACTGTGTTCTCTCTTACTTTTTCTTTTGATGATGTAAGTCCTGGTGGTTTAATAGTGCTGGTAGTTAAGCAGGAAAGTTTTCTGTAGTTAACTCCTTGCAGTGACAGATATTAATTAGTTTTACTTCGACAGCAATTCTTCAGTAATAGCTCTTCAATGGCAATTTCTATTTGACTGATTTATAAGAGCTCTTTACCCTCTATTAAAAGACAAGTTAAACTTAAATCTTATTACTCATAATTGGAGCTTGGAAAAAATACTATAGACTTTAGACTTTTAAATTTTAATTATGAGTGCATTTAATAGTCATGAAAGTGAACAGCTAATTGCTCTGGTTTGAACTAGACACAATGCATGTTCTGTACAAGCTTCATCTTGTAGTTCACCCACTGCACCTCAACCCTGAATGCTGTTAATCCAATCTTGTGGGTTTTTTGCAACAGGACAGCCAGTTTGTCAGTGTGTTTTATGAGTTACATAAAAAAAGAAGTAGAGCTAGGATCACCAAATTCTTTCTTTATCCGAAAGCAGGCTTTGAGCTTACAGCTGCAGGAGGCAACTGCTCAGGTAATAGCCCATTGTTCAGCAGCAACATTTTGGTTCTGCAGCTGAAACCTAACAGGGGTAAAATCAAGTGCTTATCCATAAAACTAGTGAATTTTATGTCATTTTTTTAAAGAAAAACTTTATTAATCCTAATAATATTTTAGTGTTGTATCCATTGTTAAATACTTTATATCTCTTTCTGGATCAATATTCTATGAATATATGTCCATCCGTCACATTATTTATTTTTCCTTCTTTGGCGATTGGGTGCACTTGGATGTGATAATAAATTCCAGCTTGCAGTACTCAAAATTAATGGCCAGAGTATGGAGAAGCTTGCCATAGATGTTAATAATCCTTTTGTGTGCTTTTTTGTTTTTGTTACTTCCATCTGTTACCACAGGAAGGATGACTTGATAATAAACCCTGTCTATACCTTCACCACAAAACGAGAGAGAGGAAATGAGATGTCAGCAAAAATGCATAGTGTGACACAATCATGTTTAGCAGTATTCTTAGCAGTGACTTAAAGCCTCTTACAAATGTGTTGTTGTAAATGCCTGTATCTCTGAAGAGTTTGGGACAGTTGCAATAGGGTAAGTTCATCCAGGACGCTGCTTCTCCAGAGCTACGGTGTCCACTGAGACCCAAGTCATCTCTGGTGTGTTGATTTCCACTCTAATGCAATTTGAACTTCACCTTCAGGCTGAGATAGTAATATGCAGGATTTTACAATACAGAGAAGCTATTGTGTGCTTTACTTTGAAAAATTCTATCCAAATGGTGTATTTGTGATAACAAGATGTCCACATTTCCATCAATTGATCCAAATTTCTAAGTCAGCCATCCTGGTGGCTCTGGTGGCACAAAATTGAGATCCTGTTCTTAGTCTGCATAGGTCTGGGCTTTATTCCAGCATCTAGCAAGACGATCAATACACTCCATAACTACCTTCTATACATTCATACTCTGGGGATATCTGAGCCCCAGCAGACACCCACATTCCCTTCTTCCTCTCTTACAAGCTCAGCTGGATTGTTCTGAAACCACATGCAGGTGGCTCCTAATTTTAATATCCTCTGTACAATGGCTATCATGATGCGTATGAGAGAGAAAATCCCACACCCCTCTGATTCAATGAGCTGGAGTGTCTGATGGGTTTCTGAGCAGCCATGAATGTGCAGTGCTAGAGAGGAAGGAGCTGAGCAGCTGCAAGTCTTTAGGTGCTCTTGCAGGAAGGAATGAGAGTCTGGGAATATGGGACATTTGGGGGAGATCTTACTTGTCCTATAGTGGGGTTATAGGCTTTTTTACCATGGTGTTAGCTAGGCAGATCCTGCTTTCAGGGCTAAAACATTCCATATTGGAGGCCTCTTCCAAAAGACTATAGTAGTCACAGACTTGGTGCAAAGTAGCTTGCGGAGAGTAAAGGACACTTTTCACAGGTTATTGGCAGGAGTTTCAAGACCACAGTTCCAGTGTTTTCTGTCATTCCTCTCAGTACTGTGCAGATTCTGTACTTGGCCCTGCATCTTTTCTCCCTCCAAGAAGGCGCAGTGTGAAAAAAGGGAAGCTTCCGTTTACAGGCCAACCTAGATGTGCTGTCAGGCCCATGAAATCCTTTCTGCTAGATGTGGCCTCACAGTTGCTCAGGGTTCAGAAGAGTGACGCTAGATCCATGGAAGTCTGACATTTCAGGGTACCTGAATATAAGGCCTTTGGTTTATTAACCAGAGCTGCATCTCTTTGCTGTGTTATCTGGATGTGCTGCAACATCTAAAAAGCCTTCAAATGTATTTTTGAAAACAGTGTGGAATGAAAAATAAAAAAATCTTCCTGTGACATCTTCCAACAGCACTTAAAAACTTCCATTAATATTATGAATTAATTCAGCACATAATCTGCTGCTGAATCAAAACTTCCAGCACTATATTCCAACTGCATTAAAAGCTCTATTTCCATTAATGTGAAGAATGAATTCAGCATATAATATATTGCTGAATCAGAATTTATGCAACAGGTTAGTTAAGAGGCTACAGTCAACTCCTATAACTCGAATATCTGAAGCCTGACCTAATGCTACAGCCACTGCAGTTAAAAAGCCAGCAGTAGATATGAAAAGCACGTGTATCTATGGAGGAAAATCTATTTCTCTGAATAGTGATGTGAACAGGAAGTGAAGAGGTTGGAAAAATGGGCTCCAAAAGTCAGTCACCTCTTTGATAAAACAGGCTACTGTTGCAGCCTGTTTTCTTGGGAAGGTGGCAGAGCATGTAAAAAATTTAGTATTTCTATTTAAAATTTTAGTACCACCTTATTTTGCTTCTTCACGAAAACATACAAGAGAAAGTACAATAAAAGTTTGAAAAAATACAAGAAGTTTGAAAGATAATACAATAATGTGTTCAGATTTTTCAAAAATTGCCTCCAGAACCCTGTTCTCTGAACATCTGTGTCCCTTTCTCTTATATTTTGTTATTTTGGGAAAACCTTGGACTTATGATGTTTATTTCCTGTTTTGTGAAGACGACTACTCTCTTCAAGCCAGGCATTCTTCCTCTGATGGCAGGAATAGCAGGTAGAGGAATCCTCAGAGATCTCAGCAGCTCTCTCTCAGTCCAAGAGACATAAGAACAGAAGGAGGCAGCAGTTCAGGTTTTGAGAGGCGGAGATCTGCTGTGCATAACAGGTTCCCTGGGAGAGGAGAGAGACCCTTTCAGGCTTACAGGGGACAAGGGGTCCTGGCAGGCATTCCCCTTCCCTGAAACTGGGACCTACACTTGCAAATTCTCTCCCCATGCAGCAGTTAGTGTCTTGGAGGGAAAGAGAAGGACCTCGGGTGTTTTGATTTACACTCCTCTTTCCCCTCTCCTCCTCTGTCTCAGCAAAGTGCTGCCAGTGGTGACATGTATCTGTATTGTCCCTCCCATGAGATGGCAATGTATAATTCTACCTAAAGTTAGCCATCACAATTTCACTTCTGCTTCGATGAGGCTGAATTTTACTAACAGGTTTATTGCCAAGCTTGATATCTTGGGAATTAGCATTACTCCACCTCTGTCTTTATTAGCCCCATTATTTCAGGCCCCATCTATAACATTCCTTGCTATTAATTTCATCTTCTTGTTCTCATTCTATACCATCATCTACATTTTTTGCATTTCCTTTCCTATTTTTACTAATGCAAAATTGCTTTATCATTCCTTTAATATTAACAGTCTGCTTCCATCCAGAGCTTTAATTTCAGCTAGTCTTAGTCTTCTCAGAAGTGCTTAGACATTCTCAGTCAAAGGCAGCTGAGGATGTGCAGTTCCTTGGAGGCTCAGACCCAGACATGAGAGGAACTTCTGTGCTCTCTAGATGTATTAAACTAATTGCTTTGACTTCCATAGACTTATTGTGGGTTCAAAGGGCAACAACCGGGCATCCTATTTGAGAATTTCAAGGGAGATGGAGGAGCATAGGAGAGCCTGGGAGCAGGTTTCAATTATTTTATTAGACAAAGGGTTAAGAGTCATGCTTGGGAGGAGAGATGAGTGTTTCTTGACATGGGATTTGGAGTGTAGCAAGGAGGACTTGAGGGCTTTTTGATCTGGCATCTTTCTCAAGTATTATCTCACTTTTCTAAAAAAGAAAAATGAAAAAAGGGGAAAGGATGGAAACGTCTCCTAGGCAGGAGATCTTGTAATGAATTCTGACGCCAAAAGAAGCTTAAGAAACACTTGTGTGGGTACAGCTAGCAAATCCTGGGACAAGCAAAAATTTATGCTAAAATGATAAGGAGTTTTGTTCACTGGGAACATGACACCTGTCCTGATACTTCCAGCAATGAATTAGGAAACAAATTTCCATGTTTTGGACAGGCTTGTGTATTAAGAGTTATTGCCTGGAAAGGCCATTAAGAAAATAACTGCAGTAAAACTGTGAATCAATTATGGAAGAATATCTGAAATACAATTTTAGTTTATAGATGCTTTCAAGCAATAAAGCATGATGAGTTAATTCTCTTATGCCTATTTCTAGAGCTGCAAAGATGAGATTAGAACTTGCAGATTTCTGGCACCTTGTCTGTGCTGAGTCCACAGACAATTTAGATTCTACAGCATTTACTGTGCTAATGCATGGAGCATGGTAAGTGTTTTAATATTACTGTTCCAGACTTCTGTTTCCCCACTTTACATATTTTAGTTTCCCGTTATGAACCACAAATAACCACTGTAGAGGAAAAATTTACTGCGAAATAATAGAAAATACCCAACAAACAAACAAAGAAACAAAACTCCTGTAATTTATGTAAATTGAAAAATATTGAGTGTAACTGGCTATCTGTTCAGTGACATCCCATAGCACGAGCCTGGGACAAAAGCCTTTTCTGTTTACATCTTTTTAGGCAGCTTGGGTTGTCCGTAGTCATTTGAACAAAGTTGTCTGCTTAGCCTTAAAGACAGGGAGTGGAACTCTTTAATGTGAAACCTGGGACTGAATTGTAAAACACGTGAAAAATAGTACAGCAACTACTATAACTTCCAGTAGTTTTTATTCAAAGTTGCTTTCAGAACGAATGCTACAAAAGAGTCATTTCAAGAAATACACCTCAATAGAGAAGAGGTACATGAAAAACCATAGAAGGGTGAGCTAGATTCAAACACCAGTCTCATAGTTGTAATGAAAAGTGAGTACAATCCAGTGTGTTCTCCAAACGCTGACACTATGAATCAGTATGTCCATGAGTAGGTGTTAAGTAGAGTACGATAACGATTTAGCGCTGTTCCTGCCGCCTACACTACAGCGGTATTTGAATACTACAGAATTGTTAGTGGATTTTGTCTCTCTGATGTTATTCCCCCCCCTCCTCCTAAGGCAGGGAAATTACCCTTCTCACAGGTAAGTAGGTGTTAAGCCTGACAGAGAAAACGGGGTTGTTTGGTGGAATGGGCTATGTGCGTGCCTGGGTGCAGCCCCACTGGTGTGGTCTGCCCATCACTGCCAGTACCTACAGGCCTGATTACATCACCTGCATGAGGCCACACAAAAAGCTGATCCAGAAACTGAATTTTCGGAGCCAGTGCTGAAGTCCTCTTGCAGAACTGATTTTCTAAATAACGTAATTCTTTCTAACAGAACTAATTTCTTTGCCTAGTCCTACGAAGAGCAATCGTAGGGTTTGGTCTCCATGCAATAAATATATAGATTCCTTTATGGACATTAGGAAAATTAGAGCCTTGAAAAGTCAGGAGAGTTTCTTTTGAGGCCTTCCCGTGGAAAGACTTGTGTATACTGTCCCTGTATTCCTTACAGCATTAAACATGAAACCTTCCTTCGTGAATTCTTCTAGTGAAACCTTCATATGATGAAAACAGTGAGGACATGATGGCTGCTCCTATACCATAGAATATTAAACATTACCTTCTTTTTTTAACTACTGCTATGCCTGTTAAAATTGGATATATTAATTCCTTCACTGGATAGGGAAATTTCGTGTTCCATAAGTGTTAAAGTGATTCAGAATCCATGGACCACTACATATTAAAATTTTATTTTCTTTCTTTTATTTTATATGCTGTCAAACCAAGGAAAACTAAAAGGCTTCATTCAAAAAACATTGGAATGGGATGTTTGGACAATACCAAGAGTACCCACCCCCCCACCTTGTGTTTGTTTGCCAAAATAAACTTAAGCCAAACTGATGCGGTTTGGTGAAGGGTATTTGGTTTGCAGGAGTTGCATCTTCTTAGAGCAAATGCTTCCAACAACAGTTCATGCTGCATTTTCCAGCAGGTTTTCTGTGTGTAGAACCTCAGGACCCCTGCAAGATGGTGGCTTTGAGAGACTTGTGGATGCTCTCTAATCCTTTTTCAAATCAACTTTTCAAGGTGCCCCCTTTCTATGCAGCCTCTAGATAGTTGATGAGTGATCATAGCATTAAAAGTTGTGGTTGTTATAGCTCTGCCTAAATCAGAAGGGTGGAAGGGAGGAACATGGGGATATAGAACTACACTCCTGAGCCAGACCAGTGGTCTGTCATTCCATGTTCTCTCTCCACGAGTAACAGTAAAAGCAGTTGTTTAAGGAGACAGTGCAAGCTTGGCCATTGTCTGCAGTCCATACTCCTTGTATTCCCTGGGCATCAAAACCCTCCTGTGGTAGCAAATACCAGAAATCCTCTCTGTGTTTTGTAAAGAAGCAATTTATTTTATCTGTTTTAACCCGATCTTATACTGGTTTCATCAAGCACCCCTGTTTCCCAAGTTACAGGACTTGGTGAAAACTGTTCTGCCTTTGCCTGAGGAAGTGCTGTGTGCAGCCAGTGGAGGTGGAGAGAGGAGGAAAGAGCATTACAGGGGTTTCTTATTATTCCCTGATCAGAGAGTTGTGTAAAAATACCTCTGTTAGTAGATTAAGTAAACTAAAGCTCTAGCAGAAGCCAAGTAACACCCTCTTGGTAGCTATGTCCTGTCCCTGAAGGTTAGCCCAGCATTTATAAATTCCAGAATAAAGGAACCAAATCAGTGGCTCAAATGTGGTCATTCACTGCCTGCATGAGAGTGTGTGGGCTCTCCGCCACATACAGAAACCTTCTCTGGTGCTTAGCCTAAATTTTCTTTAGAATTATTTTTGTATTTGCAAGCATAAACCCATAGACCACACTAAGTACGTAAGTAGGTGCCTTCCTTTCTTGATTTTCATTTTCTCTGTATATTTATCTTGTCTCATCCATAGCTGTCACTGTGTCAGGTTATGCAGTACAAGGGTTTTTTTCAGCTTGTTCTCTGTTCACTAGAGTCTCCCCATCCTATGGCAATTTTAGTTGTGTTTTTACTTCACTCTGATTTCCCTGAATAGGATTTGTCTCTTGGCTGTCTCATGTATGTTTTATTTCAAGAGACGTTTGGTGTCTGGTATTTCTCAGCTCTCCGACTGGTTTCTCTTAAGGTCCATGAAGGTTTCTAATTCCAGAGACGCCCATATTTTTTTTTATAGTCTCAGTGCTTGAAGCGGAGGCCAAGAGACATAACAGAAATAAAATCAAATATATGCCTGTGAACTACCATCTCCTATTAGTGGCTTTATGCAACTGTCTTCTATTAGAGGCTTCATGCTGCTGTTACCAGAGATGTTTCTGCATCAAAACTTGGAATTAAAACTGTGGAGCCCCGGGGAGAAGGGAGTCGCTCTAGATCTGAACTGTTTGCTGGGTCCCCCGGCTTCTCTCGGCCGGTTTCCTTTGAGGCGTTTGGTTGGGAAATGCAACTCCTCAAAGGATGCAGTGTTAGTGCCCTCTTGTGGGGGGAAAATGGAGACGAGGGGCGGAAAGGAGCTGTGACATAGGGTGGGACAAGGGTTAAGGCGGATTAGAACGGATTCTTTTGGCAAGAGGTGCAAATGAGGAGTTCGCTCGGCTATGCAAAAGACTTATTTCAAGGATTTATTGGTGGGAACCAGAGGAGTGTTGGCCAAATGAGATTTGAACAGATCGCCTGCAGCAGGTCTGCCGGGCTGCCAGCCGAGGTGTGCGGC
>VWPU01017993.1:0-11642 GCA_013398955.1 Callaeas wilsoni
CCCAGCCCCTGCACCGACCCCAGGCCCTGCACCGACGCCCGCCGCTGAGCGGATGCTCAGAGCTCCCCTTGTCCTCAAGAGCTGCTTTAATGGCTCTGTAGTCATAACACATGGAGCAAACAGACAATAAATATGAAGCCATGTATTTACCCTTCTCTGAAATCATTCAGGCTTAATGTAAATGATTACCACAATACCGGGCTGAGTAATATAAAGCAGTCATCCCATCACACCATTAAAAACCAGAACTTTAAAAAATGACCATATAATGTAGGATAACTCCCCTGTTAGGACAGAACAGCCCCACGGGGCCTGCAGAAGCTGCTGTTAAAACAAGAACAATTATCTGGGGAACCTGATGTCATTTGGAGCCATGAAAACATCTGCATTATGAGGTTGCTTAAGAACATTTAAAACAGAAAAAAAAAAGAAAAAGTTGAGTAAGAACTTGTTGTTACACACAGTAGTTTATTCTGAACAGATAGACAGACTTTGAGAAGCAAAAAGGGTAAACCCTGAAAGCATGCATATGGATTTCCTGACAGGCAAGTCTGTGGCAAAAAAAGAGAAGTCTGTAGTATTTTTACTAAAATAGGTGGAAAAAAAAAACAACAACAAAAAAAAAAAAAACCAACAAAACCCAAAAAAAAAACATTCCAAAGTGCTGTAAATTCAGATCTGGGAAATACCAACAAAGGAATCAAAGCATAAGGAGAAATTCCTGGCACACAGTAATGGCCAAGCTAATGATAACAGGAAGGAATCCTTGCATGGAACAGAACCATGTGTCCCTCCTACAACAGCCCTGGTTTTATGGGATGTCTGGTTATCAGAGTTACCAGTACATCACACTGCCTCTAGGTCACTTATTTTAAGACAAAAATGAATTCTGCACAACACTGAACACATTCATTTGTGTTTGTTTATAGAACGAGCCCATTGCTGCTTTGCAGGGAAGTGTAACTCATCTTGAACTCTCCTCTCAACTAATTCCAGTTTCCATTCTAAATTTTATTTTAGTGCCTCCATCTCTGGAACATGTCTACAAATATCTACCAAACTGTCCCTCCCTGCATGTTTTTAGCTGTGCTTTTCTCCATTGCATGTTTCATTTGTAAATGGCTGAACACTCAGCTGTCCCCTCACAATCCTTTCATCCTCCAGAAAGCTTCAAACTATAGTTATTTAAATCACCCAAAAGAGAACTAGATCAGGTTATTTTTGGAAAACCCCTTTGAGCAGGAAAGGCAAAACCTCTGGTCTTCAGCCACATGAGCTGTTTTATTTAACTCCAGACACAGTTGTGCATCTGAGCTTCTCAAAAGGGAAGAGTAACTGCAGGGTGGGCTCCCACCATGAGCTGCCTGACCAGACATTCCCAGGGAAACGTGCCTATAATTAAAGCAATTTCCCTCTAGAGAAAGCAGCATCCTTAGATTTAGAGACTATCTGTAAGACTAACTAAAGCTGTGCCACTGAAGTGCTCCATGAAATTCCGTAAGAGTGGAAACAAAGAAATCCTGCTCCTTCAGTCAAAGGGTGAAGGATGGTACAAGGTTATCAGGATGAGCAAGAGACATTAAGAGGACATCTTTTCACGTCCACTGTTTTAAAACACTTTATGCATAAGCATGAAGACAGATGATATTTCTGTCCGGACAAACTGCCTTTAACTTCAGACATTGGTCTCATTTTCTCTGAGGAGCGGCTTATTTCGGTTAATGACAGAGCAGACGTCAGAGTTTCCTTCCCTCCACCCTGCTGCCCGTTGTAATCAGCAGATTAAGTGTGCTTATTGGTGTGTGAAATGCAGGCCTGAGCCCTGTCTCACATTAGAGCCTGGCTGCAGCCTGTTCCTCACCAGCTCAGAACGCTTAACAGCTGAGATGGATTCAATTACACCTCACTTCCTTTACTGCACTCACAGAAAACACTAATAAATACCCAGTATTTAAAGCAGTAAAACCTGGCTGGTGCAAGTGTGACCTTTGATCTTTAATCTCCGGCTGCACGGGCAGGTTCTGCCACGAGGCAGCAGGAAAATGATTTGAAAAGCAAACAGACACAATCCTGTGCGAGGAAGAGTAAGCACAAAGTTGTGAGGTGTACTGCTTAAAAACCAGTTTGTCTGCAGCAGTCCTGCAGAGCGGCTCATTATCCCTCCGGGGTCTTGCTGAAGAGCTCCAAACACGTGCTAAAAGGTATTTGCAAAGAGGGTCTGTGTTTCAAGGGATCATATGAGCTCTTGCATGACCTTAAGTGAGAGAAACCAAAGCTGTCAATGTCAGCCTTTGACTTCCAACATATTTTCACTCCAGAACTGCATCTCGGTGTCTCACACATCCCACTGCCCGAGGTGAACTTCCAGCAGAACCCCAAACTCCACAAACACCACATTCCCCAGTGGCTCAAGGCCATCCAATGACTTCTCACTGCACAAACTTCCCTAGTTGTTTTTCCCTTAAGTCTGGTTCACTTTTCTGGAAGTCAGAGAGGTTCTTTAAAAAAAACAACACCATAGTTACAAAGACAACTGAAAAATTCCCCTTCTTCGCAGCCATGTCTCTGCTCCTGGGCAACAACCAATTGAGCTCCTGAGTAGATTTTAAGCACTATTTTTTTTAAAAAAGGACCAGCTGTCAGCTCTCACACGTTGGGTGTTCCAACCCTACAATACGATGTTCAAACAGCAACCTCTCTGCTACAGGAGCGACCCCATCAGTGCCCAGCTGCCCTCCTGAAAGGGACTTCACCACTGGCCACATCTTCCACGAGAAGAGAAAAAACACATTAACAAATGCTCCAAGTGATTAATCTGCTTCTCATCTACACCAAGAGGAAATACTCTAACGCTGCATAAAATAACTTCTGGCTTTGGTCACGCTTCAGACATTAATATCATTTCCAGCGGCAGGGCTCGCAGCAGAGGCTCTGAACTCGTGTGTGACTCAGGCAGGATCTGCTGTGGCAGCACGAGTCGGATCCCTGTATTTAGGTCTGATCTTGTAAGCTGCTGAGAACAAGGCTGCAGAGTAAGACCTTAAGCCATTAAGCACAGAATAACCAATGCAAATAACCACTAAGCTACACATGAAATGTGATGGCCTCGTTCACGCTATGGCACTGCCACATCTCATCACTTGCCACCAGCAGAAACCAGGACGTGGCAGAGGCACTGTGGCAGCAGCCCGGGTTTGTGGCCTTGTACACACGACATAAAATTGAAAAAAAAAAGGAAAACCTTCCCCAGCTTTCATAATGACATGCTAATACTCCATGACATGCAAATGAAGATCACACGAGCCATGCCTCATACTGAAAACACCTTCCAAATGGAGGTTATTTTCCTGAAATGAAGCAATATGAAACTCCTGACTCTATTTTCAAGGTGAAGCTTTAAGGTTAGACACCAGTAACAGCTCTGAAACAACATTAAATGTTTAATAAAGCAACTTGCATTCTGTAGTGTATGAGACACCAGGCTAAGCAGAGCACCATAAACTCTTCAGAGCAGTGTTTGATCCATCTCTGACCAAGGAAAGTCTTTTAAGACCTTCTTTATTCCCACAACAACAAACTGGGGTTACCGTATCTCCTTGTTCTTTCAAATGAAAACCTGTGATCCCTTAGCAACCAAAGACAGCAAAACAAATTACATGATTTATTAGGGATCTGATGCACTGAAGTTTCCCTTGTAAAAGCTCAGCTTTGAAGACTCTTGACTGTGAAGTTCCCATCACTTGCTGCACGTGAGCATTCAGCAGCTGAACAAGCAGGAGTGACAGGGCTGTCCTGTCACCCAGTGTTTTCTGAAACACTAACCTCATCAGGAGCTGACTTAAGAGCTACTTCCAAAATACTACACAAGAAAATTCACTAGGTGCCAGTTGCCCAAGCAACTGGGACCTAATTAAATCTACCCAGCACTTGAGGGATTAGCCTGTTTTCTCCTCCCGTCCTGCAGCCTCTCCCCTGAGATAACACACACAGCTACGCTGAGATTTATTACTTGCTGACTGCTTCCCACATATGCTGATCTGGCCTTTGAATCAGAATGAACTTTGCTAGAAGTGACATTTCAAAACTGTTTCCAAAGTTATGGACTATTTTTTATTCAAAACATCAAATAAAAAGTTACGTAGAGCATTTTAGTATCCAACAGTATTGATAAGACCAAGAAAAAGGAAACTCTTAGGAAGGGTATTTCTCAAGCTCTCAGCCCAACAGCCAAGTGAGAAACTTTGCATTATTTCCCACTAGTGCTGTGTGTGTTATTTCTTTGTCCATTGCTTCCCAGACAGGGATAACTCCACACATGCTGCTCAGAGTTTAAAAAAAAAACCTCCCATAAACTAACAGCCTTTTTGGAGAAGGGACAAAAAAAACCCCACCAAACCAAAACCTCCAGAAAACAACACATCAAAGCACAGCAAAAACCCCAAACAAAGCAAAAACCACAGCAAGAGTTCTAAAAAAAAAAATCCCTATACAAAGCTAGACAAAAAAACACCCTAACATAACCACTATCTTCCTCACACATTATGCTTCAAAACAAAAATAAATTGAAGTTGTCAGGAGCACCATTTAGGCTGGAAGAGGCAGGAATCGTTTCAAGCCTCTCCTAAAGAGAACCATAGGAAGTTTTTATTATTTGTTTGATTCATCATCTCTCCACAGGCTCACCTCCAGGGCTGAAGCATGTTTAC
Source organism: Callaeas wilsoni (assembly GCA_013398955.1). Taxonomy (NCBI): domain Eukaryota; kingdom Metazoa; phylum Chordata; class Aves; order Passeriformes; family Callaeidae; genus Callaeas; species Callaeas wilsoni. The sequence goes on from VWPU01017993.1 coordinate 4,707, forward strand.
CTGCCCAAGGAGAACAGTTAGAACACTTCAAACCTCCACAGAAGGGCTCTCCCGTGAGAGCCACAGCAACCGCACACCCCAGCGTGGGCTCTGCAGAGCGGAAAGAGCCCTCAGAATTTTATTAACCTGACACACAGTGCTTGCAATTCATCCCCAACAACCCTCCACACTCAAACTCAGCTGAGATGTGCACTGAGCAGAGATTTCCCTCTCAGGAACTCTGTCATGCTCATGAAATCCTAAACCACTGTGAACTCCCCCACGAGTGAACAGAACAAGAGTTATATTTACCTTTGGCATCTCAGATGCCACAGCAAGTCCTCAGAAGAGGAGAACCCAGCCAAAAGCATGGATTCAATCAAGTTTTGTGCCAAAATAGAACTTTATACAGCAGCATTTGTTAAAAAAAGCTGAACTCTAAAGTTCAGCATGCACATGTTTAGCTGTGTTTCCATTTGTATTGCTGACTCCATGCTTTAAACATCCCCAATAACTGCTTTTACCAACACCATGGAGGTTGTACACCTTCCTAAGGCAACTACAGCCCCTGACTGCCTGCTACCAGCACACAAACCTTCCAAGACACACGAGGTGCCCACCCTCGTTATCACCCCGCGGTGCCTGTGACCGGGCCATGCTGCTAAATGCCAGCCCCAAGGTAAATCAGGCCTGGTTTGATTTAAAAACCACAGCTATACTTATTTTTCACACCGCTGCAGTCACAAATTTCAATAATTCACACCACACATCTCATTTTTGCACAACGGCTAAAACTTAATCTTTTTTTTTTAATCTTAAAAACTTCAGGGGAGCATTTGGTGGCGTGCTACTCGAGTTACAAACACAGCATCGCGACTGGTGCTTTCCAAACACCACCTTTGCTTGTGTCAGGGCAGCCCACAAACACCCCAGCAAGAGATGGAGCTGCAAGAGCCCTGCTCAGCTGCAGCTCCTCCATCCCTTCGGTGCAGGATTCCTTCAGTCCAGCCCAGAACACACCTTCCTGACATCGCCTCCGTGACGCGTTCCAGCGCCAAGAGAACAGACCCAGGGTGAAATACCGTCAGGATGTGAAAAACCTCCCCGAAACCCCACACAAACAGATGGCATAATTTGGGTTTTAAATGCTGCTTAGCATTTCCAGCTGCAAGTGGCAAATATCGAACATGCTCTGAATATGCAAACGATGAGATCCACACAAAGGGGACAAAGCGAGTTCTGGTAAAGACAGGCAGCCAGAATGCTCAAACAGACTGCACCCCATTTTCATACACTACTCATAATTGCTTTATTGCACTGGGAAAGGGCAATTGCTTTCCCAACGATCTGATAACCTTGGGCTGCTCTTAACTCTTTAATACCAGTTTTAACTACAAGCCCGGGCTGGGGCTCCAACTTTAAGCCAATTACAGCAGTCTGATATTAAACACATAGGGAAGATGAGTTCTGCGTCACATACTCTCACACATCAGCACACAAGACACCAAAGAACGTTCAATTATTAAGCAGGAACTGCCATATATATATAAAAAAATCCATTCCCAGCTCTAATCTCGAAGGAATAGCTTTATTACCAGGAAATGGAAATCTGATTCTTGGCTTCTTTGTTAGATTTCAATAGGAAATGGAGCAAATACAGTGTGTTTTGACTGCTTGGAAGAATAAATTCTGTAGGGATCTGTTACTATGTCAAACTTGGGGAAAAAAAGTCCCCAACCTTAAGTGCTTGAATTGTATTGACTCATATTATGGCTCAGTCATTTCCACACTGTCTCGTGATTTCGCTGCTCACTGGGGCTCATCAGGCACTGAGCAAATCCAGGAAACTTCTCAACAGCAGAAACCACAAATAACCGAGTTCCCAGGTTCAATTTGTGCCTGGGTTAAAGAACCTGCTGTGGGCAAGAACAGAGATGCAGTGAACTTCCCACGCTCAGGACAGAACACCTGGGCCCTGGTGCAGGTCAGTGCTGGGGTTGGAGACTGATCAGATTCAGGTGCTGAAACCTCCCCCATGAAGAACCTAAAGCCACTTCATTTCTAAGTGTTCGAACGTTTTACTGCCATCATTTTGCTAAGTAGATGAACATGCACAGAGACAAAACTGTGCCAGATCTGTGGATTAAAATACCAGGTACAAGGGCAAAACCCTGCACTTTCTCCAGTTCCCAGCAATGCCCAAAATCAGGCCCTGATCTTCCAAAACAAGATCAACACACAAAACCTGACTAGAACGTTCAAACTACAAAGTGGTTTAAACTTTGAGCATCTAAACAGAATAAAAGGTTATCAGACTGCAAGTGCTGCTGGAACACTTACTGCCTATTAACAAACATTCCGTTTCATTTCAAAAAACAAGTAATTTTGATCTCCACAAATAAGCAAATTCACAAAGGAAACACTGCCAAAACCAAGGCATTTTTTCCTGCTAGTCTCAAGAAAATTCAAATCAGCATTTAAGACAAAATATATTTCATGTACAGAAGTGGTGTTACAGAAGCAGCAATTATCTATACCAAAATTGGTTGCTTTCAGTAAAAGGTTTACCTATATCGCAGCTTTTTACAGTCAGCTCATTTAAAAAGAGGGAAAAGTAAGGAATGAAAAACCTGCAAGTATCAAACTTTTAGGCACCAATACTAACACATTCCAGATTTGTTATTTCACACTGTATTGTCATCTTATGAAAATGAAAGTGATATCCATTTTCACAGAAGACTAATTAAACCAAGTTTCCTTTCAAAATCTGCTATTCCTTCCCAAGAGAAGAGCACAGCTACATCGTTAATGCTGAATTTACAGCCTCCACTTCTTCTGTACTTTTCCTAACATTAGAAAATGCCTGAATTCCAAACGCACCAATTACACAAAAAAACATTATGAGAAAATCTACACATCACAATCAAACACTATCTATTCCAGTAGTAAAACGTTTATCCAATCATCAAGCCCTTTTCTTGGCTAAACTCGACACAAATGTTTCCTAGGGAAGGCCAGCTTGTTTTAATCATTTACATTTTTCAACACTATTTGTTCTCACTTTGTATCCAAAGGTCAGAACTCAAACCACTACCCCAGGCAAACTTTGGAATAAATACTATTTTTGTCCACTCTTCTGGAAAGAGTTTCACTTCTGCTAAGAAAGCTGAAGTATAAAAACCAGATTTCCCTCTGATTTATTTCAAGACGCCTGACATCATTTCTCATGAAGTTGTCTGATAACGTGTTTTTCATGGGTCCTCCTTATTATCCAAGTGGGAGTGTTACGTGGTTATAGGCTTTCCCAGTCTTTAATAATGGAGAAGTTTGCCCCTGTGCCCTGAAACACTGGAGAACCAGCCACACAAGGAGCAAGGCCAGCCAAGGTCCAGCTGAGCTTGAGCCACGGCAGCTGCGATTCCAGCTCCCCTGAACCAGCCCTCCTGCCCAAATGCCCCTCCTGCCCAAATAAATGCCCCTCCTGCCCAAATAAATGCCCCTCCTGCCCGGTCTCGCCCACGGGAGCAGAGACTCGCAGGTGAATCCGCGCGTCCGGGGCCGCTGACGGCACCGGGTAAAGAGCTGCACCCGCAGACGTGGGGAACATGGGGAACATGGGGAACACGGGGACCATAGAGAACAAGCGGACCATGGAGAACAAGGGGAACACGGGGAACACAAGAAACAAGGGGAACATGGGGAACAAGGCCAACAAGGAGACCACGCACTGCGAGAACCTCGCCTCACACCACATCACCTCTGCTGCCCCTGGGACAGCCTCTTTGGCCCCCGGGACAGCCTCTCTGCCCCCCGGGACAGCCTCTGTCTCCAGCAACGCTCTCCACACAAGGTGCAAACCCTCCCCACCCACCTGTCAGTACTGGAGACCCTCAGCAGAGCATCGGGGTGCCTGCTGCTCAGAAACCACTTATCTACCTTTAAAACACAAACCAGGACCACTCAGTGCTCTCGTGTGTCATTTAATGAGTCTGGCACTTTAAATACACAAGGTTCAAGCGAAAAAAGAAAGTTATCTTAAAGCAGGAATAGATATCTTGGCCAAAGCATTACAGCTCACAGAAACTACAAAAGCTGATCTGCAGCTTGCTGCCCCAATCCCGTGGCTGAGGCACCCCCAGGACAGCAGTCAGAGCTGCTCTGTAGCCTTCAGAGAGCTGAGAGGGCTGAGCACTGCCTCAAGCACCACCGGCTGCATGGGATTTCTGCTCCCAAAGCCAGGAAAATGCTGCTGGTCCTGTCCAGCTCTCAGCTGTGGAGCCAAGCGAGCCGAGCCCCCAACAACGTCACACCCCGAGAGCCAGCTCTGAGCTGGGCTCCTCATCTGCTTTTGTTTCCTGCCTGCTGCATCCGTCACAGCAGCACCAGGATGGTTTCCCTGAACGTGCCTGGCGGAGGCTGCAGCAGCTCAAAGCCCAGCTCCACGCAGGATTCGCACCCCGGGGAAAGCCGTGGCCACCAGGGAGACACAGCCACCAGCTGGGACTGCCGCGGCTGCAGCCAGCACCTTCCAGCCTCGTCTGTCAGAGCCCAGCCTCACCTCCAAACGCACAGCCTTCCTTGGAAATCACTCGGCCCAGACGGCATTTCACAACAGCCTCAACACCCTGCACCTATTTCTGCACCCTGCCTTCGCAGCTGTTTTTTTTACCAGTGGCTCTGAGGTGAAGTATCCTGTTAGCCCCATATAGCAACAAGTTACAAAAACGCTGCTCCTCACTGTTCCACAAGCTCGGTGTGATCCTTCCAATCCAACGCCCTGTCAGCAGAAGCTCCCAACGTCAGCTGAAGAAGTCCCAGAAGAAGGAACAAAGAACAGATGCACCCTGCCCTGACACTCGGAGGCGGCTCTATAAAGCTATACAGCCATTAAAGATTTAAATAACAAGAAATGCAGAGATTACTTCCGGCTACTCTGAAGCAAAACAATAGGTAGCATAAACCCCAGCCACCCAAAAGACAAGAAGGTTTAGGATTAGTTCAGTGATAAACAGCTTATTTCCTCCCCACACACAGAAATCAAACCCAGGCTCTCTGGCAGTGAGCTGTTAACCACTCACATCAGGAGACAAAGCCCCATCTTTGTCACCTTTACACAAACAAAAGTAAGCAAAAGAGGGTTTGAGAGGCACATCAAGGGATTCTCCACAACCTGTAGTAAAATTGCAAAGACAGGCGACGCGTTCTGACAGAACAGCTGTACACATCATTATGTTAATTAAAATTAAAGTCTCATCTACTTAGCATACAAGCAATTCACTGAACCTTAGTGACAAAAGGAAGGAACCATTTCCTCAAAGGGACATAATCACACGCAACTGGAACAAGTTGTCTGCTTACACTGAAGGCCACAGCAGAAAGGAGATAGAAAAGTATTCAAGAAACAGTCCTGGCTATTTTAAGCAAAACAAAGCACTATCAACTCTACAACACACACAAAGGAAGTGGTCGGATAGATTACGTCAGCCCTCGCCTCAATTCATAAATCCTAACCACAAAACAAGACAAATTCTGAACTGCCTCTCTCTGGAATCCTGTTTAAAGCCAATACACGCAGTTTAGGTCTTAAAATACGCTCTCGAACAACACTCGCTGATGCATCACTTTCAAACAGCAACCGGGGGGTGAAAAAAATTGTGTAATCCAAGTCAATTCTATCGTGCTGCCAGATCAAATAACATTTCGAGAAGTGCCTGCCAAGCACCCAGCCTGCCAGAGCACAATGAGCACTCAAGTGCTCGGGACTCAAAACCACCTTTCACTGGTCCCAGAGATCTTTATAAAATAGTTTAAACACTACGAAATTACAGGGTTGGAAAAACAAATAAAAGCTTTTAAATGCTGCTCCTACACCATTCTCAGCTCGCTGTTAGGCATCTCAAAGTCTGTCTGGTGATAGTCACTGGGCACAAGGATTCAAAAACGCGACTGCCTGTAAGAACAAAAACTGAGAAAAATGTGGAGTCGGTCGCACGTCTGGAACTAATTGCCTGCAGATTAACGGCTTTACATTGGAATAGTGCTGTCTGTAGGGTTTGAAATCCAGTTGACTTTAAACTGAGTTCCCAGAAGAAACATATCTGTGGAGCATCTGAAACTACACTCCACTAGGTTTCTATTCGCCACTTCCTTCTACTTCATGCCCAACACTGATGTTAAGTTTAAAACAACAAAGAAAGAAATTAAGTGGCCTTGTCAACCGCCATTTCCACTCCCCGACAATTAAAGCAGCCCCATATGGCTGGAAGGAGCCATCCAGCCACACAATGCCCCATGCGGGGCAAAGCCACATGGACTCAGACGAGCTTAAAACCAATTGCAAAACAAAGCAGAGCTGGTTTCTTCCTCAGGAAACAAAGTGGCCGAGCAGGTCTCCTGTCACTATCTTAAAACACCATTAAACATCGTTAAAAAAGTTACACCACACACTGTCCCAATTAGTACTTCAAAGGCATTCCATTGTACCAAGCGTAATGAAAAAGTACTTTCATCCAGGATAAGGAAAATGCAATCCTTATCTCCTTATCTCATTTGCTTTTAAAAAAACAGAATTAAACACAGCAGTCCGGTTACCCGAACTGTTTATATTTAGAACAGGGAGGTAAAGCATTTGTTATGGAAAAAAAACAACAACCCCGGAGCCTTTAGAGCGTTCTGAACTTCCCAGGCCAATAACAACCTACCCACGCCTCACCTACCAAGTCGATCCAACTTTTTCTGAAAAAAAACCCAAAAAACTGCAGTAACCCAAAACGGAAACGAGAATTAAGCCAAGCCTTTCCTCCATCCAGGCAGTCCTCCTTGGCCAGGTAACAATTAGTCAACTTGAAGAGCAGCCTTAATTCTCCTCGTGGGAATACAACTTGTAAGGCACCGAGTGACCCAATCCATCGGCTGCGGGCCCGCTGCGGAGCCCCGGCGGGCACGGGGGGCACTCAC
>VWPU01017994.1:0-24569 GCA_013398955.1 Callaeas wilsoni
ATCAGCTCCATTGCTCTTCTCTGAACATCATCTCAATGTCCTTCCTGAATTGAGGGGCCTAGAGCTGAACACAGGATTTGAAGTGTGGCCTCACCAGTGCCCAGTACAGGACAATCCCTGCCCTGGTCCTGCTGGCCACACCATTGCTGGTATAGGCCAGCATGCCATTGGCCTTCTTGGCCACCTGGGCACACCCTGGCTCATGTTCAGCCGCTGTCACCAGCACCTCCAGGTCCTTTCCCACTGGGCAGCTTTCCAGCCACTCTGCCCCAGCCTGTGCAGCTACCTGGGGCTATTGTGACCCAAGGGCAGGACCTGGGACTGGGCTTTGTTGAACATCACACCACTGGCCTCAGCCCATGATCCAGCCTGTCCAGATCCCTCTGCAGAGCCTTCCTGCCCTCCAGCAGATCAGTGCTCCCATGCAGCTTTGTGTCACCTGTAAAGTGACTGAGGGTGCACTCAATCCCCTTGTCCAGGTCATCCATAAAGATACAAACCAGGACTGGCCCAAATACCAAGCCCTGGGGAACAGCACTGGTGAGCAGCCACCAGCTGGATGTAACTCCATTCACCACCACTATCGGGGCCCAGCCATACAGACAGATGTTTCTTAACCAGCGAAGAGTATATTCACTCATCCAAAACTGCCAGTTTCTCTAGGATAGTTCTGTGGGAAATGATGTCAAAGGCTTTAGTGAAGTCTAGACAGACAACATCCACAGCCTCTCCCGCACCCACTAAGCAGGTCATCCTGTCACAGAAGTTCAAGTTGGGCAGGCAGGAACTGCATTTCACAAACCCCTGCTGGCTGGGCTGGGTGCCCTGATTGTCCAGTACGTGCTGTGTGTTCTCACTTGAGGTAGTATGTTCCATAACCTTACTGCCTGCTAGCAGCGGGCAGTGCAGAGTGAGGAATGGAGGATTAGTCCAAAACACTTCATCATTGCTATTCCTTCCTCCTCATACTTTTTTCCAGCTCTAGTGCAGGTAGCCTCTGTCAGTGACAGCCCTCTGAGAAAAATCTGTTGCAATGTGGATCCTTCATGGGACATGGTTCCTTCAGGAAATACCCCTGCAGTGTGGACATATATGTTGTCTGCCCTGGAGCTACACCTCCTCATTTTCTTGGTCTTGGAATCTCCTGTGTGGTTTCTCACTCTTTCTTCCAATTCTTCTCTCCACAGAGGGTTTTTTACTCCTTTTTTTTTCCCCCTCAGAGAAGTGTTACATACATGGTGGATGGGCTCAGCTGTGTGTTGCAGTAAGTCTGTTTTGGAGCCGGCAAGAGCCACCTATGTCTGCCACAAGGCAACCTCAGTCTCCTCCCACAAATGCTAACCCTGTGAGCAGCACCTTGATGCCTACACCCTTAAAGACAGCAATTGACTGTATTCAGACCTCTGCTACCATTATTCCACAGTGGTAGAGGTGCTTTTGGTTTAATTTTATCTTTTTGTTTTAGTGCTTTAACATCACTTTATAAGAATAGCTTTTATAACTATGGGCCTGATCAAAAGACATTGCTTTCCATTTGATTGATAGATGTGGGATGAGAATGGTGTAGATCTTTGTACTTTCAGTTTTCTTGAATCTGTATGTAAACTTCTCTGAAAAGGAAATAAAGATTGTGAGATGGTAGAAGTATAGATTCTATGGTTAGTTTTCTTTCATTACCAAAACAGTCAAATGTCCAGAATGAAATTTATCTGAAGCATGTAGTATTATCTAAAGTAATTGTAGTTACAGCTTTCTTTCCACCTTTTACACTTAGTTCTTAAGATCTTGAGCTTGACTTTTGTTTCCGGTGCAGTATGTAATACGTTGAATGTATTTTAAAATAGACTTGTCTTAAAATTGAAAGGATTTAAAGAAAGAAAGGTTTTTCTCATTAGTATTTGATCCACTGTTTTACTTACAGCAAAGTCTTTGTGATAATGCTTTTCATGTTGTCTTGACTGCTGCAGCATTTTTCTGTTCTTGTTTCTGTCTTCTTTAATATTATTGCCAAGAGAAGCTGGCAAATTTGGAGAGCTGTATTTTGACACATGTGAATTGTAACTAATTTGCAGATTGAAGTACAAGAAAGTATGGGGATTTGGGGTGAGTGGGAGAAGGAGTTGTGTTTTAGGTGGGGTCTGTTTTGTTTTTCATTCTAAGTCTGGTAAAATTTCTACGCTTTCTGAGTGACTTATACGCAAGTCATGCTTTATGCATCTTCAGGACTCTCCAGTTCCTTTCAAAAAAGATAAACATGCAAAATTTTGTGAAATCTGCTAACAGGTACTGTCTCTTTGATAGTTTCAGAAGGGAAAAGCCTACAGTCACGGTTAAAGACAATATTGTCTCCATCAAAGTGCATTTGTTTGTGTGTGTGTGTGTGTAAAACTATACTACCTTGTTCTACATCAAGACTGTTCCCTAACAGGAAACTGGAAAATGTATTCAAGGGAGTGTTACCACCAAATTCCCAGTTGGTAAACTCAGCTTTTCAGTATTGCTTCAGGGTTTTCCATTGAATCTTTAAATTTTTAATTTGGGTTGCTGAGTAATTATATCCATATCTGCAAGAAGTAGTGTGTGGTGTACACTTGTAAGACTTGCTTTCACCTGAAGTGATTTTAAAAGGGGACAGAGAAACATCTTGCAAAAAAAGCTGAATTTTGCAAGAATTTCAGAAGTGTTTATAGCTTTTTCATGGAAAGTATCTGGCAGTATGCAGAATTTATAGAGGAAATATTAGACTTAGTCTGATTTTGACATTACTACTATTTTACTCAAAATATACAATGATAGAGTCACCATCTGGTGTCTACATAGACTGGTTCCTAGCACAGTCACAACCTGTTATGGGAGAAGGATGTCAAGTTGCGCTCTCTGCATGGAGTCCACAAAATGATTCACATTGCCCTCATTATAGATACAAACTGACAGGGTATGGCTTGTTAGTGTATCACTACATTCACCAAATTAGCTTTTTACTGGTTTTAGTTTTTACCCTTTGTTATCCCTGCCCAAGCGTCTGTATCAAGGAGGTTTATATAAAGTGTCAGATACAAAGCATGACCCCCAATGAAGCATGAACAGGTATGCCTAAACTAGAAACCAGTTTTTGCTTGCTAATCTGGTTTCTTCCACATAACTTAGAAGGTATCCTCAGGTTAGATAGTTCCCCAAGCTTTCTAATATATATGCATGTATATTGGCACATACAATGCATACCTGCAATAAATTAAAAAATTCATCAGCTTTGCAATTACTGCTTGGAAAAAATACTAACCTGGTCATTCTATTTATTGGCATGTTGACAATTCATTCTCATTGCATCAAATGGTCATGTAATTTTGCAGGAGACAGAGAAAAGGAGAAGAATTGAAGAAGCATACAAAAATGCTGTGACAGAACTGAAGAAAAAGTCCCACTTTGGAGGGCCAGACTATGAGGTATGAATTCTGCTTTTGAAATTTCTTAAAACAGCATTACTTTTTATGGTGGATTGACCCTGGCTGGATACCATGTGCCCACTAAGCCACTCTACTACTCCCCTGAGGTAGACAGGGGAGAGAGAATATAATGAAAGTCTTCTGGGTTGAAGTAAAGGTAGGGAAAGGTCACTTACCAATTGCTGACACAGGCAAAACAGATTCAACTTGCGGAAATACAGCTTAATTACTAATCAAATCTCAAAACCACCCTTTGCCTACCTCTCTCTTCTTCCCGAGTTTAACTTCACTTCCAAATTTTCTGCCTTCTACCCCTAGCTGTGCAGAGAGAAAAGGAATGGGGGTTGTGGTCAGTTCATCTCACATTGTCTCTGCCACTCTTTCCTCCTCACAGGGAGCAGTCCTTACACTATTACCCTTCTCCAGTGTGTGATTCCTCCCATAGGAGACAGTTCTCCATGAACTCCTCGAACATGAGTCCTTTCCATGGACTGCAGTTCTTCATGAACTGCTTCGTGTGAGTCTTTCCCACGGGATGCAGTCCTCCAGGAACAGGCTGTTCCAGCATGGGATCACAGTCCTGCCAGTAAACGTGCTCCATCATGAGCTTCTCTCCATGGCACCACAGGTCCTGCCAGAAGTCTGCTCAAGTGTTGGCTTCTCACAGGATCACGTCATTCTTTGGGCATCCACCAGCTCCAGCATGGGCTCCTCAGCTCGTTGCAGGTGTATCTCTGCTCCTCTATGGACTCTCCATGGGCTGCAGGGGCACAGCTGCTTCACCATGGTCTGCACCAGGGGCTGCAGGGGAATCTCAGCTCCAGCATGTGGAGCACGTCCTGCCTCTCCCTCTTCATTGACCTGGTGCCTACTGAGCTGTTTCTCTCACACACTTTCACTCCAGTCTTCTCCAGTTGCAGTCTCATGGGGGTTTTTTTTGTCCCACTTGTTAAACACGTTATCCCAGAGATGCTGCCATAGTCGCTGATGGGCACGGCCTTGGGCAATGGCAACAGCTGGTCCATCCTAGATCCAGCCGGCACTGGCTCAGTTGGACATGGGGGAAGCTTCTATCAGCTTCTCACAGAAGCCACCCTTGTAGCCACTCCAGCTACCAAAACCTTGCTACACCAACCCAATACACTTTTAAGATTGGGTTGTTTATCAAAGGGAGAAAGTGAAGTTTCACAAGCCGGTGCAAGTGTGATTTACAAGTGCGTTCATGCCACACTTACTTTTTCACTTTGGAAACTGAAACTGTATGAAGAATCTCAGTCCTTAATTTCTTGAGAGTGGAAGTATATCTCTACTTTTGATGTTTTGCTTTTGTACGAAGTATGTTTCTTACAGGTATTTCTGTTGATTTTTTGTTATTTTCTCATACATTTGATACTGCTTATATGTAATTGTATTGTACTTCCCCGTTTTATTTGTTCAGCTGTAGCGATAAGTAAAGCAAAAATATGAAAACTCTGACAGCAGAAGCAGTCCTAGAAGATGAACTTTAACTTGAATTGATTTTTAATTTGTCACTGCCACTTGAAATATTGTGTTGTCAAATTGAGATTTTAGGTTCCTTTCTTCTGTTAAATTGCATTTCATCAGCATTCTCCTCAGTGAGGTATTTAGTTCTATCCTAAGATGTGTAAACCAACTTTTGAAGAGTAATCGTAGAATGGTTTAGGTTGGAAGGGACAATTAAAGATCATCTAGTTCCAATCTCCCTGCCTTGGGGAGGAACTCCTCCCACTAGACCAGCTTGCTCAATGTCCCATCCAGCCTGGCCTTGATCACTTCCACAGATGAGGCATCCACACCAATGTAAGCTAATGCACCTGTAATAAAGTAAGCTTGACCCTTTCATGTATATTAATCAAACACTTTTCTACTTTCAAGTCATAGCCTGAGAAATAGTACTATACAGATATTTGAGATACTTGATCTTAGATTAACTGCTGTCACTAAGACATGCACTATAAAAGAATAAAATAAATAGGAAGTTGGGCTTTGTCTACTTGGTTATGAACCCAGCTGCTTCTTCCAGGTGTCACTGCTGACACACAGTTTTGGAGGTTTTTTTAATTGGCAGGACTAGGTTGTTTTACAATACAGAAAAAGCAGTAAATCTTATTTTATTAAATTACCACTTTCATTAGTAGACTAGAGTTTTTAATCCTCGACTTAACTCTACCTGCTGTTTAGTGTTAAGCTGTTGTTTCTGAGAATTTTCAATAGAGATGCCCAAAATTTTGTCTTCTCTAGTGTATTTTTGAATACATATCTAAATATCAGTGCCTTAAGGCACTGAACTACTTGGAAGGAGTCTAACTACACAGTTATGTTAATAGATGTACTTTACTGACGGTGTAAACATTTTCAAGAGAAGATATTTATTAATTAAACCTTAAATTTGGTGTCAAAGCATACTGACACTATTACTCAGTTTCCTGGATTTTTTCTTCTTTATGCAACTATCATTAAATTGTTGTTAGAGGGAGACACTTACTTTAACAAGTAAAGGTTTTCAGACAACTTGTAATCTACGAATTTTGGTGAAATTATTTGAGATCTATAGAAGAAATTCGCTTCCATCAGTTACATATGAAATATAATATGTATTTCTAATGTTAAATTGAAGTGGGACCTTTATGTCTTCAGGATTTTTAACTAGTTTTTTTTCTTATGCTCTAGGAGGGTCCTAATAGTCTGATTAATGAAGAAGAGTTCTTCGATGCTGTTGAAGCTGCTCTTGATAGACAGGATAAAATGGAAGAACAGGTACTAAAACTTGCAAAATGTCTTAGTGATGAGCACTTACTGAGAGATTTCTGTGCCTTGCAGTCTGTCCTGAGGTGTATCTCCTGAAGCTCTAGTTGTTTTATTCTGACAGTGATCAGGGAATTTCCCTTACTATTTTTACAATAAAATATTGTTGCTCAATGCTAATTTTGAGAAAGTAACTTCATAGCTTGTCTAGAAAAGAATAGTATAAGTTCTAAGTTTATTGAATGTCTCTAGTTCCTAATTCCTAAATAAATGTCCTGTATGAAAATTATCTATATGTGACTGCTGCCCTGTCAAAGTAAAAATATCAAATACTACAGCTATCTCTCAAAATCTAATTATTGGTCTGAATGTTCTTTTTACTTTAGTGGTATATGGAATAGGAAAGACAGTTCTGTCTGGCTGCTTCACTAACTCATTTCTTGAAAACACTTCAGTGACAAGGATCAAAAAGGGATAAGATGCATTCTAGAAAATACAGAGAGTATGAGAAAGTATAGCAGCATATAAAATGAGAGAAAATAACAAAGTGATGCATCCTTTGTCTTAAAGAATTTTATGCTTAGGAATATAGTGAATAACAGTGACTTGAGGACTAAAAGACTTTCTAGTGGACCTGTAGTACCCAAAAGAATTTACCCTATGTTGGGATCTCTTAGCAAAGACTAAAGGTTTTGAGTGGCTGTGATAGTACTACATGGATCTTTAGTGCTGCCAGTGTGTTTTCCTTAACTTAGACATACACCTTGAAGTTTAGATGAATTCAGTTTTCAGGCCCACTCACTGAGAATTCCAGTGGGATGACAGCTTCATGCCTGTCATAGACAGCATTAGTTGTTGTAGTCACTATGTAGATTGAGCATGACTCACTTTGTTTCACAGTCCACCCCATAGCAGCTGACTAATAATAATTAAACCTGTGTTGTTGCAGTCCCAAAGTGAAAAGGTTAGATTACACTGGCCAACATCCTTACCTTCTGGAGATGCATATTCTGCTGTGGGGACTCATCGATTTGTGCAAACGGTAAGATATTCATCCTGGTCTTCTCAGAATAATGGGCTGGTCTGTGCTGTTTCTATGTAATATTTTGTATGGGTAGGTGAGATTTTTAGGTGTTTCTAGTAACTTCCAGTTGCCTACTCATTTTCAAATAAAGTAGCTGGAACTGAAGAAAGACTGCTTTCTTTTTGTCTTGGCTCAAAAATACTGATTTGAGAAGCTGTTCAGAATACTCCACTTGTATCAGGCTTGTCAGGCAGAAAAAAAAGGAAAAATCCCAATTGGCTAACCCCAGTATTTTCAAGATACCTTCACCCAGATTCATTGAATTGATTTTATTAAAAAAAGAAAGAACGAAAGAAACAACCAAAAATCCAATTGGTTGCATCAGAAATGATTGACTTGTTTTTTAATGTTACTGGAAACACTATGCTCCTGTCAGGGCTACTCTGGGAGCATAATATATAATAGGTGCATGAAATCAGCATTCGCTGCTGTGCTTGCTGCTTATGGTGCTCTTTTTTTCCTTTTCTTCATTATCTTGCGCTTGCAAGTTGGTACTGAACGCTCTGTTGTGCCTTTGTTCTGATTACTTGGTTTTTTCTTTGTCTGTCTCTGGTAGCCCTATAGTCGCTCTTCCTCCATGTCTTCCATTGATCTAGTCAGTGCCTCTGATGATGTTCACAGATTCAGCACCCAGGTACTGTATTGATGTGTCAAGTGGGGGTTTCATATCTTTGCTGTATATCATCCTCTTCTCTAGAACCTGGGGGTTTTTTTTGTTACATCAATCACTGCTTGCTTTAAACTAGTACATTGAGACAAACAAAGGAGTTCTCTATTCCTGTACTAAATGGTTGTCTTTCTTTACACCCAGCTTGCATGCATACTATTTGTGCAGAGGCCCAAATCTTGTGAAACTGTTTGATTTACTTCAGTAGCTTGAATAAAAATGCCTATAGTTGGAAAATTTTGTATTTCTAGTTATAATGAAAGTAGAACAGCAAGTTTTACAGAGGCTGGAGATGGTCTTTGCTTCGGATTGAATAGTTTTTCTTGCTTTTAAATCAAAGGTTTAATTTTTGTCCAAAGTGTTTATTTGTAATGATATTAATACACGGAATCTTATGGTTCACTATTACCATTTTTTACCTCTATGACTAGTTTGATTACCAAAAGGCCATTAAACATGTTGACCAACAAGACTGTGGGTATGACAAATCATACTGAAGAGTTTTTGTATATTCATTTGTCCTTCAGAAAATAAGTCTGACATACTGAATATGTCAATGTTGCCATAATGATATATTCCAGTAATGTACAAAATCACTAGGTGCTTGCTAGGAAGATAATAGTTTAGAGTTAGGTGAGTATGTTCACATGTTTGCTTTTTAGTCTCCAAAACAGTAGTTCAGATATGTTATTCATGCTATTACTTTCCTTCTGCTGTGGTCCATGTGTGATTGTGAATATGGAGCTTCTTTCTGGGATCCACTCTTTTGGAGGTTTTTTTAAAGTATTAGCAAAAGCTCCAACCAATTTTATTTTTTTTTTAAACAGAGCCTGGAATTTTATTACCTGCAGACCTTACTATCAGCTTCATGAGCAGGACCAACACTTAAGGACTTGCCTAGTAGACTAAAATTCTTAGACTTTTTGCAGTCAGTTTATTTCTGAAATCTGAACTTATTTCAAGGGAAAAAGTATGCAAGTCTTATTGCACAACAGTGATAAGCTCCTCTACCGGTACTCCAGTAGTTGAGTTAGTTTTTCTAAGTTATTTTTTTTTGGGAGGAGTGGTAAAATAGTGAGGAAATAATAAAGTAAGGGAATAATATGTAATAGAAAGCAAGTTTGATTGCCAAGACAGGAGCTAGTACTCTGTCAGGTTGTGGGTGCAGAGATTGTTCAGCATAAGGGAAACTCATATTTGCCAAGATACACAGGTGTCCTCATTTTCACCTCTTTTATGCCTGTGATAATATTTCTGCATTCATATGATAAACCTGAGTTGTAGAGCACCACTGTGACTGCAGAACTAATCACTTAAAAACAAACCTGAGGTGGACCAGGTCCTTATCACAATAATGCAAATTGTGGTTAAGTATCAGGATCAAATGAACTGGAGTAAATGGGCTGGTGTGTGCTTTTAGCCTGCTGCATGGATTATACTACATGAAAGTTACTATGGAGTGCCTCCTAATCCAGTTTCAAGCTAATGGTCTCACTACAGAAAGTATGAATATCCCCACAGGCAGTCCCACCCTCCAACTATTTTCCCTAAAACAAATTTTTGCCAGACCAACAAGCCACTCCACCTGCTCTGGAGTTTTAGTTCTACTGAACAAGACAGCAGAGAGCATAATGAGAAAAGCAGACCTTTTCATTCTGTCTGCTCTGGACTTCATTAAAAAATTTATTAAAAATTGGCCTCTCTCCCCAGGCTGACAATTGGGCTTTAGGAAGGCAAGCTAATATCTTGATTCTTAATAAATGTGCCTTTTTTTCCTAGACTTCATGCGAGTGAAGGGAATTTTGGTTTCAGTAAAAGGTCAAGTAGCAACTTGCAAACCTGTTTTTAAAATTGAGAGGTATAAATGTGTTCTGACAAGAGCTGGTTCTTTAGTGTGCCTCTAGAAAGGTATTGCTTGGTCTCTGCCAGTTGAGTGGGAGTTCAGATCACTTTCTTTTAAAGATCTATCAGCTTTATAATAGGTTCTAAGTTGTTCTGAGGCCCTGTATAGGGAAGAACTTGCCACTCAAAGTTCAGGTCAAGGCTGTATGGCATACAGGTTGCAAGTATTTTTGCAGACTATTCTTGTTGCCAACTAGGACCCCAGAGGTAATGGTGAGCCTCTCAGGTGGGAGGGAATCTGTGGATCTTGACTGTGCCTCTGAAATAGATACAGGTTGACAGATAGTGACCAGTGCATGGACTAAATACAGTTTGCACAGACAGTGTGCACAAGCGAGTTGTGTAAATACTGCATTTCCTGGTGAAGCAGGAGTCTGTTTAGATTGCATTCCTGTGGATGCCTCCTTCTCTTCTTTCCTTGATATGTCCCTCATCCCTTTGCATTCAGTATATAAAGCAAAAAGTATCAAAAGACAAAAGTAAATGTATAAAGCATAGCTTTGTCCTTAATAAATTAGGAGGTGGGATAGAAAATATGTAAGGGCCTGAAGGTATGGCAAGTAAGAGTTGAGAGCACGGCTAGGATTCCTTTCTTAAAGAACTGTGACCTAGAGCTAATAAATTGAATATTTAAATAGCCCACATTCTTACCTGGTTTATATTGTACTGTCATTGTTTCAGTGGAAAAAAAGGAAGAAACTTTTGTAGGAAACCTGCTAGTAACTGGCAGCAAAAGTTAGCTTGTCTAGAAGCTGAAACATAAATCTTGGTGGTGTTTTTTGTTCACTGAAACTCAAAACCAAAACTTGGATTGGTAACTTTTCCTTGTCTAGGGAAGTCTGTACTTAGTTAAACTAAGACAAACTAGGATTTCCATCCAAAGGAATTTGTTTTTTCATATTGTGCTTCAGGAGTTTTATTTGATTCAATTACTTTTTTTCTTTCTGGTCTTAAGTGTATTGCCTATTGAGTACATAGTAAAACAAAACTATTGCCTTAAATTAAAAGTAAATAACATCTTTCAGTTCTGTATCATATAAAAAAATAAATTATTATTAATTTTGCTTTCTACTTGTTTTCATACTTGCTTAAATATGTTTTACATATTTTACTGCACACTAGGCTTCATATTTTTGTAAGTTGTGCAAAAGCACCCTAAGGTTCAGACAGTTAATCTTGTGATTATGCACTTCTTCAACTAATCTTTGTGTTGATCAATTAACTAATTTTGTTTGTAGTGCCTTTCCTTTTGAAAAAAGAAAAGGTATTTGTAGTAGTTCAGGAAAATTATGTGAATTGTGTGGACTTTCTTGCTGTGACAAGTTTTAGTAGTCATCTACCTTCTGGGTGGAAAAAAGTTATTAAAGTGTTTTGAATACTTTTGAAGCATTATACAGCAATGGATACTCTATGATTTTGCGTCTGGTTTTATTTGGGGCATTTGGAAAGGGGTGGGGAACCAAAGAAAGAGAATATTAGATCTAGAATAAACATCCACTTCTTGTCCCAGTACCGATTTTCATGCGTATTATGTGGAATAAAAAAATGAGGTATTCACATAGCTTGATAAAAATATAGCAAATATTTGGCCATTAAAAAAAGGCACAGCTGCTAGCTAAATAAGTTTTAAATGAACATTTTATAATTATAGAATCTCTGTACCATCATAATCCTTTGAGTGTAGGTATTTCTGGTTTTTTCCTAGCTGTCAACTCTGCAAAGATGCCACTGAAACAGAGCAGGCATGCTTTGCTTTTGTGACTGTTTTCTTCACTGCTCTTCCAATACAACTTTTGATATGCATTTGCTTTTTTAGAGCTTGTCAGTCTTCCTCTCTAACCCCCTGCCTTTGTTCAGCTTTTTAAAGGCTCTACAGTGAATATCTTACAGTGCATTGCAATTCCATTTAGAGATACCTGAAGTTCCTATCTGCTGAAATAAAGAACTGTTTTAGGTAGAAGTGATGAGATTTGACAGTTTAAAGGCACAAAGGCAGGATAGGAAGTACCCACAAAGAATGAAGTTGGAAGTTGAATCAAGATTTTGGCTTTTGTTTCTGAAGGCCAGCATTATTTGTTTGTTCCTAACCTAACAGAGAGCTCTCTCATTCAAATTCAGCTCCTGCACAGGAATTGAAGTATTAACTTGGGATTTCCAATGCTGTACAGTATCTCCCCAAAAAGATGGAAGGAATGTGTTAAAAATGCCTTTTTTTTTTCCTTTACAGGTGGAAGAGATGGTACAAAACCACATGACATATTCCTTGCAAGATGTAGGAGGAGATGCCAATTGGCAGCTAGTGGTAGAAGAAGGAGAAATGAAGGTAAATATTTTGGGTTTGGTTAATTTGTATGAGATGATACACTGTAAAGACACATACTTCCAGTGTACATTTGACAGTGTTATCTTTACTGCTGGACCCTGTGATCTTAAGGGTCTTTTCCAGCCTAAATGATTCTGTGATTTTCTGGAAATATTATCAATCAGCAAGTTATGCTGTTGAAACTTCTCTCTGGCAATAGCATTATTTAGGTTGGAACTGGGGTCCATGAGAGCTGTGGCTTCTAATTTATTCATACAAAATCCTGTGTAACTCTTGCAATAGATTCATCTTTGCAGATTCCTTTCTCATTCTCTCCTACTTAAAGCTTGGTATCAAAGTAAAGTGTAAATTCTATGTATAAAAATAACAAGAGTAGCAAGCTACTGTGTTGGCTACTCCACTGTGCTTATGAATCTATGTGGATAGTGATAAATAAGCTAGCTTAATCATTTTTGTAGTAGAAACCTTAAAGGACTGGTATTTTAATGTGAATTGAGACATAAGAATGTCTTCAATGGTAGTTACCACAGAACACTTTCGTGGCAAATTATTCATGTGATAATCTTCTAGGTAAGTGATTTGTTGGTTTGGGTTTTTTAAAACTGATTAAATTTAAACAATTAAAACATTAACAGTTTTGACAGTTTCTGTTCTACATTTCTTTCTTTGTGTTTGCCTATAGGTATACAGACGAGAAGTGGAAGAGAATGGAATAGTTCTAGATCCTTTGAAAGCAACTCATGCTGTTAAAGGGGTAACAGGGCATGAAGTTTGCCATTACTTCTGGAACGTTGATGTTCGTAATGACTGGGAAAGTAAGGCATTGGTTCTTCAGCTTTGCAGGTTTATCAGCAAGAATAGTATTTATAGCATTGTCCTATTGTCTGTGACTACTCACTGATGGATTTTTTTTTTTTCTTCCCCTTCCCCCCCCCTTTTAGCAACAATTGAAAATTTCCATGTTGTGGAAAATTTAGCTGATAACGCAATCATCATTTACCAGACACATAAGGTAATAACACTTCATTTGCATACCATACTGAGACAGTCTGAAGCATGTGTGTTCCAGTATTATTCTGAATACTTTACTGGATTAAAAACTTAAAATACTGTTCTGGGCAATATTCCAGAGCAAGTTCTCTATTAAACTGCAACTTTCATCAAATTTTCAAACTTTTCTTGAGAGCATAATTGGTTGTGCATGTGTCGGATAGAGCTTGTAGTAAAAAGTGAGGCCTGCTTTTAATCTCATGATTATATCACTGCCAGCAAGGCCAGAGTCATCCAAAGCAAACAGAAGAGATAAATCACCACTGACTACAAGGAAGAAACCTTCAGCACTGTATTTGATGGTTTTTTTGCAGAAATGCAGATTACTGTTCATCACAATTAGTTGACATACCACCTGGTAGTGCAAGTGTTTTTAATTGTTGGTACAACATTTGTTCTTGTACCTTAATTGTTTTTTCCCCCGGAATGGCTCTGGTGTCGATTTATAGAAGTGTTCATTTGAATTATAACCCAACAACTGAAATGTAAAGATTTTAAAAATTTATAGGAATGAAATATATAGATTCATCCTTAGTGTTGCATGTTTCTAAGTATTAGTGTATTGAAGTGTTAAAACAAATATTTTTATTTGACAATTTTTCCAGTAGTGCGGTTATGTTAAAACTTCTTTAATAGAGGACTCATAATTTTGAGGAAGACAGTTGTACCCATCTGTATTGGTTGTGGTAAAAGCTAGAACTTTTTTCTCCTATTGAGTGTCAGGAAAATAACTTCTGTATATTTTCTTATTTTGTCAAACATTTCACTTCCGAAACCTTCTCTTGGATAATATCAGTTTGCTATGTCTGTCTTACTGAAGTAGTACCTTTTTGAAGTAATAATTGCTTTAAATACATCCCTCCTCTTGCTTTCTCTCCAGAGACATAAGTAACTGTAGAAGCATTCCTAAACACCTAACCATTAGTTCAGTTTGTAGCTTACAAGTATTAACTAAAATGCAAAACTGAGGTTGAGGGAACAGGAGGGTAACTGCCTCTGCCTATTTTTTTGACTGAAAAATTCATTGCACTTTGGTGCTCTGCATTTCAAAGGCCTTAAAGTTTTGCCTTAATTTTTTTGGTATGAAGTGTAGCCAACCTGAAATTTCTGTTGCCTATTTACAATAGCTATGTTCTCTTTCAGTTTTGAAAATGAAAGTACTAACTTGAAGATACTTTAACTTAATAGTATGACTGACCTGGTTTGCCTTGCTTGATTTTTAATTTTAACGAAGGATAGTAAGTACTTAATTTGCAAACCTGGAAAAGCTTATGTTCAGGTGTTTCTCTGCAGAGAGTGTGGCCAGCCTCTCAAAGGGATGTGCTGTATTTGTCTGCCATCAAAAAGATACCAGCATTCAGTGAAAATGATCCAGAAACATGGATTGTGTGCAATTTCTCTGTAGAACATGACAGTGCTCCTGTAAGTATTATTTTGATTATATGAAGTTCTGCTTTTAAGGTAGTTTTTCAGTTCTGTGGTAATGCATTTGCAGTGCTAGTGTGAGGGAGATGCAGGGTTTTTACAAAAATACGGTTGATTTAAACCAGGTGGTACAGTAATTTGATGAAGGAATTCTTAGCCAAAAGCTTTCTTGCCTTATCTTTCAGTTGGCAGATCTAAGGTGTTACAGCAGAATGCAAGCAAAATTTCTGGAGATGTGAAAACATTTTAAGGAATTGAGGGGTTTTTGTATGAAATCAAATCAATATCTCTTCCATATTGTCAAATATAAGAGTAGGTTTGTATAACTATAGATAGGGTTAAGTCTCCATGTTACACAGTTTTGCCTTGGTTCTATCAGATAATAGCAATGATTGTTTTCCTTGGATTGCTATTCCATAACCTGCTTTCAAGGGAAAAGTTAACTGATATTTGTAAATGCTGATACATTATTCTTGAAATGTTTCTTTACTGATTTGTCACAACAGTTGAAGTAATTAACTTATGTGTTAAGCAAGAAGAAACTTGAGATTCAGACATTTTAGTTGAATCCCTTCCCTATCTACCATGTATCTTTCATTTTACTCACTTTGATGTTACATCCATGTAAGTGCTAGAATGTAGACTCCCAGAAACACAGCTTCTAGAGTGTCTTAGACTTCATGATGAAAAAATGTCGAAGTATGCTAAAACAAATTTAGTTTGAGGCTTACAATGTTTCATATTTTTGGCAGCTGAACAATCGCTGTGTCCGTGCCAAAATAAATATTGCTATGATTTGTCAGACGTTAGTAAGCCCACCAGAGGGGAACAAGGAAATAAGCAGGGACAACATTCTGTGCAAGATTACGTATGTAGCTAATGGTAAGTATAAAATTCTTCAGTATGACATTCATGGTAGATGTTAATGTTGAAGAGTTGAATACTGGCACACAAAAAAACCCTCTTTTCTGTTAAATCTATATGTAGCATCACCTTTGTGTTCATCACCTTCAAAAGGTCTCGAATTAACGTGCTACATGAACTGGTGAATGGGATCATTCATTATGTGGTACTCTGGGAAGAATAAATGGAAGAGCTGTGTAGCTCAGTCCTAAGTACATAACCTTGGGGTGGAGGAAGGTGGACAGAAATGTCTGCAACTGGAATGAGTTGGCATAGCTTTTAGTTTCAGTAATGGTATGTTGGGTTTTTTCATGTACTACTGTAATTTTTTTTTTCTCCCAATTCATCTCATTAGGCTGAAAAGCTGCTGATAGTAAAGGTACAGTTCTTCTCCCCTGATGCCAAGAAGAAGTAAATACATTTTGTATGAAGATGCTTGCAAGCTGTATAATCTAGTCTACATTTCTTAATTTTTTTTTTTTAGCTGATAGAATCCTTGATATTGACTGAAAAATTGTCAAAGCCAAATTGTATTGTTGCTGTACTCAGTACTTAGTAATGTATTGTAGTATTGGAAATGCATACTTACTATCTTCTCTCCCAGAGCTACAAAACACTTCAAGAGTAGCTCACTCTACTTTTTACTTTTTTCTTAAGTTCCCAAATTGCTTAAAAAGTATATTTTCACTGCTAAATTCTGAACTGTGACTATATGGGAAGTGATATCTTTTTCAGCAACATACTTCCCCTGTGAATGAAAATGTAATAAAGAATCAGTTCAAATTTTGTTTAAATGCTTTATAATCATTTGCAGGGTGTTGCCTATGTGGCAGTTCTGCAGGCAAATGCAGTAGTTATTGAAAAGTTAAGACTGACTCTGCTTTCTTTGAAATAGGAAGTTTCTCAAATCTCTTTCTCTTTTGTTTCTTGGAAGCCCATAGAGAATATCCGCTTCTATTCAGGCATTTTCCCAAGACTCACCATATAGCATGTTTAATGTTTTCTAATTAATGGCATCATAGATCTGGACTGAGCTTGAGTGTTACAAATAGAAAGTGCTACAACACAAACCGAGGGGCATTAAAAAAAAATCTGCTGATGGTTATTCTTTGCTGTTAGTTCAGGAAGAGTTGCAGGAGTAGTGAACTAAAATTTACTTTTTCAGCATTTAGTGGAGTTGCTTTATTTCAATGTTCCTCTTCCTGTTTCCTTCCAGTGAACCCAGGAGGATGGGCACCAGCATCAGTGTTACGGGCAGTGGCTAAACGAGAATATCCAAAATTCTTAAAGCGTTTTACATCGTATGTGCAAGAGAAAACAGCAGGAAAGCCTATTTTATTCTAGTACTAGCAGGTATACATACTTGTTAAATTCGTGATTCACCATTTTAAATTTAAGGCCAAATGGAAGTATGCAATGTAGAAATGTCTTACATGATTAGCATGGCTTCAGTGCTTGTTTTTGGTTCGCAATATACCTTTTTAAAACAGTCATGTAATTTGTGTGCACAGGCTGCACAAGTTAGCAAGCATTAGTTTTTATAGACTTTTATTGGTTCATCTTGCAAGTTTTTGCATACATGTCCAATTTACACAGAAGTAAAACAGGATGAAGTACTGGTTTTTTTCAACTATCACAAGCATTTTGCACTTGTTCTGAAAAAATATATACTGAAGTTACTCTAGAGCCTCATGAGGTTTTTATAACTTAAATTCTACTTAAAATTGCATAATTCATAGACTATTAGTACGTTTCAGTTTTCTTTTATATTGACAGAATAGTTTTGACCCAGGATTTTTATTAATGGAACTTCACTGACAGACCAGCATGAATTACTGGACTATTTAGAAGACTGTGACTTAAGTTTTTAGCCTTTCTGATGACCCTAAGAAAGAAAAGGGATTTCCAGGTGCTTTCTGAAGTCAATGGATATATTTTTAATGGTATAGGTTATTGGCTAATCTAAAGTTGTTTGAACAGTTAGATGATGATGATACGACATTAGAAGAGGATTTCTTGATCACTTTGAGGCTGAGTCCCCTAGTGTTAAAAAAGGCTTAACTAATTTTTGTTAGTTTAGACTCCTGCTATATATTTCATTTTCTGTAACTGTCATGTCAAACCGCAGAATTCTGTTTAGTTGTGCTAGTGTTACAGCATCGTTCAGTCACATCTGAAGATGAGTCCCTATTACTTTTTCTTTATGTGACATAGGCTACCTCTATTTTTGGGTTCTATTTACTGTGTCAGACTCTAAAAGTTTTAGTTGTTTCATTCTTCTGTGACAGGTATCCCTGTAATGATTCACAATTTTAAATGTAAACTGTTAGAGAACTATTGTAGGTAAAGCATTAAAAACACAGCATCACAAGCCAACATTTAACACATGATCATAGCAGTCCTGATGATACTTAAGGTGTTTAACAAGTTCATTTTACTAGTAGTATACAAACTTCTCAGTGCTGTATTTTTTTTCTTTGCTTACCTGCAGCAATCAAAACAAGACTGGGTGAGCATTCCACATTGGAGAAGTGACCATGCACAGAGCACTCCATGCTGGAACGAAGGATCTACAGTCTTTTTATGGCCCAAGTTCTAGGCTTTGTATACTGAAGTGAAGAAGTGTTGCAACACCATGGGGCTGATTATTTAACAATAGCTCTCTCCTGCTAACTTTCTTGCTGAATAAGTGTGTAATTATAAATACATGTATTGATAACATGTATATGGCTCTATTTTTATTTGCTTGCTTTAGAAGAAGAAGAGCACATACAAGTTTGAATCACCAACATGGGCTACTGTGTTAATTTTAAACAAGTTGTAGAATTTCATTGTCAACCTTTCTAAGATACTTGCGCAGTTTTTGTGCATGTGTAAAAAGCACAAGAGACAAATGCACATATAGCATACTGTATGTGCTTTATATGCACAAAAATCTGTGTGGTATTTTGGGGGTATTGAGAGGAGTGGCTTCAGTAAAACCTAGGTAACTTGTTGGTAGATTTTGTTTTGCTTTGTATAATCACAGTTCATTGCTGCTGGTTTCTATAATGAATCATCTTGTCACATAAAATGCCACTTAATAACTGAGGGCTGTCAATATCCTTATGACTTTGCCTTTTCTATTGTCTTACTCTTATGACGATCTTTAGTTCTGAAGGAGTAAGAGTGTGAAAAGCTTTATTTTTTCCAGATATCTTTATATTTCTATTGTATTTTTTAGTTATGTAATATGTGCTGCAGAATTTTTGTTATTAAACATGATCCAGAAATATCTAGCAAGATTCTGTATAAGAGGGCAAGAGACTGCCTAAAACCTAGGAGACATCTGTCCATGCTATATGTGGACTGCTTTCTTGCATGATATCCGGGGCTTTCCCAAAGCTGTGAGAAGGTACACTATAATATTTATTGAAGTAATTTGGATTACATAAAACAACATTCCCAGTCTAGATTGAGGATGAGTACATTATTTTCAGATCCTGCATGTGTTTTCCTCATTCCAATAAAGCTGTGCTATGAGGTTCATGTAGAAAATTATTTGCCTCTTGATCAAAAACCCATCAGAGCTATAAGAATGCGTAGTTCTTACTGGAAAGTTCCCTTTAACTGCTGTGAAAATTTAAATGTCAGATGTTTGCCTGCCTTTGATTCTGGAGATACTTGTTAGGAGAGGGCTGGGTCGGGCTAGTACTGACTGTGAGGTCTTTTATCCATGTCCTATACTTGGAAACTCTTCAGAGACTGCTTCGTGTTTCACTGAACTGTATATCTTGAGGAAAAAAGTTTCAGATATATTTTCTACAAAAGAAAGCTGAAAGTCAAGTTTATTTGATATAGTGTGCTAGGTGCCTGAAAAGAGATATAATACAGTAATTTAGTGAAGATTTGGTAAATGATTCAATGTGATCTGCACAGTGTTGAAAAACTTCTCTGTTCATCTTCTCTGTAGAGATGAAACCATACCTAACACATGATTACACACACATGCAGATTTCATGCTTCATAACTCTTCCCTTTTTATTTGCCTTTCTCTAATGGTGTGCATGGAATATGCCTTATTACAGAGTTATTCTGTTCATTTGAATATGTAGAAAAGTGCCTATATGGTAATGTTAGTAAGGCAAATAAGATGAAAATTTGTACATGTTTACTATATCACCAGTGAGCATTTTATATACCAACGTTAAAAAATGAAATCTTATACCTCAAATGTACTTCATCTTTTTACAATCAACCAAGCAGTGGTACATTCCACCATAGCCACTGATGGGAACTTAAAAAAAATGTCCAAAATATAAAGAGTTTAACTCCTTATTTGCCATTTCTGGTAATTGTTGGAACACGGGCAAGTTTATTAATTTAATAGGATAGCTTTATTTTACAAAGGTATGGAAAGTTTACAAAGCAGTATATAAACTTATATCATTAGTTGCATTTGCACTAAATGTGATGTACTTTTGCGATTTATTCTGTAAATAAAATGACACTACAGATACTATTTGTAAAGAATATGTTCTACTTTTAGATAAAGGCACAGGTACTTCACTGTAGCTAGCCCTGCCCAATCAGATTTGTAAGAGGCTTTTTAAAGACTGTGGAAGGAGTTACATGACTGAGAAATCATTATTAATGGACCTCCAAAAAAAAAATTTCAAAAGGCAGTAGGCCTCTCAGATTGTCCTTGTGTGAGTAGCCATTAGATCCTTTCTTCTGGAAGGAATGTTCCTTTTATGGTTTTATACCATTTACCCCGTCTCTTGAGCCCATCCCTCTTGTCCATCACTGCCAGTTCTATGCGCTCTGAGTTCCTTTCTTCCTGTTATAAGATCAAGAGTGTTAATGCAGCTGTGGTGGTCTTTGCAGAAGCAGCATCTGACTGTTGAATGGTTGTTTTATAAGCTGAAACTTATAAGTTTTATAAGCTTGAACCAGTTCAAAAGGCTGAAAATGCAGCAGTCTTTTCCATCAGATATTGTTCTCTGGATATCTGCATCTGTTTGGTGAATTTGGATGTTGCCAAACTAGATCTGAAGGACATGACTTGATAGAACTTGTACTGGGAATGAAGATGAGATGGTCATTGTTATTCTGTCTGAGAACCTGAAAATCTTTGACAAATTTATCTGTGAAAAATGTGATGCACTTTGAAAAAACCTTACCTTTTACTTAATTGGGCTGAGCTGGCTTATCTGAAGTTGTGCAGATTCTCTTTAATCAGATTGTCCACCTGTATTTTTGTCAAGTTGTACAGATAATGCTGTATTTGAATTGCCACTGTTCATTTACAGACTTAAAACATGAATCATATTTTTGAGTACTTTGAGTGTGTAGAGTTGTAACTGTTCTATAATAGCTTTATGATCCTAATGATAAGTTTTAAAAATTTAAAGAAGTTGGCTCTTACATGTTACAATCACAAATTTAAAACCAGTATTTAAAAGTTAAAAGTATTAAAAATGATGAAGAAAAATCTTGGCTTCTCGTTATTTTTAACTTTCCAATGTTTGAAGACACTTAAAATATTTTACTTTTTAACCAACTTTTAAATCATTAATAAAGTTATATACAATATTCTTGTGCATGGAAAACATTTAACAGGAAAGCAGTTTACTTGTGTTGCTGAGGTTACTGAGATGAAAGCCTGAGTGCCACGTTAGTTTATACATTGAGAAGTTCATTTTGTGTGTGCAGAGGGGTGTTTAAAGGTGCTCCTGGTACAGTGTAGTCATAACATAGAGCACTTCCAGAGTATGTCAGCTCTTCATTTGTACAAAATTAACAAGATTCTGGGAACTTCTATGGGAAGAACAGCAATCCAAGACTGAGATGTGCCAAAGGGTAAACTTCTGGCTTTTCCAAAGCAAGAGTAATTTTTAGTAACTGAGATGAGCTTCCATGAGCAAGCTTTCTTAATAGTAGAAATAGGTGGTACTTAATGAATCAATAACAATCCTATCTTTATTTGTTACACAGTGATTTCTACTTCTTTAGAGAGCAAGCAGTAAAATTGTAGAAACCTTACCAGTACGCAGGACTGGAGGAACAGTTTGATGTAACAGAAGGCATTACTTGAACAGAAACAAAACTTAAATCTTAAGTTCAGCTATGTCAAGCCTCTTGTAATATATTGCAAAAAATAGTGAGTTCTGAGGTAACCTCTGATCTTGGAGAATGCAGCTATTTTACCTGGCTAAAAGAAATCCTCCAAAATCAGGAAAAAAAAAAAAAAAGTCATATTTCACGTTCATGGTCCCATAACTTATGTGCATGATTTTAAAAATACATACTTTCCAGTAAGGAGAGGTTGAGTCTTTCTGTGTTACAATATAATTTGGACCCTGGATGATGAATTGTAATTAGGGCTATGCCACGCAATTTACTGGTGTGTATTACTAATACTAATCATCTTCAGTCTCCACCTTTTATAAGCTAAGTTTTATAAGAGGAAAAAAATACATTTTGGTAGAAGAAAGGGATGCACTTGGAGCATTAGCTACCTGAAAGTGTCTTCAGCTGTAGCCACTGATGCAGTAAGCTCTTCTCTCCGCACACCTGCCTCTTCTATGAATGGACTATAGCCAGAATAAGGAAGCCTGGTACTGAGGATTGCTTGCTGCAGTTTTTAAGGTTTAAACTAATTCTCCTTAAAAAGAGCAGTTTTTTATTTATTGATTTTGGATCAATCAGTACTCAGACCTGTTGTCATCCACAGGACTTCCTGAACTTCTGTGTGCCAAGAGAGAAGCCACAGATTGTACAAGTCTCTGGCAAGTGATTCTTAACCAGTGCTAAGAGTAGCAAAATATGGCACAGCCCTGAGGATTCCCACTTGACAGGGTAGAACTGCGAATCAATCGTGGAGCAACCTGGCACATGCAGTTCCTAGGAAGTTATGCCTTCTGTGTGAAGGAATTCCAGCTCAGAGGCCCAGGATAGTGTGCTGTCTTGGTGAGGGTGTATGAACAGAATTGTAGGTGTGTTTGTACCCTCCAGAAAATACTTGCGGTCTAGGTAATGAGCAGTCACACTGGGGACGCCTCACTGCTGCCCTGGTGCAAATCACTGCTCTGTCTTCAGCCTGAGGGTGCTCAAGTACCTCCCAACTTCTCGAGGCTTCCCCACGCCCCACACTAGAGCCTGCCGCAGGCATGTTAGCCCTGATCCAGCTGAAAATGTAGCTGTTTACTTAAAACGTTTTGAAGCTTTTTCTGGGAGTGGCCCCTGCCTTCAATTGTTTCATCAAGCACTTGCGGTGCTGAAGGGTGGCAACGTTTCTGACGGAGGTTGGTACACTTTAGCAGTGGGTAAAATGGTTGTCTTCTGTAATGAACCTGAGAAATTTAAATTAGCACCTTTATCTTTCCCAACCTTTTTTTGACTGATTTGAAAACCCTCAAACTTAATTTAAATAACACTGAGTTATCACTGCAACACTAGGGTAACTAACCATCCTACTATCAAGAGACATGCTAAACAAAATGATCAGTAGTTCAACTAGCAGCTGCTCTTTTTGTAATAAATTTTTAATGAAAAATTAGTAAATTTTTAATAAAAAGCATTTAACACTTCAATATAGCTGTCACCTGTGAGAAATCCAGTAATAAGAAGTACCTTGGAATTTACTTTCTTATTAACTAAGACTGTCCTAACCAATTCCAGTGAAAATAATGGAACATATTAAAAGATGTGAAAACCACTTGTAAATGTTAGTATTACTAGATTTTCTTCCACTTCTAACTTTGGTTATATCAGAAGAAACAGGTTCTGTAACAAGCAGCTGTTCCTGTCACATAAGCTATGGTGAAGAGGTGTACAGTTAGTTGCTCTTTTACACTGCAGTTTCTGTGTTTATGCTTGTGTGAAACAACATCTCCTGCATTAAAGGGTATTAACTTCATCTATTACTGAAAATAAAATTTTGGATGGCTAGGTAGGATACACAAATGGTGCTCTAAAAACTTAAGACAGCAATGGGAAGTGGGTACACAGAGGGATGAATTCCAGCAAGTCTGACATTTTTAGAGTGTTAGGCAATAGGCTTTTTAAGGTATCTCCCCAACAAGAGAAGGAAAACTATTAACATTTACTGATTTTTTGAACAGTGCTAATTTAAAGTGTCCACTTTTGTTCATATTCACAAGTGAAGGAAAAAACGACTCAGTAATTGCAACTAACAAAACTGATATATAGTGCTTTATTCCCCTCTCCCTGTTTTGATCTGCCCTCAAAAAGCTTTTTAGAAAAACATCCTTTTCTGAAACACAAAACCAGTGCCCTAATCGCCCAGATTTTCAATCACATTAGTCTTTTGGGGTCAATTTTCTCCAGGTGAACTAGAGGCTTCAGCTGCTCAGCAAAGTTCCTCATGTCATCAGAAACGATGTCCTGCCCTGCTGGCGCGACCACGTTGAGCTCCACCAAGTAGGAGAGTGAGAGTGGCTCAATGCTCTCCGTGTTTCCTGGCATCAGGATACGGAAGATCTTGTACACCACGATCTTCATGATGCCCTTGCGG
Organism: Callaeas wilsoni; assembly: GCA_013398955.1. Classification (NCBI taxonomy): domain Eukaryota; kingdom Metazoa; phylum Chordata; class Aves; order Passeriformes; family Callaeidae; genus Callaeas; species Callaeas wilsoni. Next base: position 24,082 of record VWPU01017994.1, read on the forward strand.
AACACGTGCCCTTTGGCCACGAACTCGTGGTCCATGCGGAAGCCCATCTCCACCAGGAAGTCCGTCAGGTTGTCGGACGTGGCGATGTCCACGCAGTTGCGCACCAGCGCGTGGCGGTTCTTGTCGCCTATTTCGGGCTGTCCCAGATAGCGCAGGTGCCAGGGCATCCCGCTCTTGTCCATGGAGCGCCGGGCGCGCAGCACGAAGGGGCTGGCCTGCTGCCCCTTCAGCAGGAACACCATCTCGTGGTCCAGGAAGGTTTCGGGCTCCATGTTGTCGCACAGCCCGCGCAGGCGGTGCAGGAGGCTCTCCAGGCTCTGGTCCAGCACGCTCCCTGCGGAGACACCGCCACAATCATCGCCGCCCCTCCAGGCCGAGCTGGGCTCCCTCTGCGGGGCTCCCTCCGCGGGGCTCCCTCCGCGGGGCTCCCTCCGCGGGGCGCCCGCCGCAGCGCCCTCCGGCCCGCCCGTGCGCGGCGCCCGCCCCAC
>VWPU01017997.1:0-41471 GCA_013398955.1 Callaeas wilsoni
CCTCCACGAGTGACCAGGAGCCTTCTCCCCCAGGGTGCCCCTGACCAGGCGCCGCTCCCTGCGGAAGCTGCTGCGGGATCGGGGGCAGCTCTCGCACTTCTGGAAAGCCCAGGGGGGGCCGGACATGAGCAGCGAGGAGTGCGCCGCCTTCTCGGAGACCAACGAGCCCCTCATCAATTACCTGGATGTGAGCAGGGAGGCACAGAGCCATGGGAGCACCCTCGGTTTGCCTGAGCCGTGCCCAAACGCTTCCCACAAATCCCACGGCTCCAGGCAGTGCCCGGCGTGCCAGGGCTCGCTGCCTGCCCGGCCCTTTGTCCCCGGGAGTGTGAGGATGAGGACAAGGGAGCGCATTCATGGCAGGCTCTGCCAGCCCCCTCCCTCCCTGCTACGCTCTGCCCAAGCCCCTGGAGACAGATTTACTCCAAAATTCAAGTTACTCGCTGCTCAGGGCGCAGCCCAGCACAGAGCAGCCGGAGGTGGAGAGGGTTCCCGGGAGAATCCCGTTCCCCGATGGGGATCGCCCTGTCCCCAAAGCCCCAGGCTGGTGACGAGGGTCCCCTCAGGGCCCAGCCTTGCCAGGAAGAGGCACCGCGCTGCCTTTTGTCCTCAGTTTCCATTGCTGTTCCTCAAATATTTGTCTCCTTTATTCCACCTGGCTGTGACAGATCAAACACTGAGCCCCATCCGTGCCCTGCAGACACCCCAGGCTTCGTTTTGCCAGCACTTCTGGGTGTGCTGATGGCTCACGGTGCTCTCTGCCCCCCTCTTTGGCAGATGGAGTATTTTGGGCAGATCTCCATCGGGACCCCCCCCCAGAATTTCACAGTGGTGTTTGACACGGGCTCCTCCAACCTCTGGGTGCCTTCTGTCTACTGTGTCAGCAAAGCCTGCGGTGAGTAGGGACCCCCGACCCCAGAGAGGCCACGGGCCACCAGCCCCACGGCCCTGGGGACCCTCCCCACCCAGCTGAGCCCTGAAAGCCACACAGAGGTGACAGAGGTGACAGAAATCCAGGGCTCAAAGCAGGGGGTGACGGCCCAGGGGATCAGCAGGGGGCAAAGGTGGCTTTTTGGGGCTGTCAGCGATCAGCCAGCCCCAGAGAGCCCGGACTGCTGCTGTGGGACACAGAGCATCCCCGAGCAGCCCCAGGGCTGCCCCAGAGCCCGGCGGGAACTGGGGAATGTGACTGGATGCTGCAGCGCCCGTGGGGCTGCTGCTGGCTGGAAACCAGGGACAGCAGCGCTCATCTCGGGACTCATTAAGGGCTGCTGATCCTGCTGCCCCTAACAGCCCTTGCAGCCTCCATCAGATTGAAATGGGAGTTTTCTCCCCCCTCAAGACTCCAGCACGTCCCTCAGCAGAGCCCCCATAGCCAGGAGTTTCGGTGACACCATCCTGCACCATCATTTTGCCTCGCCGGAGGCTCCTGGCAGCTGTGGCCGTGCAAAAAAACCGACATTGCTGGTGACAGATCCCATCTCCTTCCCCAGCCGAGCACGCCAGGTTCCAGCCAACCCAGTCCAGCACCTACCAGGTGATAGGGACCCCCTTCTCCATCCAGTACGGCACCGGGAGCCTGACGGGGATCATCGGATCCGACCAAATAGCCGTGAGTGACCTCTGGGTTGCCCCGCTCTGGACAATGTGCCTGGGACTTGCCCACGGGCTCAGCACCCCCACGGAACCCCCTCATCCCTGCAGGTCCAGGGTCTCACCGTGAGCAACCAGCAGTTCGCAGAGAGCATCAGTGAGCCGGGAAAAGCCTTCCTGGATGCTGCCTTCGATGGGATCCTGGGGCTGGCTTATCCCTCCCTGGCCGTGGATGGGGTCACTCCCGTCTTCGACAATATGATGGCCCAAAATCTGGTGGAGCTGCCCATTTTCTCCGTCTACATGAGCTCGTATGGACACGGCTTTGCTTTGGGTTGTTGCTCGGAGTCTGGCATTGCTTTAGGGAGCAGGAGGAGCTGCTAAAATACGGATATTTTCCTGAGATAATGGAGGGGGTTTTGGTACCAAGTCGAGCCTCGCACACCTCTGGCCTTACAGCATTTGTGGGGATAAAGCTGGGGTAAATCCATGCCAAATGGACAAAAATTGCTCATGTGTCCTCCCCCTCCTCCCTGCAGGAACCCCGAATCCTCCCAGGGAGGAGAGCTGCTTTTTGGGGGCTTTGACACCTCCCGCTTCACGGGGACCCTGAACTGGGTGCCGGTCACGCAGCAAGGGTACTGGCAGATCCAGCTGGACAAGTGAGTGGTGCTGGGCAGGGAGGGAGGGCAGGGCTGGGCTGGGAGAGCAGGACAAATCCCTGCTGCTCCTTCTCCCCTCTTCCAGCATCCAGCTGGGTGGGACAGTGACTTTCTGTGCCAACGGCTGCCAGGCCATCGTGGACACCGGCACGTCGCTCATCGCGGGCCCCACCAAGGAGATCAAAGAACTGCAAAACCTTATCGGGGCTGTGTCTGTGGATGGAGAGGTGAGAGCCAGGGTGGGGACAGGAGGGGACAAAGCCTTGGGACCCCTCCCTGCTGGAAGGGACCCCGCTGGGCAGCCCCTGAGCCCCCGGCTGTGTTCCAGTACGCCGTGGAATGCAGCAACCTCGACGTGATGCCTGACCTGACGTTCACCATCAACAGGCTGCCCTACACGCTCAGCGCCCAGGCGTACACCCTCGTGGTACGGCTGCGGCTCCCCCGGCACCACCAACCCCAAATCCCAGCAGCTCCAGTGGCAAAGGTGGCCCGGCCCCACCCCGGGAGCTGGCAGCGTGTCCCCGAGGGTGACAAACCCCGCTGGTTTCTGCTTCGCCGCCGTTCCTGGGTGTTTCCACGTGCACGAGGCTCTCGGGTTCATCCCCAGCTTTCCACTTCTCCTTCCCCAGGAGTACGGCGATGGCACGGCCTTCTGCACCAGCGGCTTCCAGGGGAACGACGTCCCCCCTCCGACGGGACCCCTCTGGATTTTGGGTGATGTTTTCATCCGCCAGTTCTACTCCGTCTTCGACCGCGGGAATAACGTGGTGGGGTTGGCCCCCGCCGTCCCTTAGGGCTGTGGCATCCGTGGGGCAGGAGAGGAACGGACCCCAGCAGGGCAGGGGATGTCACCAGGGCCTCAGTGTCCCCAGGGGCTGGAGACACCCAGGGATGCAGCTGAAGAGCCCAGCAGAAGTTCTGTCCACGCCAAGACACTGTGATACAAAAATGTCTCGAGCAGCTCTGTGATCTGCTCTGCACATTCTCCATTTCTGAATCCTGAGCCAATAAAAGATTTAATAAACCCGAACCTCTCCCGGTCTCTCGGCAGCAGCCCAGCACAAATCCTGCACATCTCGAAGGGTTACACTGGGGTTAAATCCTCCCTGCCATGTCCTGCCTCCTCCCTGGGTCATCCATGGCACTGCCAGGGCTGCACTCCCAGCGTGACCAGAGCTTCCCTGGGATCCCCACAGGGCAGAAAGAAGAGGCTGCTTTGCCCAGGTAGAGCAGAAATCCCCGGAGGTGGCTGTGGCCACCCCTGAGCATGCCAGGGTCCTGCGGGCCTGGCAGGGGCCGAGGGAGCACTGGGAATGCACCTCACCTCAGCTGGTGCTGGTAAACAACAAGGTAACAAGGAGCCTGAAAAGACCCTGGGGCTCTTTCTGTGCCACAAAACTCCCAGAACAACCGGTGATTTCCAGAGAATTTCGCTTGGATGCCCTTGGGGAACTTACGGTGACAACGGTGCTTGGTGGCTCCTTGAAGCAGAAAGGGGCAAAGCAGCTGCTGAGCCCTGGGCTGGGCTGGCTCCAAGGGTGGGGGGCTGGGGGGCTGTGGGGTGCTGGGGGGGGCTGGGGGGGGCTGTGGGGGGCTGCAGAGGGGCTCCTGGCCGTGGGGGTCCCCGGGAGCCACCGTGGCACACGTGACTTGCTGACGGGGCAAGGGGTGTGTGACAATGCGCTACCAGCGTGGCTCACGAGTGATGCACCCTGAGGCAGCGAGAAAGGGAAGCACAGGAAAAGGTTATTTTTATCCAGGCCTTGGCTCTGTTCTCCCCTCTGACCCTGAAGCGAGGCCGGCAGTGCCAAGGCCGGGCTCCTGGAGCGTCCACGTCCCAGCCCGGGCCTGGTGGCTGCTCCGTCCATCCCAGACCAAAGCAGCCTTCGGGGCTGGGGCTGGGAGCTCTGGAATATTCTGATCTGGTTGTAAACTTTGCAGCTGGGCCTTGTGGTTTGCAATAAAGGAAGGTATCTGCCTTACCCAGAGGCACTGATTGTGCCACTGACCGCGTGGGCTCTGTGACGTTTCCTGTGTTGACTTCACCCCTGCCGCGGTCCCAGATAAGGTGCTGGGGCAGCTGGACAAAGGTCTCCTCTCCCTCTTCCACCTTAACCCTTAGCGCGCCAAGGTGCTGCAGAGCCCCTTGGGGGGGCTCGGGGGGAGCATCCAGCTCCCCCCAGCAGGACAGGGACCACCCAGTGTCCCCAAACAGCAGCTGGCAACGAGAGCTGGGCTCAGCCAGGACTGGTCTGGCGTTGAATTTTTGGGATCCCAGAGCATTCCGTGCCGTATTGACAGGAGATGAGAGCATCCCAATAAAAAATGACCCTGCCGTCCCCCGAGGAGGCTGAACAGCGCAGGGAACACTCGGATGCCCTTTGCTTCCTTCCCTTCCCCTCTCTGTCGTGGCCCTGCAGGGCACAGCCTGTCCTTGTCCCCACGAGCCTTTCCCCCGAATGTGTCAGGCCCTGGCTGGCTTTCATCACCTTCCTCACAGTCACAGGGCACAAAACCCACGCCTTTTCCTCAGAATTGCTGACGTGGGGGAGCAGCCGGGACGGGACTGAAGCTGTGGTGCCTGGAGCTGCTGAGCAACGCCTTGGCCATCACCTCGTCCCCACCGCTGCTCCCACTGCCTTCACCCAGGCAGAATGTCAGCCCAGGGGGGTTTAGGAGAGCAGGAGCTTTGGGAAAATCCCTTTTCTCGTGAAATCAAACAAAAGCCAGAGCTGATGCTGATGTACCCTGGTGGGTACAGCGCCCTATGACAAAAGCAGAAGTGGCCGTGGGCATCAGCTGCAGTTTGGGATTGACCACAAACCCCAGCCCCAGCAGCGTGGAGAGGCTTCGATCATCTGACAGGGTGAGCAACCCCTGTCCCACCAGGGACACGCGAGAGGAACGAGGGCAGAAGTTTTTGTGGGGGGAGGTTGAACAATAAATTCTCTCTGCAAGAGCAAAGGTGAAGCAGGACAGTGGAAAAGGGCTGAAAACAGGGATTAGGAGAGAGCTGTTCCAGGGAAACGTCAGCCCTTTACCCACCACCGGTGAGAACTGACTCAGGTGCTCCTGCCTCAGCCCAGCTCCTCCCAGTGCCTGCCCTCTGGGGGGGAAAACAGATTTTTCTGGCCAGACAGGTCCCAAAATTACACCTGGAGAGGAGGGGGAGGAGGGTGCTGAGTGCAGTGATCCTCCCTGAGATCCCATCAGGGTCTGTAAGGCAAAAATTCTACAAAAAAGATGGAAGTGGAAAAGCAAAAGTCAGTGGTCTTGGAGGGATCCCAAAACCTGAGCAAAGGGACCACGAGCAGCTGGGGGGCTGCTGGTTTAGGATGAGGGAGGGTTCACAGACGGGGCACCCTGCTCCCACTGCAAACCCCAAATCCTACAGAATGCTTAGCAAAGGCACGGGACCTGTCCTTGCACGTTGGGAAGCAGAGCTCTGCCTTTGAGGCCGTGGCCAAGCAGGTTTTGCCACTCCAAAGAGCCCCGGGCACCAGCCTGGTGCTGGGAGACACCGCCAGAGGCTTCCTCGATTGCTCCATGGGGGCAGCTGAGATCCCCAAAATGCCATTTACTGGTTGAACGCATCCCCCTGCAGGAGCTCTGTTCCCTCTTTTTGGGGTGTTTCTGGGGTGCCCGTGCTGGCTGTGGGTGCCGGGTGGGACCCCCGAGGGCTGCGAGATGTGGCACCGAGGGGCTGGAAATGCTCCAAGTTCCCACCCTGCCCCTCTCCTGCCTGGAGAAGGAGACGATGCCACACCGAGCTCCCAACCCCCTCAGAGGGATCCCAGCCCCTCCTCACCCGTCCCCAGCTCCCAGATCCTCTTATCCCATCCCATGTTATCAGAGCAAAGTCCGGGATGGCTCCAGGGATGCTGTTCACAGCCCCGCCCGGCTTTTGTCCTCATCCCTCAAGAATTCCCCAGCGGGAACGCAGATAAGAGGTCCCGGGCAGGAGGCAGAAAGGAACCGCGGGGATTCTGAGCCAGAGAAGAGCCCAAAAGTCAATCCTAAACTCTAGAAGAAGGGAAGAACCTTGCTCTCCTTCCCCTATCGAGCCCGAGCCGGGGACACTCGGCCGAACCCAGGATGGAGCGAAAATTCATGGACATCCCAGCGCCCGCCCGCGGCTCCTGCAGCCCCGGCAGGATCTCGGCCCCTTTCTGCTGATGTCACGGAGCGAGGCCCCAGCCGCCTTCCCCGGGGGGGCAGGGATCGGCCGCCCTTTCCCGGATCCTCCTCTCTCGCCTCTCCCCTCCCCGGCCCGGCTGGAGCGCAGCCGGGAGCCGTGGCTGCCCGGCCGCCGAATGCCCCGGCAGGTGAGTGCTCTGCAGGTGAGTCCCCGGCCAGCAGCCGAGACCCCCGGAGCGACAGCGAGGAGGGAAAAAGGCTGGGGAAACTCCATGTTGTGTTTAAAAACATCTGGCCTCCCAAAAAGGTGGCGAAAGGACCGGGAATTTTGTGCGTGCTGAGACACGAGGCTCTGCCTGTGCCGAGGATGCTGCCCGCGGCTGGGCACGGGTGGCGGAGGGGTGCAGGAGGGCCTGGACCCCGCAGCTGAGACTTCCCTGCTGGTGTTCCAAGGGGGAACGGCGCAGGGCTGGCCAGCGCATCAGGGAAAAATGCAGGGATGAGGCTGCCAGTGTTTCCATCTGTGCCTTGGCCGGCGGTGTCGGACGCTGCCGCGGGCATGGGGCTGCTGGGGCTGCTGGAGGATGCTGGTCCCACCTGGGGAGGGGGTTTCAGGGGTCCTGACCAGGCTCAGGGACCTGAGGACACTGGGGCGTAATGGGGACACATCCTGCGGGAAGATTGCGGGGTGCTCCCGGGCTAGGATGCTCCCTGGGCTGTGCTTGAGGCACCAAGGAATTCCACCTGGCTGGGGTCTTCTTTAATAAGTGTAACTTACCCCAGGACCCCAGGCGTGTGTGCCAGGCTTAGGGGGAGGGATTGCGCTGGAGAGGGGGTGGGAGAAGCAGGGAAGTGGCTCCCAGCAGCTTTGAATGGTGATGAACCGGCGAGTCTGGGCGTGATCCGGCTCCTCGGGAGCCCGGCGCGGGCGGGGACGTGGGCCGGGCTTGGCATGGGGGTTTCCTGCCCCCACCGTGCCTGGGACACCAGTGCGGCGGGGTGCTGGCATGGCACGGGCACGGTGCTGGCACGGTGAGAACGCAGCGACATCCGCGGTGCCGGCGTGGGAGGGTGGGAGCAGGGACAGGGCTTGGGCAGCACCGCCGGCGCCCCAGGGCTCGTCCCCACAGCCCGGTGACATCCTCTCGTCCCACAGAACCTGTCCATGGATGCCAGCAAGAAGGTGGATCTGAAGATCATCATCATCGGAGCTCTGGGGTAAGGAGCTGGCGAGGGAGGGAAGCCCCCTGTGTGCGCCGGGCGCGCAGCCCCCGCCCCTGCTGCGAGCGACCCCCGAGCAGTGTGAAGCCTCACCAGTGCCCCTTTCCTCTTCACCAGCGTGGGCAAGACCTCCCTGCTGCACCAGTACGTGCACAAGACGTTTTACGAGGATTACCGCACCACGCTGGGCGCCAGCATCCTCACCAAGGTCCTCGCCGTGGACAGCACCCCCCTGAAGCTGCAGGTGAGCGGGGCTGGCACTGCCCGGGGTGCCCGCCCTGATCCCAGGGCCGTGTGTGTCCCACGCTGTCCTGCTGTGCCCAAATGCCCACCGGTGGCATGAGGTGCAGGGCTGGGTGTGCAGAGCTTTCAGAGACCGCTTTTCAGCATCCATGAAGTGCGCTGGAATCCCACAGGAATTCTGGGGGCTCAGCACCCCCTGAAGCTGCTCCCCTGGGCTGCAACACCCACCCTGCTCGTGTGGTGTGTCTGTATCCGTGCCCTCCTCTGCCCTAGATCTGGGACACGGGGGGACAGGAGCGATTCCGGTCCATGGTGTCGACCTTCTACAAAGGCTCAGACGGCTGCATGCTGGCCTTCGACGTGACAGACAGGGAGTCCTTTGAGGCCCTGGACAACTGGAGGGATGACTTCCTGGAGAAGGTCATTCCCAGGGAACGGGATTTCCCCATGGTCGTGCTGGGGAACAAGATAGACCTCTGTGACCGGCAGGTAAGGGTGCAGGAGGGAGAGCGGGGTGAGCAGTGGAGGAGGCACCATCCCTGCAGGGAGTTAAAAGCTGTACAGATGTGGCACTTAGGAACATGGTTTAGTTCTGGGTTAATGGCTGGGCTTGATGATCTCGAGGGTCTTTTCCAACCTGAACAATTCCATGACTCTATGACTGGGGTGCTGTAGGGTCCTAATACTTTTGAGGGCTGATCCTTCACCTCAGATCCAGCCTTCTCCTTATCCTCCCATGAAAACCAGAGCTCCAGGCAAGGAGCTGCCACCTCCCCAAGGACTCTTGGAAGGGATAAGCAACATCCCCCTGCTGCTCTTTGGGGCAGAGACTGTCCCCACCAGAGGCAGCAGGAATTGGAACCTCAGGCACTGCCACAGCACCCTGCCCTCGCCCTGGATGGGTGAGGAGGCTCCCCCATCCCATCCCCGAGCTGTGGCTCCATCCTCCCTCCCCGCAGGTGCCCAAGGAAACGGCCTCAGCCTGGTGCAAGGAGAAGGACATCCCTTACTTCGAAGTCAGTGCCAAGAACAACATCAACGTGGCCGAGGCTTTCGAGACCCTCGCGAAGCAGGCGCTGACCACGGTGAGCATCCTCCTGCCCCGAGCCGTGCCGGGGATTCGGGAGGGAACCGGACTCAGCCGGGGCTGGTCTGACAGATCCTGCCATCCGGAACAGCTCCTGCTGTAACGGAGAGCCCCGGGAATGAGAAACGCAGCAGTGTTTGATCCTAAAGCAATAGGAGTAGGAATTGCCGTTTCCTTTTCCCACCGTGACGGGAGCGCGGCGTGTGGCACCCACAGCGCGCCAGCACCGTCCTCTAGCGGCCGTCCCACGGGGACATCCGTGTCCCCAAGCCTTGCGCTAGGTGGCTTTTCCCTGGATTTTGCCTTCAGTCACAAGCCAGGGCTGAACTCCGGCGCTCCGCAGCCCGCGGGGCCGCTCAGGCTGGCTCTGAGTCGGTGTCACTCATCCTTTCCCTTCTCCGTTTTTTTCCAGTATAAAGGGATTTTTGAGAGTTATTTAACCGACTCCATCAAGCTCACTCCCAACGACAAGCCCAAGCAGAGCTGCTGCTGACCGCGGGGCCGCTGGACCCCGCCATGCCCACGGCCGGAGCCCTGCCCGGGGGTCCGTGCCCGCTGCCCAGCCCAGCCTGGCCACAGGGAGTGGCCGTGCCAGGGCACGGGATGGCCACTGCTGGACACACCAGGGCCGACTGTCTGCACATCCCGGGATTTGCTGCTTCCCATGGCTCCAGGGCTGCTCTCCCGAGCCTCCCAATCACCTCAGCGTGACGGTGGCCCCGTCCCCGTCCCCCCTCGATCTGCGACCATCTGGCACCTGAGCGGGCGATGTCCCTGCGGTGACAGTGCCAGGGATGCGGGCAGTGCTCCCGACGCCTCTGCAGAGACCACGACCTTGGCACCGCGGGTGACCCTTCCCAGGGCACGGACTGGTGGGCCCACGGCTCTCAGGGTGGGTATGGGCTGGCCTGGGGGAGCGAGTGGGGCTGGTGGCCTCGGCACAGGGCCCTCCCGCGACCAGCCACTGCGGGGCAACCATTCCCTGCCTCAGTTTCCCCTGCTCTCATGCACATCCTCCATCAAACACCTTCTACCTCCCGCCTCACTGGGGAGGATTCTCAAAATAAGCACTTTGTCAGGGATACTTCTCTTTTTTTTTTTAAAGGAAATTAAATATTTCGTTTTTATTTATATTTATGTGCTGCAAAACGCTCCGCAGGTCCCGCAGCAGGAAGATGGGGCAGGGGCTTCAGTCTTCCCTCCCTGAGCCTGTTCAGCTTCTCAGGGATGGGGGGTGCATTTTGGGTCCGGCTTTTTTTTTCCAGTGCGAATTTTGGGTCGGGGAGAGAGGAGGTGCAAAGCGGGTGTGCAGCGGTGGCGTGGGGACCTGGCCGGGGCTGCTGTCGGCAGAGGGAGCCCGCTGGGAGCAGAGCCAGGCTCCCGCTTCCCTTCCTGCGTCCGTCCCGCTCCGCACCGGGCGCCTTCCAGCAGCTCCGGCCAGGCACGGGCTGGGGCTGCCCGGGGACGCGGCCACCCCGCGCCGCCTGCGGCTGCAGCATCCCCCTGGCCGGATGGACTCAGCCAGGTTCCCAGGGAGGTCACCAGGGACCTCCAGAGCCTCCCCTGACCGCAGTGGTCCCACAGAGCTTCCCGGAGGCTGCCCTGGCATCACCCGGGCCCGCCCGTGGGGACAGCACCCATGGGTGGCAGTGGCAGGGCGGGGGGCTGGCAGGTGAGCTCAGGAAGGGTGAAACCTGAGCGAGGGCTGGGCACGGGGAGCGTGGGGGCTGCAGAGCCGGAGCGGGACCGCCCGTCTCCGGAGAGGAACGGAGAGTTCCCACCCTCCTCCTTACGCAACGCTCCGCCTGTTTATTTGGGCACCGGGCCGGCGAGAGGATTTGTCCCTTCGTATTGGGAGGAGAGGGGCATTAACTATTTCCTCCCCACCTTCTGCACGCCCTTTCCCCACCCTTTGCCTGCCCAGAGCCCCCCTCACGCCCAGCATCCCCCAGCCCCACGCTGGCGCCCGCCGGGGCTGTTTGGACACGGGTGCCGAGCGCGGTCCCTGCCAGCAGCGATGTTGTTTCCACTCACACCCCTTCCCCAGCAGCTCTCAGCGCTGGCAAACAAAAACCTGATCTGTTTTACCCCAGCAAGCAGCAGTTTGGACAGCCAGGGCCGAGCAGGTCACACAAACGCACTCAATGGAGCGGCTGCTGCCTCAGGCAGGGCTGAGCAGCCCCTGGCACAAGCCCAGGGCTGCTGTGGGTGCTGGAGCCCGTGAGCGGCAGGAGCTGGAGCCAGGTGGGAGCTGCAGGCTCGGCTCAGGGTCTGCCTGCAGCCCGGGATGCCCTGGAGAGGGACAGCCAGACGGGCTGGGGGCAGGCCAGGCAGGCCTGTGCAGGCTGCGAGGTGCTGGGCTCAAACTGAGCAGGGCCCCGGCACTCTGTGCATCCACAGAAAATCGTTCCAGACGTGGGAATTAAGACTGTGAAGGATGCTGCATCCTCAGGAGCTGGCAGGATCTCCAGTGGCATCACCACGCTGGAGAAATCCCGGCTAACACACCTTGCAGGTGTGTGGCACCGTCCTGGAGTGCCCTCCAGCTTTTCTTGTGCCTCCATCCCTCCCGGGCACGGTGTCCTGCTGGCCAGGCAGCCCTGGGACAGCCAGGAAGGCCAGGAGACCGAGCAGGGTGGCACGGAGCCAGGCAGGATGCTGGCAGGAGCGGCCAGAGGTGCTAAACTGGTAACACTATCCTGCGGCCGAAACCTGATAAAGGACAGGGGGAGGTTTGCAACACGTGGGATTAACAAGGTCAGCTCAAGATTTTCTCAGGGTGAAAATCAAAGGGGAAAATATTTGCCTTGTGTGACTCAGTGAGTTCCTGAGCAGCCACCCGAGCTCCTGAGCTCACCCCAGCGGAGAGCCCGGCCTGTGGCCGCTGCTGAGGAACCAAACCCGAGCCCTCCTGCCCACAGTGCCCTGTTTAACAACCAGAGAGACTTCCCAGCTGCTCTGCTGTCTCTACAGGTTTTCATTCACCCACTGAAACCACAAAAATCAGTAAAATCCCACCCTGATGCTGATCACGAAGCAGGGACCATCCCAACCCTGTTGCAGAAGATCTGCTCTGAGTATTTTTGGAATTAGCACCTCACGCTCTCCCCAAATCCCTGACTCCCAGCTGCAGTTTGCTTCAGTGTTCTGAGGTTCCGTTACCCCGAGAGCTCTTCACCACCCCTCATCCCACGTGCTCTGAAAGCCCAGCGTGTGCTCTGTTTCCTGGCAGAACCAGCCCTGCCGAGGCCTGGCTGCTTCCAGGGCTGGGAACCCGGCTGGAGAGGGGGGATTTGCACCAAAAATCCCCTGTGCAGGGCTGGCAGAGAGCGGCTCCTCCACTGCTCCTTCTTGAGACCCAGGCACAGGCAGCAGTGCCCAAGATGGATAATTTGGGTTGGAAAAGCCCTCTGAAATCATCAAGCCCAAGCCCACCATGAAATCATGTCCATGAATGTCCACCTACCCCAACCTGTGGCACCTGGAGATGGGTGGGATTAAATTCTTTGACGAAATGTGAGAATTTAAATAAAGACACTGGAAAGTACCTTAAAAATCTGCAAAGTGAGCTTAGAAAAACCCAAGTTTTCCTGTTTGGAAGCAGAAGCCCCATTAACCTGGAGCTGGGACTGAGAGTAATGCAGTGGCTTCAGCAACTTCAAAGCCGACCTGATAAACCCCAGAGGTTCAAAGTTCCAGTAACCTTTCAAAGGCGTCAGACATGAAAAACAAAACCACGGCATCACGCAAAGCCTTATCTCTGCCCCGTGGTGCCACCGGGCCGCAGGGCAGTCAACACCTCCGGAGGTGTCAGCACAGGGCTCTGCGGCCTCCCTGTGCCACCGTGGCCACTCCTGGTCCCTGTCACCTGCGGCAGCGCCACTCGCCCGGTAACGAAGGGCTCGGCGTGGCGGCCCGGCCTGTGGCACACCGGCATTTCTTTCCAAGAACTCTCCTGGTGCTGTTAATTACCGGAATGACTGCTCTCCTTTTCCTCAATCCCTGCCCGTGGTTCCACCCACGGTGCGAGGGTGACACTGACGGGATTGGTGTGACTGTCCCCCAAATGTGTGACTGCCCCCAAAGGTGTGACTGTCCCCCCAAGGTGTGACTGTCCCTCAAATGTGTGACTGCCCCCCAAGGTGTGACTGCCCCAAGGTGTGACTGTCCCCCAAGGTGTGACTTCCCCCCAAGGTGTGACTCTCCCCCCAAGGTGTGACTGCCCCCCAAAGTGTGACTGCCCCCCAAGCTGTGACTGCCCCAAGGTGTGACTGTCCCCCCAAGGTGTGACTGCCCCCCAAGGTGTGACTGCCCCCGAAGGTGTGACTGTCCCCCAAGGTGTGACTGCTCCAAGGTGTGACTGTCCCCCCAAGGTGTGACTGCCCCCCAAGTCACACACAGTCAGCCCTGGCTCGAAGCCCAGCCATCCCCTCACCCTCTGCTTCACTGCCCGCCCAGCCACAGCAAACATCGGTGCCTCTCCTTCGGCCCCAGCACACGGGAGGTGCTGTCACCGTGTCCCACCCCACAGAACACCCATGTGCGGGGTCGTGCGGGGCCACACGGCCCTGCCTGGTCCCGGGGCCGGGGACAGCGGGGTCTGGGGACATGGCAGGGCTGAGAGCCGGCACGTAGGGAGGATTAGGGGCCGTGGCCAGTCCTGCAGTCAGCTCCGGGACATGCTGAAGTCAGCAGCCAGCCCCAGCCTCAGGCGTCCTTCCCCAGCTCGGGACAGCAGCAGGATCAACCCGCGGGGATGCGGGATGGGCAGGGCGGCCCCAGCCAGCCTGGCACGGGGCTGCCCCGCTGTCCCACCCCTCACTGCAGTCCTTCTGCGTTTTGCAAAGCCCTACAGAGGTGCCGAGTGCTGTGGAGGGGATCCCACCGTGGGACAGACCCCAGAGCGGGAATATCAGCAGCAAAAGCACCTGGGGAAATCCGCGAAGGTTTTATCAGGATGGGATGGTCCCTGTGCCAAGGGCCGGGCGGCAGCTCCGTGGTGGCCGAGGCAGGACCGAGCCACAGCAGGGCTCACACGGGAGGGGTGTGGCCCTTGGCACAGGGATGGCCACCACCTTCCCTAGAGAATTCAAGTGTGATTTGTACCTGGAGAACAGCAGCAGCCTCAGCCTCCTGCTGGTGGGTCCCAGCTGCCCGAGGAGGAGCTCACTACCCCAAATTCCCCTGATTTTCATTTGAGATAGGCTGGACACTGCTCTGGATGAATAAGCAGTTCCTCAGAGTGTGGACAGACACAAACAATGGTGATCTGCAGCTCCAGTCGTGCTGGCCAAAGGGAAAGTGTGGATTTGCCTCCTCTTGCTGCCCTGGCTGAGCTCCCTCAGGTCTGCATGAGGCCACCAGTGACAGAGGATAAAGAGATCAGAAATATTCCATTTTTCTGAAGTTGCTGAATGGAGTTTAAAGATTAAATCCTTCAAATTGTGTTAGAAAGTTTTTCTTAGTTAGAATAAAAGTATAGAAGTTAGTTAGAAGTTAGAAAGTATATTTGGTATCACCAGCATCCCTGGGGATGTGGCTGGACCAGACCAGAAGCCAGGGCACCAACAGAGCCTCCCTCAAGCCCTGAGTGAGGCTCAGGCAGTGAATCCCTCTCCCACCAGATTCCACCTGGACCCCGCATCCCTTTGGCCCCAAATGTTTTATTTAACTTTCATGCCTTTTAACCACCAACTCTCTCAGGGCAGGCTGGCACCTGAGCCTCCTCTCCTCCTCGTGCCACGGCTGCAGCACCAACACTCCTAAAAATCCTAAAAAAGGCAAAGCAGGCAGCGCTTTCATCTAAAATCTGGCTGCTGATCTCTCTGACCAGGGGCGACAGGACCTCCTCCTCCTCCTCCTCCTCCTCCTCCTCCTCCTCCAGCACGGCGTCCTCACGGCCAGCACCTGAGCTCCTCTGCAGGCATTGACCTCAGAGCCCCGAACAGTGCGGGTTTATTCCAGGGCTTATCTCCCTCCCATCGCTGGGCTTGCAGCGTTTGGGCCTTAATGAGTTGCCCAAGGCCACATAGCAGCAGTGATGGGACCACGCTCACTTTCTCCCCCCCTCCGCCTTGCACAGAGCTGGGGGAAGGAAGAAGCCTCACATTCTCCTCCACACACCTTCCCACATTTTTCTGGGGAAAATTCCTCTCCTTTTTTTTCAGATTGGAAAACCTCCCTTCACAGGAATTCAATGGTTTAAGCGAAAAAGCCTCGTTAGGGTCGACTCTCCTGGATCAGAGTGGGCAGAAAGCCTTGAGGGGTGGGGGAGGCAGTGCCTGGAGCCAGCCCCCAGCCCGAATTCCAGGAGAATGGGATGCTCCTCATGGCACCCCTTGGCCTGGGGGCCCCCAACGCTGCGGGGCTGCTCCAAGGGCAGGAATTTTTGATGCTGAGGCTGCTCCCACCCAGCCCCGGGAGCTGCTGAGTGTCCCTGGGCCTTGGGCAGACCTTGCTGAGCACATTTGGAGTTGCCCTGGAGAAGGCAGATATCTTACACCTATTTTACAAATAAGATAACAGCCCTTGCTCAAGGTGACCTCAGGGCTGTCCGGAGAGCACCGGCCAGTCCCAGCCGAGGACACACAGCCCGGTGCCAGGTGCTCTCTGCGGGCTGGGCAGGGTCTTTTTGGGGGTGACAGTTCCTCTGGACACCCTTGTGGTGCTCCAGACAGAAATCTGGGTCGGCGGGGTTGGCTCTGACCACCAGAACGTGCTCTGCTCCCCGAGCCAGGATGTCTTACCCTGCAAATCCTCAGTTTGGGGACGTGCCCGTGCCAGCCCTGCTGCTGCAGCCCCGGGAGGAGCTCCCCCTGTGCAGAAAAGGGGCAGCAGCGCTGTGACAGGGCTGACCCCACGGACACACGCAGGTGACACGGTCTCAGCAGGACGGTGGCCCTTCCCTTGCCCCTGGAGATGTCCCCACAGGGATAAGGCCGGCTGGAAAGGCCCTGAGCAGATGTGACCCAGCAATTCCCCCGGCAGACAAACCCCAAAGCCCCAGAGCCCCTCCCCAGCCCCGAGCTCACCCCGAGAACCGAGCGGCCCCAAACGCCCACGCGCTGCCGAGCCACGGGGGCAGCTCTGAACCTCCCGAAGCCTTTCTGCATTCCAGCCTTCGTTTGGGTGCTGTAAATAATCCTGCTGTCTCCCTCTGGGACATGGTGTTCCTCATTCCTGCCCGGATCAAGCCGCTGCCCCCTGTGCCAGCTGGTGGCACCGGCGGCGGAGCGGGGACGGCAGCGCCGGCGGCTCCCTTTCAGGTGGGAGCTGTGGCTCCAGCCCTGGCACCACGGAGCCAACGGCTGGGCCACCTCCGCCAGCGGGACGGTGGCATCCAGCCCGGGCCCAGGACCCGCATTCCTGGGCGAGCAGGAAACGGTGATAACCAGCCCTGGGAACCTGAGAGCTCCAGCTGGGCCCTGCGCGGTGACACGTGGTCCCCGCGGTGACACCGGGGGTGCCAGCCCCTGGCCACCCTCCCAGCAGCTCAGAGCATCCTGCAGCACTGGGCATGTCCATCACCTGCTCCGGGAGTGGCCACCTCATTCCTGTAGGAATTTGGCAGCCCAGATCTCTGCTTTCCCATCTGGCTGAGGGATTTTAAAAGCTCCTGAAGGGACAGACAGGGAAGCAGGACGCTCCACCGGGCCTCAGCTGTCCCCCGTGCAGGTGTCACAGCCTGAGCGGTGCATCAGCCATGAGGAACAACTTCCCAGCATCTCTCAGCCTCTTCATCACCTCCCAGATCCGCCTGGAAGCACCAGGTTCCCTCCACAGAGGCTGCCCCGCTCCACCTGCAGCGTCTCCACCCCACACCCTGCCTCCGACCCACGCCTGTGCCTGCACAAGCCCCGTGTCCTCGGCAAAACCACCCGAAAGCACGGAGCAGCTCTGGCTGCGGCTCTGGGGATGGGAGAGGGAGGGAAGGATGGAGGGATGGAGGGAGGAAGGCTCCTGCAGGTCCCATCACCTCCCAGGAACCAGCCCCCTCTGCCCCAGGGCATGAGCTGCCTGTCCCTGCTGCCACCAGCCTCGGGCTTCCACTGAATTATTGCCCCCGTTAAGTGCAATATGTCTGCTAATATTAATCACCTGCAAACGAATCCACACATTCCAGCGCATGGAATGCTGCTACCGGCCCAGGAGATAACCACCTCAGCAGTCTGTGCTCCCAGGGCTGACCTGGGGAGTCCCTGGGGTGTCTGTCTATGGCCCAGCGCTCCCCAGCTTCCCGGTGCTTCCCAGACACTCATCCATGCCTTGCACATCCTCCCGGATGCTCTGTTGGTGGCCACATCCTCGGGCCACACATGGGGAGTTTGGCCAGAGCAGAAAGAGGCAGGATGAGTTGTATTTATAGTTCCTGAAAATGGAATTTGACCAAGACTGCACCTCCTGTGGCAGAAATGCCCCAGGACCATCAGTGGCTGCACAGGGCTGGGTTCTCTGCAGGGCAAGACCTCATTTTATCCTGATCACACCCAGCAGGACTTTGGAATAGCAGCTCCTGCCACAGGGAGCAGGAAACAACAGGGAATCCATCTGTGCAGGAGGGACACCAGGGCTGGGAAGGGACAGGGAGAGCCTGAAGGTCTCACGTAAGTCATTCTCTGTGGAAAAATTACCTGGCAGAGGATTGAGAACTTCCTTGGGTTTTTCCAGTGCTGAGGTGACAAAAATCCAACCAGCTGGACTCCAGCCCTGCCAGCATCCCAGTCCAAGCCCCAGCAACTGCAGCACTGAGCCGCTTTTGGTGGGTTTTGTGTCCCAGGGTGCCCAGACAGCACTTTAGGGCCTGTGCCAGGCGTCAGGGCCATTCCCACGGACCTGGCATCCTTCTGCTGGCCTTGCTGGGCCCTACCTGTGCCTGCCCAGGGCCTGATGCAAAGAGCAGGTCGGAGGATGAGGAGCACCAGCTGCTCCTGTTTCCCTCATGCCGGGAGCCAGCTTTGGAATTTTACCTTCCATCTTTCTTCTGTGGAGCTTTGCTAGGAAAAATGCCATTCTGATGGCAAGAGTCCCTTTCAGCATGAACATTACAGCTAATTAACCCTGCACATTAGCCCTGGATGTTAATTAGCATCATCCAGGATGCTGCTCCCCCTCTTTCCGTGGCGCCTCGGGAGCAGGATCCCTGTGGATGCTGGAGCTCCGTGTTCCCGGGATTTGCCCTGTGACAGGAGTGCCTGGGAACACTCGTGGGCTGCTCCCGCTGCCGTGTCACGCGTCCTGTCCCACAGGGCTCCGCGTATCTCAGGCTGCCCTTTAAAAAAGGCCACCCGATATGAGTTATTAGTGATATTTACAGGATAACTGCTTGGCAATTATTACCTCTGTCGGTCAGATGGCAATGAATCAGCCCCCTTCCCTGTGGCACCCTCCGGCAGGGTGTTCCTCTGGGTGCTGCAGACACAATGATTGATTTGCGTGTGATGAGGTTTCCTGGCAGTAGCTGCCGATGCCTCGAGTATGCACAAGGTACCAGGAATTTTTACTCTGGGAGCGAGCAAAGGCCACGCCGCTGCCTTCTCCCCTCTCACCCCAGCCGTGTGTTCCCTGCTCTTGCTTCTCTCCCCCTGCTCCCTTTTCCCATCATTTTCCAGCGCTCAGAGGTGGCAGCACATCCCAGTGGGTCGGGTGACACCCGGAGCAGGGAGGGCAGCAGAGCCAGCCCCGTGAACACCCCGTGCCAGGCTGCCCTTGGGGACAATGAGGACATGAGAGATCAATTCTTCCACAGCAAATAACCCCCTGCAGCTCCCTTCGGGTGGCCAATTCCTTTAGGGACATGTCCCTGTCCATTCCCTGCTTATTCCTCATCCCATTCCGTGCTGATGTCCCTTGCCCATCTCATCCCCTGCAGCATCCTGGCTGGTACCTGGCTCCTGCACTCTCGAATCCCTCTGGGAGGAGAGGAGAAGAGTCCAGGAGCCTGGAGAAGAGAGGAGATCAGGATCCTGGAGAAGAGAGGCTATCAGGAACCTGGAGAAGAGTCCAGGATCCTGGAGAAGAGAGGAGATCAGGATCCTGGAGAAGAGAGGAGTCCAGGATTGTGGAGAAGAGAGGCAATCAGGAGCCTGGAGAAGAGAGGAGTCCAGGAGCCTGGAGAAGAGTCCAGGATCTTGGAGAAGAGAGGAGATCAGGATCCTGGAGAAGAGAGGCGATCAGGATCCTGGAGAAGAGAGGAGCCCAGGAGCCTGGAGAAGAGAGGAGATCAGGATCCTAGAGAAAAGTTCAGGAGCCTGGAGAAGAGAGGAGCCCAGGAGCCTGGAGAAGAGAGGAGATCAGGATCCTAGAGAAAAGTTCAGGAGCCTGGAGAAGAGAGAAGCCCAGGAGCCTGGCCCCAGCTGGGCACAGTGGTGCTGCCATGGGTTGGACACGGTGGCAGGAGGGGATGAGCCCGGTCCCCGGCTCTGCGCTGGCTGCTCCCAGACCCGTCGCAGGAGCTTTTCCCGTTTCAAACGCTGCCTCTCCCAAGGCACCGGCGGCTCCCATCGAGCGGCACCTCAGGGGTGCCTCCCAAGCTGCAGCTCCCGGCCGGCCCATCCCGGCCCCTCCCCGCTCCTCCGCTGTCCCCTGCCAGGGGCGTCTGAAGAACCTGTCAAACCCTCTGCGGAGGAGCGCGTGGCCAGGTGTGGCTGCTGCCTGGGGCTCGTGCCTGCGAGGCTGATGACAGATAGCCCAGCCCGAGCCTCCCGCACATCCCTGCGCCGCGGAGAGCTCCCACCGCATCCCCACGCCGGGGGACAGAGCCCGACCCTCTGTGCCGGGCAGACAGCCTCTCTTCCCCACTCCTCTCATCCCTTTGAACCTGGAAATGAGAGAGGCTCTGCTGTCCGCTGCCAATCCCATCTCCCAGGCCGGCGCGGCGGGGTCGGGCGCTGGCACAAAGCGCCCCATTGTCCATCCCGGGGGCGGAGAGCCGGCCGGAGCTCAAAGGCCGGGCAGACGCTGCCCACCGCGGCCAACAAAAGCATCTTCAGCCGCCCCCGGCCCAGGGCAGGGGAGGGAGGGGGTCCGGGGTGACGTGAATATGGGTTATTGTCACCCAGAGCGTGGAGGGACCCGCAGACGGGATCAAACGGCCCAGGCCGGAGAGGGAAGAGGTGGGGTGAGGGGGGACATCCAAAAAAGCTCTTCTCCCTCTTCAGATCTCCCCTTATCTCCGCTGGCTATCTCCTGGGCTTAGCCCGGGTGTACCTGCTCGCAATTACCTCCTCAAGCCAATCAGGCGCCGAGCACAGCCCTCGGTCCCCTTGACTGAGGTGATTTATAAATGACTCACTGGCTGCTTTGAGCGCAGACCTCTGCACACCTCCTCGGGAGCACCTCTCCTGCCACATCTGCACCCCCCTCGCAGGATCGGCCGCTCTCCCGAGGCGCAGGTAACTCCAACAATCGGGCTCTTTGTCTGGGTGGGCGTGGGGGATTTACACTCCGGTTGCACAGCCACTGGGTGTGAGTCGCAGTATTTGGAGAACTGGTACTTCTTTTTTCTCTTTTCTTTTTTTTCTTTTTCCTTTTTCCCCCCTTCTCTTCTCCTCCCTCCTTTCGCCAAGGGGATTTACGGCAGCAGATTTACTCAGGAATTAGCAACACCAACGATCCAGCAGCTTGATTTATTACGAAGAGAGAGGCTGGAAGAGCCAAATATGTGAATTAATTATTGCTAGAATAAATCCTGCCATCTTATCCTGCCTGGTTCCTGCTGAGATGTGTGGAGGGATTTGCCTGGTATAGGAGAGGCAACGCTGATGAGAAACACTCGGTTTCTGGACCCTTGTTATGACCAGAACTTTCTGTGCATGGGGCCGTGGAAAGCAGTCCCTCACGCGAGGATGTCGCAGCCCAAACTGGGTGTTGCTCATCCCGGGATAGAGGGAAGGGATGTGGAGCCCAGTGCCTGCAGGAAGCGGTTGAGAAGCACTGGTTGTGCCCAGGAATCCAGCCCAGGAAAGGGGATTTGGCTGTACAGGGCATCCTGGTGCTCACAGTCAGGCTGGGAGGGAATTTTAAAGCTGGGAATGAGGAGTGCTCCCAAACTGAGACCTGTCACACCGGGTGCAGGGTCTCCAGCTCCTCCCAGTGCTGTTTCATGGGATGTTTAGGTCCAGTTTGGGCAGGCTCCTTCACATATAAGCGAGAGGAAATATCCCCTCAGTCTTGCTCCATGGTGGAAAACTGCAGTTCCCACAGCTGGGATGCTTTTTGCTCTGCCCTGATAAAATTTGTCCACACCTTATTTGTAAGCAGGCTGAAACCTGGAGCTGGGGACCTGTCCGTCTTTCCCTCGGAGATAAGTCCTTGCAGTGGCTTTTGTCCTGGTCACAAAGTGTTTCTGCCCCGGGTCAGAGATTCCCAGCACAGAAATGCCGTCCCATCCTCCACCTCCGGGACAGGATGGACGGGGTGACCCCAGAGGTGTTTTTCCCTCTCCGAGAGCGGATCCACAGGGGCGGGAGCATGTGGAGGAGCGAGCTCTCAGCAGGCATCCCGGATCAGTGCTGGCAGGCGCTGCAGGAATGCTGCAAACTTTTTAATTTCTTCGGATTTGCGTTGCCCACCTGCTCTTCAAAGGCGAGGGCAACGTCTGTGTCAGAGACACGTGGAGAGCAGAGACTGTGGCCCTGAGGGACAACAAAGTCTCGCTTCTCCTTCCTTTAAATGCCCTTTCCAGTTCACTCCTGCCCATCCCAGCCGCTTTTTCCACGGGAAGGGGATGGAGTCAGCACTTCCAGGGATTGGGCTGAGATGCTGTTGGGGTCAGACACTGCTCCGCCACACTCAGCAAGGTGCCAGCCCAGGGGGACAGCAGGGCAGGGAGGCTGGTGGCTTTTGGAGGACCACGATGGGGTGTATGGACATCCCAAAGCACAGCGCCCCGGGCCATGTGCCCGATGCCTCACCCCAGCCCAGCCCTTCCTCGCAGAGCTGCGGCGCTGATGCAGCCACGACAGCAACGGAGAGCTGGGGTGGGGTTGGGAACAAGTGGGTAAATCAAACAAATTCCATGGAAAGTGGGTCCAGCCTGGGCTTTGCTGCCCTGGTGTCAGTGCAGGGCAGATCCCCCGTGCCCACAGCCTTTGCTCCCTCACAGCAAAGCGCAGGAGCCGAGCTGCTGAATATAAACATTTCATTTAATAAACACCCTGTGAGCCAAACACTTTGGCTTCACCTTCAGTAGCTGGCAGATGCCTGCAGATTTTATTATTCTGGTTACCAGGCACAGAGCTAGTTTGGTTAGAAACTCGTGTGAAGTGGTACATCAAACATTGGCACCGGCCCAGCGCCGGCAGCACAAGAGCTCTGCCCGCTGCCTGCGCCGGGCCGGGTCACTCGCAACGAGAGAAGGGCCATCTGCCTTATGGAAATCACCTATTTAACACCCCAAATGTTGGATCTGAACAGAAAGAAAACATTGACTTCATGCCCGGCTGCTGCGTGGTGAAGGTGCAGGAGCGAGGGAATGGGATGGCAGATCCGGGGGAAAGAGGGGCAGCCCGGGGCAGCGGATGGGAGGTGAGAGCTGGAGGGAAGCAGAGACGTCTCCTCCTGGCCCTGAGCTGTGGCACAGGACCCATTCCATGCCTGCCCAAGATCCATCAGAGCCTGTTAGCACCTCCTGGCTCCTCTCACCCCCTTCTCCCTCTCCCTTCTGGCTTTTATTCCACCAGCCATGGTTCTTCATGGAAAATAGACTGGAACAGCAAAGTTTTGACTGATCTTTATGGATTCTGGCATTTTGCCTTTTCTGAGACATGGATATTTTTCATAACTGGCTTATATTTTCTTCTGGTGTCTTCCTCTTCTGTTTCTAATGGGGAAAGGTTAAGAAAAGGTTAAACCCCAGCGACAAATGTGTGTGCCCAGTGCGTGGCACCAGTCCCCTGAACTCAACCCCTGCTTTCCTGCCTCTGCTCCTTCCACCTCCCCAGATTACTGGGAATGCCTTTTTTTCCCAAAATACTCGTGCCAGAAATGTGGGACTGTAGATGTGGCTTTACCACTGCCAGGTTTTCTCCCTGAATCAGTTCATTTGTAGGTGAAGCCTGTGGCCGTCCAGAGCCAAAGGTAAAACAAGACTAAATCAACCAAATTTGAAGTGTGAAAAAGAATTCGTGCCCAAATGGCTCAGCTGAAGACTCTGACCTGAATAAGGGTTCCCGTGGAGTTCCTGCTGTGGTCCCCCAGCTGGGCTCGGTCCTGGCAGGTCCCCGATGCCAGGAGGTCGCAGGGAGTGCCCAGGGAGGGCGGGGGTGGATCCGCCGGGCCGAGCGGAGCCCGGCTGCAGAGGCGCGTTATACAACAGCCTTCTGAACCACCTGGGCTGAGCGAGTGACAGCAGGAACCTCCTTCTGCTCCTGCCTGGGCCCTCGGAGAGGCGTGAAAAGGAGAGGGGAGCGGGCGTGCGGCAGGAGGCTGAGGCAGGGTTCAGTCCAGGGAGCACCTGGCGCCGCAGAGCCTGGCACTGCCACATCTGGCGCGGCAACATTGGCACCAAGGGCAGCTGTGCCTCGCAGGTTTCAGGGAGGAACTGGTGGCTTCCTCTGCTGACCTTGCAGGACCTGGGCCCTTTCACCGTGTTGCCCGGGGCTCCTGTGGCACCTGCAGCCGCGGCCGGGCGGGCGCGGCGCCGAAGGCCCCGGTCCAGGGCCGCGGGAGTCAAGACCTTGTCCTGGTGTTGCAACCAAACCCTTGCACCTGTGCCTGTGTTCTCCCACCAGACCTGGTCCGGGGGAGAGGGGGGAGCTGCTTTTATGGCCCTTTCTTGGGCAATGGGGCCGGGAGGGGGATGTTTTGGATGGAGGTTCACACGGGATTGGGAAGAGGCTGGACCTCTGAACCCCATCCCGAAGCAAACAGCACAGGGGGCTGGGTGTGCCTCGTGCAAGGAGAAGGGGCATGGAGAGGCCAGGCAAAGGAGGAAGCATTATTACAAGAGCACTGATTTTTTTAATCCCTAAAATTAAGAAGCATTCCTTGCATGTCCATGTCTCGCACTGGGATCAGTTTGGGCCCGTGTATCACGCACAAGGCAGTGATCAGATGGCTCTCCCACCAAATTTTGACTCATTCCTTGGACTGGAGCTCCTGTTCTGTGCCTACATCAGCGTAGGAAAGTGGCTTTGTGCCAATGGCTCCTCTCAACACCAGCCAGGAACTTCAATGTGACTTTCCTCTTCCCAAGCACAGCTATCACCAGCACAGGGACAGCAGATAAGAGCCCAGTGAGGGTGTTTGCAAGACGAACTCCGGGAGAAAAGGTCCGTGCCTGGCATGCACGGCTGGTTTGGGACAGGCAGGGCTGGGATCAGCGGGTCTGGACCGAGGGGACGCTCATGACCTGCTGGGACGATGTTGGTCACCCACATCGCGCTGCTGGAGCGGAGCAGTTCTGCTCTCGTGTTGTTTGCTCCGAGTATCACATCCCGTTTGTGCACCCAGACTTAGTGAGGTCAAATTTTACATTTCTGAGCATCACCCACCTCGGGATGGGCTGCCTGAAAAAAGAGCACTCAGAGCTCTTCTCCCAGACCTTGTCCCTCATTTCCACCCTCACTCTGGAAGAGAGATCTTGAAAAACCTGGTCCCTGCAATGCAGCAGCTGACTGGCACTCTGCTCTTCCCTCCACTCTCGTGGAATTGCTCCGGGGTCCTGCCCCAGCTGCAGGGTTTAAACCAGCTCTGCAGCTTGCCGTGGGCTCATCCCACCAACACCAGGCCAGCTGGCTTTGCCTTTTGTTCAAGGAGCAGCCACGCAGCTCCTCGTTCTCTTTAATTCCCAAATCTCAAGGTTTAAGCTGCTGTTTGATCTAGGGCAAGGCCAGTGATAAGCCAAGTCAAGAACCTGCCTCTGTCCGAGACGCTGACATCACGAGCCTGTTTGTTTAAGATGGAATTTAATCATGGGGATATTTTCCCCTCTATACCTGCTCTGTTTATTATTTTTCCTGATTGCCAGCACTTTCTCTCAGCGGGGGAAATTCATTAAAGAGCTGAGATTTAATTGGCTGCTTGGGCCTGCCTGGTAGCAGAAGGGATGGAGAGCAGAGAGACCACCGGGAGCTCGGGTGGCTTTATCAGCCCTCAGAAGCTGTTGCTGAGTCTGGACCTACAAAATATTCACCAAGGAGAACTGGAAATCCCGAGCAGAGCTGTGGGGCTGGCAGAAAGGCTGGGAACGGCCACAGGATCATGGGAAACGTGGGAAAACCATGACTATTTATGAGAGTCATGCTTTTCCAAGGCTTTTGGCATGAGGGACTGGGAAGAGCCCAGGACACCGGTTAGTCCTATTATCCAAAGGTAAAGCTTGTCCTTGCTCTTGGAGGGGAATCTCCAGGGGGCAAGGAGCAGCAGGGATGCCCTGCATGCCTGCAGAGGGCACTGGATTAGGCACCTGGCACCGCAGGAAGAGGGACGTGTCTCCTCTTTGCTCCAAAGCCGTGGGCTGGGGTCCCTCCCGAGCCCCGTGGGTGCAGATCAGAGCCTGGAATCGCAAACATCCCACTGCCGGAGCAGTTTTACAGCAAAGCGCTCTTGATGGCCCCTGTGATCTCTGAAGGAGTGGGGTTGATGACCTCGCTTTCTAGACCCATTAGCTGCTATTTGCATAATGATTCTGTTGACCTAAATTCTCCCCAAAGTTTCAGCTATCTGCATCATCCTTTCCTTCCTGCCCTGCTCTGCTCCAATCTGCTCCTGTCCTCCACTCCGAGGCATGAGCCAGGGCTCTCACCAGTCCCGTGGAAGGACATTTGGCTCATCCCGGTGTCCCCGGACTCGATGTCGAGGTGTGCCCTGAGTTTCAGCAGCGCCCGCAGAGGGGAGGGGAGGTTCTGGCACATTCAGATCACCCCGTAAGCTCTCAGCAACCTGGATGTTGTTTCTTGATACATTCTCCTGCCTGAATCACCAGCTTCTCCCACCCCCTCTTCTCCTCCTGTGTTGGGCAATGACCCATTTAGATACAGGCCAAAACACAAATAATTACCCAGATCCTCGTTTTATATCTGACCACTTCCTCCCTCCCCTCCCAGCCCGCCCAGTTCGGGGTGATTCTCCCCTCTCCCCAGGCATCTCTGGCCATGGTAAAATGAGGGTTCTCTGAAGTTCATCATCCCTTTGGCGAGACCCAGATACTGGGCAGGACTGGTCTGCCGGGATGCTTTGGCATCTTCATCACTGAAATGAGTTAGCAACAGTTATCTCCCCGAGCATCACTTCCTAGAGGAAACCAGGCACTCACCCACGGCCAGCGAGGATTGGGAAGGCTGTGGAATGCTGCAGAGGCTGGGCAGCGTGGCAGGAACACCTCGGACGGGAACCAGCCCTTGATCTCGGTGCCAGTATCTACTACCAAGGCAAACCAGCCTGGCAAAGCCTTGCCAACCCCACCGATGGTGAAACTGAGGCACGGGAAAGGTCAAGTGCCTCGCCCGAGGCAAAAAGGCAGTCCCGGAGCCGGGATTAACATCCCTGCCCGCCTGCCAGGCAATCCAGGACGCGCTCGGGTCCCTTCGCACGGCACCGCTCATTAGCACCGCTCATTAGCATCGCTCATTAGCATCACCTCCAAAGAGCTGGGAAAGCTCCCGAGGCCGGGGAGCAGCAGCAGCCCCTGGAGCTGGGAGAAGCCACTCCCAGGACCTGCCTCTCCGCCACGGGGAAACTATTTAGGGTGGAGAAGCTCGGGGAGGGCTCCCAGAGGCTGGAGGTGTCCGCTCTGTTATACCGCAGGTGGGGCCAACTCCAGCCACATTCTTGGCTTTGCTCCTTTTCTTTTCTTTTTTCTTTTTTCTTTTTTTTTTTTTTTTTTGAAAAATCCAAATGATCCAGAGATGAGCCAGGCCAGGCCTCGCTATGTCATCGAACGTCCTGCCTACTCTGTCAGCCTCTTCGACGAGGAGTTTGAGAAGAAAACCAGAACTTATCCTGTCGGGGAGAAACTGAGAAACCTCTTCAGGTAACGGGGAATGCTGTAGAACGTAAACCAGATTTAGTCTGGAATTGGGCGAATATAATTCAGACCCGGGGATACAGATCCCGTTTTTATCCTGGGAAACCATGGTTTGATGGATGAAAGGCATGGGAGAAATGCAAATTGGGCTGAAGAAAATGAAACTGGTGGCTCTTCTCACTGCTGGCAAATCAGCAGAACAGTTTGCACTGAGTGCATTTGGGATTCGGGATCTTGTTTTCCAAGGGTTTTTTTAATAGCGGAAAAAGCACACTTGGTGATGCAGGGATGTGTGGATTATTTTCTTAAGCTCTTCAGCTGAGATTTCCTTTTATCAGCTTTCTGATTGAAACCAATACCACCTTAAAGAAAGGTTTATAATTATGCAAACAAAGGTTGATAACCCTGCTGATCACTTTCTTGGAAATCTATCTCCACTCCCCAGAAAAAGGGAGGCAATAATATAGGAAAAAGAGGGCTCTGAATATGGTGAGGAAGAAAGGTTGAGACATTCCTAGGAAGATCCCTCCTTACTTCCAGCTCATTTGTTTCCTCCCTTCTTTGCTTATTTGCTTTTATTTTTTATCTCCCCTCTAGATGTTCAGCTTCCAGGTTCAAGCTCACCCTCTTCCGCCTGTTCCCAATACTGGCGTGGCTCCCCAAGTACAAAATCAAGGACTACATCCTGCCCGATGTCCTCGGCGGGCTCAGCGCGGGGACAATTCAGGTGCCACAAGGTGAGGAGCGTCACTCTCTGGGTGTCCAGGAGGGAATGACACTTTTCCAGCTTGAGTAAAGGCCTGCAGGTGATGCTGATGCCCACTTTGGGGGGGTTTTGCACTTCCACTGATGAACCCAAGCTCCACCTCCAGCCTGGTGGTCCCTGTATTTCCCTGCCTGTTTCCCTCGTGTTTTCCAGGGATGGCCTTCGCCCTCCTGGCCAATCTGCCTCCTGTCAACGGGCTCTACTCCTCCTTCTTCCCCCTGGTCACCTACTTCTTCCTCGGGGGCATCCATCAGATGGTCCCAGGTGAGGAATTGTCTGCACAGAACAGTTAAATGCTGGCTGGGAGTGCTGGTGTGTCGCACAATTGGGATGTTTGCTGTGCCAGGGGTTTGTGGGATCCCTGATTCTGGCTGCACAGCGGGATGTCACCCCAATGACCCTCTGTCACCTCCCGCCGTGGGGCTGGGGATGGGCTGAGCGAGTCCTTCTGCACAGCCCCACCTGCCCAGGAGCCTTCTAGGCCAGGACTCTCCCCAGAGGGAACTCCTGACCTCCCTGTGTTGTCCGCAGGGACTTTTGCTGTCATCAGCATCATTGTTGGCAACATCTGCAATGAGCTGGCTCCGGAGTCAGACTTCCAGTACTTCAACCACACCACCAACGAGACCAGTGTGAACACCATGGCCCTGGAGGCGGCCAGGCTGCAGATCTCTGCCACCCTGGCCTGCCTGACAGCCATCATACAGGTGAGGACTCTGCTGTGTCCTCTGACCCGCACGGAGAGCCGAGCTCTCCCTGGAGCAGAGGTGGTGCTGGCAGATGCTCAAAGAGGCCCCGCTTCTGGGTGGATGATGCCTCAAAATAGAGATTTTTGGGGATTTTTGGTCTTGGGGTGGAGTTCTCTGTATGGAACACCAAGGATGGCACCCTCAGCCCTCCTGTCCCCATCCCTGCTCCGGGACAGCCCTGCCGTGTGCGGAGAGCTGTGTTTGCTCTCCCAGCAGCTCAGCCTGCCCCACACGGGCTCCGCGTGCCTTGGGCTGCTCTGACGACACGTCCTCTGTCCCACCCCAGCTGTGCCTGGGATTCCTGCAGTTCGGCTTTGTGGCCATCTACCTGTCCGAGTCCTTCATCAGGGGCTTCATGACGGCGGCGGGGCTGCAGATCCTCATCTCCGTGCTCAAGTACGTCTTCGGCTTGACAGTCCCGTCTTACACCGGGCCCTTAGCTATCGTCTACGTAAGTGGGGGCTCTGCACAGCGACCTTCCCCCCCACCACGGCGGCACTGCCACCCCTGCCGGGGAAACGGGGCCCAGGAGACGAGGAAAGGGTGGAGGGAAGGGGAATCCCTGCCCCGGCACAGCCAGGCTGCTGTTGTGTTCCCTATGCAGCGTTATCCGAGCCCTGTCTGCGTGGTTTTAATGAGGAATAATGAAATGGGACTGGGATCTGGGGAGGAGATGAGCTGTGTTGCTTTACAGCGGGAGTCTTGCAGAGTTGTTAGCGACAGGAACGTTTCCTCTGAGCAGGTTTGGCCATTCCTGGGATCTCCTGCGTCTGCCACGGATGCATCCTGTGCTGATGCAGCCAGACCTGCACTTGACCACCAGCACAGGCCCAGGGCTGGGGGCTGAGCCCTCAGCAGAGGGTTTCAGCACTTCTCACATCTCAGGGTGTCGACTGTGGTGACAAGTGTTGTTCTGTCCTCATTGCCCAGAGTCTCTGGCTCCCCATGACCCCTTCTCCTCTTCTCTCCCCTTCAGACATTCATTGACATTTGTAAAGGTCTGCCCCAAACCAACCTGGCCTCCCTGGTCTATGCCTTGGTCAGTGCTGTGCTCCTGATCATCGTCAAGGAGCTCAACCTGAAGTACATGAAGAAGATCCGGATGCCCATCCCCATGGAGATCATCATCGTAAGTGACACCTGGGCTGTCCCTGGGACCCTCCCCCAGCTCACAGCCCCGGGACACTGCTGCTGTCAGCAGGGCCACCTCGCAGAGCATCCACACAGTGAATGTGACACAGTCCCACGTGGTTTGGGGCCAGGAACCATCCTCGTGCTCATCCCTGCCCCTTTGTTCTGGTGATGCTGCGGGTGAAGGACATAACCCCTGCTGGGACCATTCTCGCCTTTCCCAGCCCAAACCTGGTGCTGGTTTTATTCCGTCAGCTCTGGGAAATATTCTGAGCCAGCCCAGCTCTTCCTGCTCGCAGCTCTTTATTCCCTGTCCCTTCAGGTAATCGTTGCCACCGCAATCTCCGGCAGCTTCAACATGCCCGACAAGTACGGGATGCCAATAGTGGGGAAGATCAGCATGGGGTAAGTGCTTGTGCAGGTCTGATTCACCTCCCAGACAGTTTTCCTTCCTCCTCCTCCTCCTGCAGCCTGGAAAACACCTCACTCTTCCCTGCTGTTCCAGAGTTCCCTTCCAGGAGTGTCAGTGTGCCCTGTTACACAACCACCCCATCCTCTGGAGCGTGGGCATGGATTATGCTATTCCTGAGCACTCCAGCTCCTCACCCACCTCCCCAGCCCCTGGACAGCGGTGTCACAACTTCTCACCTGTGCTCTGAGTGCAGGTTCCCGGAGCCCACCCTGCCCCTGGTGAGCAAGTGGAAGGACATGGTGGGCACGGCTTTCTCGCTCGCCATCGTGGGCTACGTGATCAACCTGGCCATGGGGAGGACCCTGGCAGCCAAGCATGGCTACGACGTGGACCCCAACCAGGTACTGCTGGGGCTGGCGCAGCCGAGGACTGCTCCCTTTGCTCTCAGGCGTGAAGGGAAGAGCTCGCGGCGTGAACGGGAAGCATTCGGACGTGCTCAGCTCAAAGCTGACGTGCTGCTCCCGCGGAGGCTCGTGTGGCTTTGTGCCATGTGGGGGGTGAAAGGACACGGCAGAGCCCTGTCCCATGGGCTGGAGAGAGGCTGGAAAAGGGAAAGGAGCTTTAGGCTGGGCTCTCTGCCCTGCTCCCCCTCCAGACTCAGTGTTTTGGCAGCTTGCTGAAGCACGGCGAGGCACATGTACTTCCCAGGGAGCAGAGAAAGACCTGGATTCCTGGTGTGTCACCTAGATACTGTGAGAGGCAGGACATTAAATAATCCTCTTTTGTCATCCCTGGCACAGTGGCAGCTTTCAACAACAGCCACACATACCACATGGAGCCCTGCCCTGAGTGTGTCAACAGATGACAACGTGTTTATGTGGAATTGTGCTTCCAGGTTTCCCTGCTAAACCAGAGCCTATCCCAGATCTTACTGGAAGGAGAGTCTGGGATGCACTGCAGGAACCCAGAGCCTGCCCTGGCCACATGAACCATAGGCTCAGGCACCTGCTCTCTTGCCATGTGTCAGCAGGAAGGGCAGCTGTCCTTTCTGACGGACGTTCTCCACATCTCCACAGGAAATGCTGGCCCTGGGCTGCAGCAACTTCTTCGGATCCTTCTTCAAAATCCACGTGATCTGCTGTGCTCTCTCTGTCACCCTCGCCGTGGATGGGGCAGGAGGAAAATCCCAAGTTAGTACCTCCTCCTCCTCTTCCTCATCCCCTTCTTCCTCCTCGTCCTCCTCCTCCTCCCTCCTCTCCTCCCTGCATTTCTCCAGAGCAGAAAGCCCTGTCGCTGCCACGTGCTGCCAGCCTGAGGTGGCCGTGCAGCTCTGGAGAAGTTTCACACACAAGTGCTCCATGTTGCTGCTGTTAAAGCAGAGTTTCCTCCCTCCCCAAGCCCATTTTGGTCCCTGGATGTTTCTCTGGGTTGGGCACAGAAGCAGAGCTGTCAGTCTGCAGTCCCAGTCTGGCTCCCTGGACCGAGCAGTGCGGGAAGTTTGGGGTTATCTGTGAGATCTACAAACATACAAAAATCTGTTTTCAGAGGCAAACATCCTCTCACATAAAATGCTGCAGTGCCCAGTTGTGCCCCTGACTGCAGCAGCAGGAGGGGGAACACCCAGGGGAGGTTTGGGAAGCCCTGATGTTTGCAGAAGTGATTTCTTCCCTCTTTGCAGGTGGCAAGTTTCTTTGTGGCTTTGGTGGTCATGGTGACCATGCTGTCCCTGGGAATCTACCTCGAGCCTCTTCCAAAGGTAACACAAACATCTGTGCAAGCAGAGCCGTTGCAACACACGCTCTCCACACCCAAACAAAGGCACAGCCTCGCTCCAAAAAACCCCTGATGCAAACGGCAGCATGGGATGGTTTGTTCCTGGCCTGGGGACCTGTCTGCACTGGGTGTTTGGAGGCAGGATTCACAGAATCACACAATTCCAGGCTAGTTCAGGTTGGAAGGGACCTTAAACCTCATCCTTGCCATGGGCAGGGACACCTTCCTCTATTCCAGGTTGCTCCAAGCCCCGTCCAAGCTGGCCTTGGGCAGGGATGGGGCAGCCACAATTCCTCTGGGCAAATATAAGTCTAAATTGTAGCGAAAGAATCATCCAACTGACCCTGCTCAGATCCAAGAGAGATCTTTGTGAGCATCACCCTTGTGATGGAACTGGCCCAAGGCAGGCAGATGCTGCAGAAGAGCAGCCACTGCCAAACGTGGCACATCCACGTCCCGGCTGACACCTCTGCCTGTCCTCCGCAGTCTGTGCTGGGAGCCCTCATCGCTGTGAACCTGAAAAACTCCCTCAAGCAGCTGGCTGACCCCTTCTACCTCTGGAAGAAGAGCAAGCTGGACTGCGTGAGTGCCTGGGGCGGTGGGAGGCATCACCTGGCCAGGGCAGGACGAGCAGGACAGACCCCAAGAAGTTTTTTGGGGGGTTTTTGGGGGTATGAGTCCCTTGCAGGAGGTGGGCTTGGCTCTCTTGGTGAGATGGTGCTCCCTGTCCTGCCCAGCTGAGCACCCTGCTGCTCAGAGCACATATCAGAGAGGCCTGAACTCTTACCTGCTGTGTTTAAATGCCAATCAAGTGCGGGAGCCTGTTTGCCCAGAACTAGCCAAACCGGCCCTGCTCAATGTCTGGGAGTCATGACTTAAAAACTCACACAATGGCCCTCCAGGGTGAGGAGAGCCCTTCGCTGTGATAAGGACTCCAGGCACTGGTTGATGTATAAACCCAGGCAGGGGGTGGCGGGGGAGTGAGAACGGAATTTGGAAATGTCTGACATAAAAAGACAGTGTTTGAACAGGACTCCCACGGCTGAGTGCCGTGTGTGGACACTGAGCCAATATCCTGTCAGGGCCCGACAAACCCCCCTTATCGGGGCAATCGGGAGTCCAGAGGGGCTGGCCCGAGTCACGACGAGCTTTCCCAAAATCCTGCTCAAACAGATGCTGGAGATGAGACGGGTTATCAGTTTGGGCCCATCTCTGAACGGGTTCTGCTGCTGCCTGGGAGGGGAGGTCTGTGGGCTCTGGCGGTTCAGCTGAGGGCAGGGGAGGTTGCTGCCCCTTTACGGGAGCACAGATGTGCCCCACGGGCTTCAGACACCCCAAAAGCCTGTCAGGGCAGACACCTGAGCGTGGACTGAGTGGAGATGGACGGTGCTGCCCAAGGAACATCCTGGAAGATGCCAGTGGAGTGAACGAGATTCCCCTGACCTTAATCTCCTTGGAATTTGAACTAGATTCGGTGTCCTGTCCCAAAATGGGGAGCACCGTTCCTGGGTGATGTCAGACCATTGGTGTTCATCACCTCAATGCTGGCTGTGTTTCAGGACAGCTAATTCCAGCTAATTCTAACGAAGCCTGGATGGATGGAGGGAAGCTCTTCCTTGCCATTTATACACAAAATGAATATAAATTAAGATACTGAAGACATCAAAATTACCTTGATTCATCCAAGGTCAAAGTTAGGTATTACTAATCTTGAGGATTGGATTAAAACAACCCGATAATGATTTTCAGAGGAGATATTTAAATGCAGGGCAGGACCGATCTCATACAGAGGGAGATGCTTGAGTGCTAACACATAAAAATGACAAATGGCAGAGCTCTGAGCTGGAGTGGGGCAGGTTCTGGTCTCCTCTGCCACACTTGGCCGTCAAATCTTCTCCGTGTCAGGCCATTTCTAGCAGGTGCTCCGGCAGTTTTCAGAGAGATGATTTCTGATCTTTTCTGAACTGCTCTGACTGCCAGCAGGAGTGGCTCGGGGCTGGAGCAGGCAGCAGCAGATGGTGGGATCTGCAGGAGCCTTTTCCTGACGAGCCAGGCGGGTCCTTTTTGGATGGAACGAGCGGAGCGGGTGCTCGTGCAGCCGTGGAGAAACGCCCCGGCTGCTTTTATGGCTGAAAAGAAACTGGGGCTCCTGGCAAACTTCCCAGCAAGGATGGTGCACTCTAAAACATGCCTCAAACTGCAGCATTAGAACAGCTGCAGAATTCAGGGTTTGGTCTATTCATGCCGAGCTGGGAGGGTTGGAGAGTCCGGGATAGCAGCACAGAGCCATTTTCCATCCGTTTTCAGTCCATTTCCATTCACGTCCTCTAGCCCATGGTTCAGCAAAATGTGCTGCCACGCTCTTCTCTCCTCCTCTCTCTCCCTGCAGCTGGTCTGGCTCGTGAGCTTCCTCTCCGCTTTCTTCCTGAGCCTTCCCTACGGAGTGGCAGTGGGCGTGGGATTCTCCGTGCTGGTTGTGGTTTTCCACACTCAGTTGTAAGTACCCCCGTGGCCACGAGAACCACGGGAGATCTCCCAGGGGCAGAAGGAGGGACAGATGATTTTTAGAGGCGACCTCTGGCCCGCGGAACGCGCGGCAGGAGCCCCGGGGAGTGCAGGTGTCCTGCCCGGAATGTGCAAACAGGAATGGCAGGCGCTAATTTACTGCCTGCATTCCCGCTCCCGTGCACATCCCAGGGCAAGGGGAAGTCTCAAGGTATTTGTTTCACCCCGCACAGTTCCCAGCACAAAGTCCTGCTCACAAAAAGAGCGAGCCCTGTCTGTGAGCAGGGCCCCGGCGTGAGGTCTTCACACCATTTTTAATCCATCAAAGCCCTTTATTAATATTTCCCAGTCTGGCGCCTCAAACTGCTGACTCTTTTTTTTTTTTTTTGCCCTGTAGACTCTGCAGGGATGAAATGCAAGTGTTTTTCTAAAGCAAACGTTCAAATCCTGGGATGGAATGTGAAGCAGGAGCAGTTTTATCCCCCTAATGCTGATCCCTTCTTTTCTGCAGCCGCAACGGCTCTGCCCTGGGCCAGGTGACTTCCACCGACATCTACAAGAACCCAAAAACCTACAACAAGGTGAGCTGAAGATAAGGCATCCTCAGAGGAAATGCTGTTCTTTGTCACAAAGGCTTGCTCTGAGCTCTCGTCTCTGGTGCAGGTCCATGAAGTTAATGGGATTAAAATCATCACCTACTGCTCGCCGCTGTATTTTGCCAACTCAGAGATATTCCGGGAGAAAATTATAGCCAAGGTGAGCAATTCCTTAACAAATCCCTGCCTGAAGCCAGTCCCAAACCACCCTTGCTCTCTCCTGTGTTGCTACGTGGAGATAATTGAGCCGTGGGTGATCATGAACGATGGTCACATCCATCCTCTACTCCTCAATCCTCCTCTCCCTGATCCTCAGGGCTGTTTGCAGAGCTCATTTTAGAGGTTGTGCCCGAATCCTGGCAGGTTCCTCCTCCAAGCTCTGCCAAAACAGAGGCATCCCGCTACTCCAAGTCTCTCCCTGCATGTGCAGGTACCCTGAGTTCCAGGAGACGTTCGGTTGCCATCAGGATCACCCCACTCCAGTGCCCAGGCTGGGAAATGCCAGGAAAGGAACAGCAGCTCCTGACTCTTGGAACAGACCTTTTAAAGAAAAATCTCTCTTTCCCACAGACAGGCGTGGATCCTGGCAAGGTGTACTTGGCCAGGAGGAAATTTGTGAAACGGCAGGCGAAGGGCACAGCACAACCGCCAGCAAAGCTCCCAAAATTCCTGCTGAAGGAGAACAAGGTAACTCAGCTCCTGAGCTCCCAAAGAGGTCCCTGTGTCCATGAGTATGACCCCAAGTCCCCATCAAACGGCTCCTCTTGACATGGGAATTTCTGCACTGTTTTCCTGGCCACTCTTCCCACCTCTCACCCCTTCTCCTCCCCACCTACATCTCCACTCCTCCCCAAACCTTAACGTGCAGGAGAACTGGGAATGGCTGGGAGCAGGGAAGCCGGAGAGGAGGCTGGAATGGAAACAGGGTGAACAATCTGCAGAAACCAGGCAACTTTGGCCTCTTTCTGTGGGGATGTGTCAGCAGTTCAGCCCCAAGACCCATTTCTCAGTCACTCCAGCCCCATTTGCTTCGCAATGCTGAGCAGTTTTGAAACAAATGAATCATGAAAATTAACCTGACTAAGTCCAGCCCCAAGGGACAGTCAGTCTAGTGCCAGGCTGGAGTTAGTCCAGATTAAAACACTCACATCAGTGGGCAGAGGTGCCTTCACCTGCCAAGACCTCACCCTGTGCACCGCCCTGACTGCATTTCTGCTCTGCTGCAGACCTTGTCTCTGCAAGAGCTCCAGAAGGACTTTGAGAGCGCCTCTCCAACAGACACCAACAACAACCAGACGACTGCCAACGGTGCCAGCATCTCCTACATCACCTTCCGCCCTCGTGCCCACGGGGCTGGGCCGGGGCAGAGCCCCAGGGAGCTGGGCAGCAGCACCACCCTGCAGGGCAGCACCCTCAGCGTCCTGCCCGCCGCAGGCGCCGACCCTGTGCTGACGGCACCGCCCTACATCAGCTTCCACACCATCATCCTGGACATGAGCGGGGTGTGCTTCGTGGACCTGATGGGCACGAAAGCGCTGAGCAAGGTTGGTTCTGTACTGCCGACACAGCGGGGCAACAGGGGCCTGCTGCTCGCTCACATCGAGGTGTTTATGTGCCTCAATAGAAGGTTTGGGTGGCTTTTCTCCTTCAGCATCCCTGATTTTCTCCTTCAGTATCCCTGATTTTCTCCTTCAGCATCCCTGATTTTCTCCTTCAGGATCCCTGATTTTCTCCTTCAGCGTCCCTGATTTTCTCCTTCAGCCCCAGCCCTGAGAGAAGACTTTATGCATAAGCACAAAGCTGGAGCAGCAGTGTTATTAATCCTCTCTCTCCCATCTCATCTCTTCCAGTTGTGTTCCAGTTACCAGAAGATTGGGATTAAAGTGTTCTTGGCAAATGTGCATGGTAAGAATCCCCAAAGAACACATTTCCACAGGATCTTTCCCCATTTCTGAGCTCCTGACAAGCAGCAGATCTTTTTCTGTTCTTTATTCAAACTGTGAGATGTCAGTCCTTTGTTGGACCAAGGCAGAACAGAGAAAAGGAGAAAACAGAAAAAGGAAAGAGAACCACTGTTCTCTGTGTGTGAAATCAGTGCTTTCAGTTGGGAAGTGACAGGGCTGGAACATCTCCACATTCAGCACGCAGAAAAACAGATCCCCACACTCACTTCTGCTGCAAACCTGCTTCTGCTCAGCCTTGCCGTAGTCAGAGGAGCGCAGCAGCCACACACACCTCCAGAACTCCTCCTCTGCTCTCCTCCTCCTTCAGCTGCCTCTCCTTTCTCCAGCCCAGGTGTACAATGACATCAGCACAGGGGGAGTCTTTGAGGAAGGAGGCCTGGACCAAAGCCACATCTTCCTGACCATCCACGACGCTGTTTTGTTTGCACTGGCCAGTATCAGAGAAGCTGTCCACCCACCCATCTTGGAAGAGGTAAATTTGCTCCCCAGCCCACAGGATTCTCCTGTTTGGTTTCCAGGCTGTGTCAGCACAATGGAAGAATAACAAATTGCTGCTGCACCTAATGAAGCTTCTTGTTTATCTCAAGTGGTAAAGGTCTAAATCCAGCAAAATATTTAATATTCCAGTTGTCATGTACAGGCTGGGCACCTCCCGATGGAATGGATTTCCGTTGGAATTCAGAAGTGTCAATGTTTTTCACAAACCCTTAGCTGAGAGATGAATGTTGTCCCAGCCTGGAGGAGCCAGAAGAGCTGTTCCAGCACTGTGCCCTCAGTTTGCTGCTGGCTGGAACAGGCAAAGGCAGAATTTGGCTCTCAGAAATGAAGGCAAAGCTTGTGCACCTGGAATAGTCCTGGCATCCATTGGTGGGAGGAGAACAGGAGGAATTCCGAGGCAGGAATGTGGCCCGTGCTGGTGGCACAGCGTCAGACAGGCTCTGTCCCCAAACAGGGGTTGCTTTATTGTGTGCCACTTGGAGCCAGAACCAGTGGTACCCAGTTATCTCCCCAGAGCGAGCTAAGGTGTCTCCTGTCAAACCAGAGCGACAGGCAAATGTCAGCCCAGCCACAGGAGATAAACACCTGGAGCAGATTCCTTCTCTGCTCCTTCTCCTGGGCATTCTCCTTGGAGCGTGTGCCACCTTTCAAGCCTGGCTTAGTCACTGTTTTCACTCCTTTTGACCCTGCACTCTGCTAATTTGTGGACTCGACTCTTCCCTGCACAGAGGCCGAACCAGACAGAGCTCTCCATCTACGATGAGTCTGTGGATGAGAGCAGTGTGGAGTACAAGAACCTGGAGGAGGTGAGTTGTAGTGCCAGGGTCACTGCAGCCACGGGTATGAGGCAGAAATCAGAACTTCTAATTGGGATTCATTAGATGGGAAATCATCCGTGCCACTGCAAGTAACTGCAGTGCTTCGGAAAGTTAATTGCAAATATAATTTAAAATCCCTGTCTTGAGGAGCTCTGGAAGGCAGCTGGGTGAGGAGCAGGTAGGTTACCCCACAGAGGAATCCCTCAGTCCCTTCTGGGCCGCACAGCTCAGGTTCAGTCAGACCTGTGGTCTCCACACACCGGGGGGAACGTGGAGAACCAGATTTGGTTCACGCCCAAAAGAAGAGTCATCCGTGAAGATTTTCAGCACATTTTCGTTAATGCTGCAGCGATTTGCACCCGCCTGTGGGTCCTGGGAGGAGATCCACCCCAGGGCTGACCTTCGCCCTGGCACCCATGCCCAGCTGGAAGCAGGGCAGCCTCCAGCTCTCCCGCATGGAGAGGGGCTGGGAAGGGTTGGAGCTCCCGGGGGTGATTCTCTGGGTGACAGTGACACCGAGCAGTGTCACGGGGCTGTGCCCTGACCCTGCTCATCTCCTGTGCCCTGTAGGAGATGTTTGGAAGCATGTTCCACTCAGAGACCCAGACGGCTCTGTGAGCGCAGGAGCACCGGGCAAACCCTCCAGAGGAGCCTCCTCTCTCCCACCCCTCCGCGGAGAGCTGTGCTTCTGCCTGGGGATACGACGGGTTTGCAAAGAGGCCATCACCCTCCAGAACTGCCAAATCCCTCCCTCCTCCCGCTCTGCTCGCGGCACTCAGAGCGACGGACTCTGGAGCAGGCAGCGGCCGCCCGGGCAGCAGGAGCCCCGGAGATGCCATCTCACGGACTGCACAAGTGGAGCTCGTTCGGAGGCAGGTGCCCGAACTCCGGGGACGTTCGGCCACCCCTCTGCCCCTCACAGTCCTTCTGCCCACGCTGGGATTGCATCCCTTGGCCATCCTGCTCCTTCCCCTTCCCTCCTCCCTCTGTCCCCGACCGAGCGACCTACGAGCAAATATTGAAAGCCTCTCGGGGCTTGGATTCCCGAGCAGCAGTGGCTCTGGTGAGGCGTGGCAGCGCAGCTCTGCCAGGTGCTGCTGCTCCCCGATGTGCACTGACCCCGGGGGCGTCTGGGACTGCAGCCCCCCGAATCTCCCCGCGTGTCTCTGCAGCCTCTGCCTCTCCTCTTCTGTGCCCCAGCATCCCAAAAAACACTGCCTCGAACCAGTGCTGTATTTCTGACACCCCAAAGACCTCAGTACTCTCTCAGCAGGGCTAAATTCTGAAATACATTATTTTTTCTTTTCTTACTAATAGGACAGGCTTGCAATCAGAAATAAGAATTCCTTGTTACGTGCACATTGTCCTGCCTGCCCGGTGGGTTGAGTACATGAAAACAGATTATATTTTAAAAAATGCTATTTCTATTTTATTACTCTAAAATATTACAAATATAAGCAAGCTTTAGTGTACAGTTTTGAAGTACACAGACATCACTGAGCTGATTGCTGAGGGCTTCCTGGGAACAGAATGTGGGGCTTTCCTACAGCTCCCAGATGTCCCATTTTTAAGGAAAATAGAGCTTCCAGAACCATCCTTGCTAGACAGTCACTAAAGGAAACCTCATCAGCACTCTGCCAGTTTGGTTTTATGTGACATCTCAATAACTAAGTCACCATTTCTCTACCTCAATTTCTGATTATGTGGTGCAGGAGAGAGTAATAAAACCAAAGCAGGGCAGAAAACGCCCCTAGCTGAAGGTTATTACTTATTTTAATCTCAGATAGCAGTGGTTTCTCCAGAAATCTCCATCTATAGCTTGTTCTACAAGGTAAAATCAAGAGATGAAGTCTCTTAAATGATCGTTGAGGGTGATTCCTCATGGTCCTTTGTACTGCCTGAGCGCTCCTTTCATTTGCTGGTTCGAGAAAAAAAAGGCAACAAAGAAATTGGTGCGGAGCAACAAGAAACTGTCCTGATCGATATTTCTGGGTCTCTGAGGTGGCATCCCGTTAAAAAGGGGAAGTTCCAATTCCCAGCTCTTCATTCAGGATTCGTTAAAGGAGGTTGATTTTCCAGCCTGGGGTCTGACAGGCCAAATGCAGGAGCCCTCAGAGCAGAGGCATGAAAGATTGTTGTTCCCTGAACTTGCTCCAAGAAATGGGATGGGATGTCGAGAGAAGCAGCAGCAGCAGCTCTGCTGCAAATCACGACCCAGGCTGAAGGAAACCCCATTTCTGAGGCCAAATTCTGGGTCAGTTCTGGCAACAAATGCAACATCAGCAGGCAAACAGCACTGCTGGAGGCACAGTGTGGCCAAAGTCATAATTCCCAAGTGCCTGGGCAGAGAATTAGGGGAACTCGAAGTCAGGCTGGTGAAATATTTTAGCTTCCAGTAAAATATTCCCTTTATTGCTCTTAAGTAACAGTGAGGTTGATGTGTAATGGCTCCGAAGCCTTCCTTGGTAAATGCATGATGTATAACCAGCTCAGAAATGTTTGTAATTTATTTAATTTAATGTTGGTTTCGTTCTCTTTTTTTGATAATAAAGAATGTGTGAACAATCATCGGCTTCTCTTGCTGGCTCAAGGGCTGTTCCCATCTGGTGTTTGGCATTCTGGGACAGTTTATGCCATGGGAAGTTGGGATAAATCTTCACATCCAGGTCAGAACAGCTGTAAAGAAGGGAATAAGCACTGTTCCATCGTGTTAGCTGGGGGAATCAAGGAAAGATGTGACACATTTTGAAAAGCAGGTGGATTTGAAGTCTGCCAGGAGTGGGGATGGCACCGCACGAGCACTTCTGGGCTGTCCCTTGGCCCAGTCCTGGCATCCTTCTGCCTCACTTGTGTCCCCAGTGAGGCCGGCAGTGGTTATTCCCCAGGGGAACTCCTTTTATCCCCATCCTTTTGGGAGCAGCATTCCACGATATCGGGAAGAAACTCTTCCCTGTGAGGGTGGGGAGGCCCGGTAACAAGTTGTTCAGAGAAGCTGTGGCTACCCCGCCCCTGGAATTGTCCAAGGCCAGGCTAGACGGGGCTTGGAGCAGTCTGGGATAGCGGAAGCTGTCGGTGCCCATGGCAGGGGGTGGAACGGGATGAGGTTTAGGATCCTTTCCAACCCAAACCACTCCGTAACTCCGCGCTATCCCCCGGCCGCCGCCATGTCCGCTGCAAACTACAGCTCCCAGCAGCAGCCGCAAAGGGGGCGGGTTCAATCCGCCCCTACTCCGATCCCATTGGTCGCCATCCCGACGGGGCGGGTGCTGATTGGCTCCGGGCCAGGCCCATCAGCTGCGGGCGGGCGGCGCTCGGTGATGGCGGGCGGGCGGCGGGCGGTGGCGGCGG
>VWPU01018009.1:0-16265 GCA_013398955.1 Callaeas wilsoni
CTGTGCACATCCATACTGGACCAGGCACACCCATTCTGGACTGTGCTCCCCTACCCTGAACCAAGTTCCCCTAATCCCAGACCCTACAACCCTACCCTGGACCACGCACAACATCCCAGACCGTGCACATCATCCTAGACTGCATCCACAGGACTGTGCACCTCATCGTGGCGCACACACTTCATCCTGGACCATGCCCTCCATCCCAGACTGTGCTCCCCCATCCTGGATCATGTGTCCCCCTCCTGCACTGTGCACCTCCATGAAGGACCATGCATCCCTATCCATGCATCCCATCCGGGACCATGCCCCCCATCATTGCCCACACCCCGCATCCCCATCTCAGTGCAAGAATTCCCCTCTCCTCCCACCCCACGGTGCTGCCGCACGCTCCCATTCCCACCCTCGCACGCAGATGCTGCAACCTCAATTGCAAGAGAAGCAGGTCCCACACACCAGCACAGCCACCAGCCCGTGCTCCCACGGTCCCCACCTCGCTCGAGTCCTCCTGCTGATTGATGACGGTGAGGGCATCCTCGGACGCCTGGCGCTTGGCCTCGGCCAGGGCCCGCTCCATCTTGGCGCGCTCCGTCGTGATCAGCTCGTGGGCTTTCCGCTCGGCATCCGACACGGCCTTCTGCAGCTCGGACATGGCCTGGCGCTTCACCTCGTTCACGGCTTCTTCTGGAAGGCAGCAGCCGAGCGTGGCCAGGGCGTGCCGGCACCCCAGCATCCCCCCTTCCCACAAAACCACCCCAAAAGCCTCGTGCGCCGCAGGCATCCCAATGAGGGGAGCTGGGGCAGAGCCCCTTGCGGCTCAGCACTCTGCCGGGGGCTGGTGCCCACCCCACACTCACCAGCCTTCCTCCAGATCTCCTCGGGCATGTACCCGGAGAGCGGCCGCGGCGCGAAGTCCCGGTGAGCGTCTGCAAAGGAGAGAGGGGACGCCCTTAGGAGACGCCGTCCCCTCGGAACGCGCCCGCCGGCAGCGCCGGACCCCCGGGACAACGGCGCGGGCACCCCGGAGAGGGGCGCGGCCCCCGCACGCAGCCCGCGGCCCCGGGGGTCAGTACCTAACTGGGGAGCCTCGGTGGCGGCAGAGGAGGAGTTGTGGGGGCGTGCAGAGGGGGGGCTGCCTTTCTTCATGTCCTCGGCGTCGCTGTAGCGCCGGATCCAGTGGTTGAGCTCCTCGCGATCGGCCTCCTGGCACCGCCGCAGCACCGTCAGCGACCGCCGCGTCTTCTCCACCATGTCCATGATGCAGTTCAGCAGCTGCGGGGGCAACAGCGGGGATGGGGAGGGGGCTCTGCTGCAGGCAGCTGGGGGGCTGCGGTGCCCGGCGCTGGGCAGGGGGATTCGGGCCGCGCCAGGCCGTGCCAGCTCCAGGGTGCTGCGCTGGCTGCGGAAGCAGAGGATGCTCGGGAGAAAAGCCTCGTGAGGGACACGGTGGGTGTGGAGGACAGAGTGGAGGGACACACACACGGGATGGGGCAGGGACACCACGTACGTTGTTGAGGTGTTTCCACTCCTCCGCCCACTCCCGGTCCGTGAGCCGGTGGTCGATCACCTCCTCCTGCCGCGTCCCGTGCACGGCTGCAAGGCAAGAGCGGAGCTGGGTCGGCCCCTCTGCAGACTCCTCTCCCTTCAGGGGGGTCCCAGCCCCGTTTCCCCCCGTGCACGGGGGCAGCAGGACTCACCGGCGGGCCGCTGGCGCTCGCGCAGCTCCCGGGGGTCGGGGTGCCGGTAGGTGTCCCGGTAGTGGTGTGCCATGGCCATGTCCTCCAGGCGGTAGTGCTGGGGCAGGGGGGGGCCGGCCGGGGGGTGCCCCAGCCCGTTCGGGGGGTGGCTCAGCCCGTTGCTGGGGCTGTAGCGCTGCGCTGGGCTCATGGTGCACGGCCGCTTGCTGAGGTGCTCGGGGTGCAGGGGGTCTCGGTCCAAACCGTTCTCTTTGGTCCTGGCCGGAGGAGAGGAGGTCGGTCCCCACTGGGTCCCTGGGACCAACCTCCCCTTTTCAGGGATGTGTCCCTGAAAAATCCCGCCCGCCCCTCCCCGGCTGGCACCTGTCTGGCGTCCTCCTCTTGCCGCTCTCGCCCACCTCCAGAAGCAGCTCGGAGGAGTCGATGGGAGAGGAGGCGTTGGCGTCCAGCAGCAGCTGCTCATGCTGGGCCAGGTACTGGGCCGGGGTCTGCTTGGCCATGCGGGCGCAGTGCAGCAGCTCCCGCTGCAGCAGCGGCAGGTTGGCCTGCGAGGGGGTGACAGTCCAGTTCGTGGCTCCGCAGCCCCCCGGAGCAGCCCAGCTGTGCCCCCAGCTCGCCACGGGCAGGGGGTGCGAGGCAGGCAGCTGTCTCCCTTTGGGGTCCTGCTCCCCTTCCCCAGGGAACAGCTTTGGGATGCTAGCAGCGGGCCCAGGGGCCAGGCGGGCTTTTGGGGGACACACGTGTGGCACCCCACAGGGTTCAGACTCCGCACTTCAACAGAGCCCTCCTGCACCCTGGCAGCGGCTGCAGAGCATCATCCCCTTGGCCAGGTCGGCCACCTCGGCCACCCTGTCCCCATGACTGCTCCCTGGGGACTGCACCTGCGGGACCCCCAGCCCGTGTGGCACCCACAGCTGTGAGGATCAGCTGTGAACTCTCACCCACCCACCCACCGTGTCCCCCCACAGCGCTGCAGCCCCAGGAGCAGCAGGAATTATGCAGCTGAACCCCCTTTTGCCCGGCGCTCTGGCTGCCGGCCCTGGATTTCGCCTTAGG
Source organism: Callaeas wilsoni (assembly GCA_013398955.1). Lineage (NCBI taxonomy): Eukaryota > Metazoa > Chordata > Aves > Passeriformes > Callaeidae > Callaeas > Callaeas wilsoni. The sequence goes on from VWPU01018009.1 coordinate 2,754, forward strand.
CAGCTGAGCCGCAGCCAAATCCCATCTGTGGGACACGTTAGCGCCCGAGCCGGAGCTGCAGTTGCGGTGATCAGGGCTGGACCCTCCCTCCCCTTCCCCTCCCCGGCCGGGGGGGAGCAATCTCACAAAAACAGCAAGTCCCCAGTCTGGGAAGCACGCCGAGCCCGGCTGGTTGCAGTTAGGATAATGAGAAACATCTGGAACGGGTGGTGGGAACAGCTGGGAGCGGGGTGCCAGGGCGGCCGGCGCGCTCTTGGCACTGGGACAGCGGGGATGGATCCCAGCCTGCCTGGAGCCACAGGGCCACCAGTGCCTGCCGGGGCCTGGGGGTTCACCTTTCCCTGCTCCCACGGATCCCGAAAACCCTGCAAACTGGGCAGGAGGCTGTGCCATCCCCCTCCAGCTCAGGCTGGAGCAAACCACTCGGGCAGATTCCTGTGGTGAGCACAGACCTCCAGTCATGGACCCCTGCTCTGGGGGGCCTGGGATGCAGAGGTGGAAAAGGGGCTATTTTTGCACTTTTGAATTATTCCTTTGCTAACAAGGGACAGGGGACACCAGGCTCGAACATCTGCCGGCAGTGCTGGTGCTGCCAGGCGTGCCAGCGCCGGGCGAATCCCTCCAGAGCGGGGTGACGCTGCAGAGTCAGCGCAAAATTAAAAGGCAAATAAAAAAAAAAAGAGGGAGTTTTTAATGAATTGCAAATGGCAACCAGCTGGGCCGACCCCTCGCTTTATTGCAACCAGCCCGGCCCTGTGTGACTCCACACGTGTGGGGGGTGCCTGGGGGGACACGGGCAGACCCACAGGCAGCTGCCAGCCCCAAAGCCACCCCCAAATCCCCCGTGCTGAAATGCTGCCATGAATCCCGCCAGGCCCACGCGGGGGCACCCACCTTGAGGAAGGGGATGACGAAGGGTCGCAGAGGGAAGTTGGTGGCCTCTTGGAGCTTGGCATGAAACTCCTCGATGGTGAGGGTGGAGTTCTGTGGGGACAGCCTGGGCTCAGCATCCCTGGCACAGCCCCCCACAGCCCTGGGGGACACTTGGCTGTTCCTCCCCCATTCCTGCTCCTCTGCCCACTCTGCCACGCTCACGGGAAAACCACACTCAAGGGAAAACCATGCTCCAGGCTTTACTGGCGATGCCAGCAGCCAGCACCCAACCCTGCACCAGCCGTGCAGATCCCAGGAGATGCTGGGAAAACAACCCCCTTTTCTCCAGGATATGGCTCAACCTAGGCCCCTCTTCCCCTTCTGGCAGCATCTCCATCCCCAAAAGAGAACACAGGATCCTCGGATGTGGGGGACCCCGTGGCTGACCCCGCGGCCGGCGGACGTACCACGAGCCCCAGGACGAGGGTGCGCACCCGCTCCCCGATCTCGGGGGAGATGTCGTTCCCGAACTGCTGCAGGGTGGTGAGGAAGCGCTTGAGCTTGGAGAGCTGGCGGGCACCGCAGGCCGGAGGGAGCTGGTGGGTGGACAGGGAGGCGCTGGAGGAGGTGGCCGGCCCGTTGCTGAACCCGTTGGGGGTGGATGGAGCCCCATTGATGGCGGTCGGCGAGTGGCTGCTCCCGTTCATCACTGGGGAGACAGGGAATGGGATGTCAGAGCGGGTGGCTGTGCCCTGGCACCCTGGGGACAAGGCTGGGATGGTAGGACCGGAGTGTCCTGCTGGGTAATGTGGGGCTGACACCCCCTGGAAGGCTTCAGGATGCTGCTGCATCCCTGGGGCCACATCCTGGACCGGTCCCGGTGCTGTGGGGGCTGTGGGGAAGGAGGGGATGCAGAGCATCCCCCAGCACGGCGAGGGCCTGATCCAGCTCCTCCACAGCCAAGGCAGCCGAGGGAAGGGGCTCCATCCTGCCCCACTGGGAGCTGCTCAGCGCTCCCAGAGAGAATCCAGGAGCCATTTCCAGGAGCCCAGCCTGGCTTGCAGCACATTGCCACCTGAGGAAGGACAGGAGCTGCCTGAACGCCCCACACCAGGAGACCCAGGGGGGATACTTTGGGGACACCAGCCACCAGAGTGGCAGACCCCTCTCTCCTGCACCAGCCCCACGTGAGCGCAGGGACCCTTTCCCGGCCGGCGCGGGTGACAGCACGCGTCACCCACGTCCCGACCGCGCGTCGCCCCGCGGCCCCCGGCACGCACGCGCCTGTCCCCGCTGGGATCACACTGACCTGGGGGTGCCGTGCTGCCCTGCCAGCCCTGCCTGCTTTGGGGGGCTCCCGCTCGCTCTCCGGCCGGGCAGCGCCCGCCGCCCGCTGAAGAGGTGCCGAAAATAACCCGGCGGCCACAACTGCTTTTATTCCCGCGACAGGTGCGTTCCTAAGTTGGACACCACACATGTCCCTGGGCCGGGATGGGGTTGGGGTTCGCATCCCCGTGACCCGCCAGGGCAGGGCGAGGGGCTGGCGACGGGGAGCACCCCCAGGGGCTGCGGCTGCGCTCGGGTCTCTCATGAGAGCGGGCGTTTCATTTTACTTACAAAGACAGACCATCGACCATTTCAAGCAACCATGAAAACGGCCGCGAGGCAGAAACGTCGGAGGGCCAGCGTCTCGATCTGCAAGCAAAATAAAACACGCTATGATGAGAGAGCAGAGGGGGCAGCTCTCGGCCGGGGGCCCTGCATGGGATGCTCCTCGCCGTGGGCACGTGTGCCATGGGCAAAGCCGCCGGACCCGCCAGGGACCCGGGTCCCTGCGTCCCACCACAGCCACAGGGAAGGTGCAGGGATGTTTGGCACATTCAGGGGATGGATGCTCAGCTGCCCGACACAGTCCCCACCTTTTGGGGACTGAATGAGGTCCCCCGAGTCCTAGAACAACCGAAACGCCATGGTGTCCATGCCAGGCTGCTCCATGGCCCCGGCCTTGTGTCCCAAACCCTGCTCCATGCTGCGCTGTGATGGAGAGGCTGCCTGCACCCCTGGCCCTGCATCATGAATCCTGCTCCGTGCTGAGCCGTGGCAGAAAGGCAGCCTGCTCCCCCAGCCCTGTGTCCTGAATCCCTCTCTGTGCTGAGCCGTGGTGCAGAGGCCGCCTGCACCCCTGGTCCTTCATCCCAGACCCAGCCAGACTTGGGCTGCCACATCAGCCACTGGGCTGGGAATGAAACCTGAACCCCTCTGAGAACAGCCAAGCGTGAGCTGATTTCTAGAGAGTCTGTCCAGGAGCGCTGCTGAGGGCTGCAGGTGTCAGGGGCTGCATCTCAGGGGTTGTTTTAAGGTTTTTCCTTCCCCACTGGAGTTTTTCTAAGCAAGAAACAGCTACAAGCAAAACCCTTGCACAAGCACGTGCCCAGGACACGTCCTGGTAGAGCTGGAGCAACCACTGACAGTGGCCACTGCCACTCCTGCCAGGGGGACCAGCCTTGTCCCCTGCTCTTCTGGATCCCTCCCTGCGGGTGCCTTGTCCATCCATGTGCCGGGACGGTGACACCGGCACAGGGACCGACCCCTGGTGCAAACTCTGTGGGGGTGCAACGAGCCCACGTGCCTCTGGTGCAGCCACCACGTTGGGTGGCTGTCCCCAGGTCAACTACAGAGACTGAGACTCCCACCTGGAGTCCCCTGATGCCACCACGCCGTAGCCTGGGCAGGGCAAGGAGGTCCCAGCCACTGTGGCTGGCCATGACACCGCCCTGCCGCCACTGGGTGCCACACGCAGAGGGACAGACGTGCCCCACACACACGGGACCCACCAGGGGCCATCTCCGATCCACAGGAAGTCCCCCAAGCCCCACCATCCTCCAACCGCGCGCTGCTCTGTGCCAGCGTTTGGTGACCGGGTGGCAGGAGAGCAGGATGTCCCTGTCCCCAGGGACCTCGCAGGGCACTGCTGGCCATGGGCAGTGCTGGATGTCCCTGTCCCCAGGCACCTTGCGGGGCACTGCTGGCCATGGGCAGTGCCGGATGTCCCTGTCCCCAGGGACCTCGCGGGGCGCTGCTGGCCATGGGCAGTGCCGGATGTCCCTGTCCCCAGGCACCTCGCAGGGCACTGCTGGCCATGGGCAGTGCCGGATGTCCCTGTCCCCAGGCACCTCGCAGGGCACTGCTGGCCATGGGCAGTGCCACGGTGCTCCCCGCAGGAACATGCACGAGCCATGGCTTGGGAACGTGCACCCGAGGAGAGTCTCCAGCCTGAGGACAGGTCATGTCACCCATGTCCCGGCCAGCACGGCGCCGGGCTCTGAGGACGCCGCTGGCCCCGGTGCCGCGCGCGAGGCGGAGGCGAGGGGAGCCGGGCAGCCCCCGGGTACTCACTGGTGCTCGGCGTGAAGGACGGGTGGCGCGTGGCTCCCTGCGTGACGGCCGGCGGCGGCGGGGGCATGCTGGGCGGCGTGGACCGGGCCTGCGTCTTCACGTCGGCCGGAGAGTCGGGCATGGCGACGGCCGGAGTCTCCGCGTTATCTGCGGGAAGAGGGCACGGGGCGGTGAGCGCGGTGTGCCAGGCAGGGCCACGGTTCCCTGGCAAACAGGGCTCAGGGCCAGAGGGGACACTCGGGGACCTTGGGGTGGCCTGGGCATCTCTGCTCCCACTGTAGGACAGAGCTCAAGCAACGGGGACAGTGCCTGGTGTCCTGCGCGCCACAGGGTGGTGGGGGGGTGATGGACCCGCTGTTCATCTGCTCAGCAGTGGGGACAGTGCCCTGTGCTGGGACCGGGAGCGGGCAGCGCTCTGCCCCTGCAGTGCCAACCCTGCCCCAGCCTGTGTCACATCACTGCTGTCACGGCAGTGACCATCGTCCCCGGCAGCATCACCCAGGGGTGGCATAGCCCCAGGCAGAGACCGTGGGATCACTGCAGCCACTGCTTAGTGGCAGGACCCACACATCCACCAGTCACTGTCCCTCCCCACCCCTGAGCGGCCCTGAGAGGCACCAGATCCTGCGATCCAGGGAGCGCGGAGCTCCCGGCCATCACCATCACCCCACCAGGTATCACCACCTCGGTCCCCCCTCCCAGTGCTCCCAACCCCAAAGAACGCCCAGCAGTGCATTCCCAGGAGAGCACGCCAGCACCATCCCCTCCGGCCATCACCATCACCCCACCGGGCATCGCCACCTCCGTCCCGCCTCCCTGTGCTCCCAACCCCAAATAACGCCCGGCAGTGCATTCCTGGGGGGCACGCCAGCACCATCCCCTCCGGCCATCACCATCACCCCCTCCATCCCGCCTCCCAGTGCTCCCAACCCCAAATAACGCCCGGCAGTGCATTCCCAGGGAGCATGCCAGCACCATCCCCTCCGGCCGGAGCACGGCCCCGGTGCAGGGCCTGGGCCCCGCGGCTGCCACGCCGGTGGTGACGGGTGGCCACAAGTGCTGGCAGCTGTGGGGATCTGTCACCGTGCCCGCGCCGCCGCCGGCTCCGGCCAAAGATGGAAGCGGCCACCACGGCCACCCCCGGCCGCGGGGTCCCCCCTTCACCCCGGCACGGCCCCCACCCGGCCCGGCTGATAATCACTAATCCAATATTCATCCTTAATCCAGGGCAACTGTGGGGAGATTAATTGAACCTGGCCAGAGCACATTGGCCGGGCTAAATAAAACCAGGGCCTCATCCCCACGGAGAGGCTATCGGGGTTGTGCTGCAGCCGGTGGCATACGGAGCTCCAGGAGATGGTGGTGAGAGCCAAAATCTCATCTGGTCACCCACAGGATCCTTCTGGATGGCTCCAGCACCACGGATATCCCTCTCTGTCCACAGCACACTGGGATGCTGCAGACTCCTGGATGTGCATGCTCCAGTTTCCCATTCCTTGTTCTCTTCTCCCTCCCCACCCACAGGAGAAATCCCAAGACCATGCAACTTCCCTCTCCCCAAAACCTCAGTTTCCTTACAGGGCCTGCCAGAATAAATGGTTTGTTTTGAAGAACACCTTTTATTTTCCTTTCCATGGAAACGTCCATCTCTGGGCAAAGCTTCTCCAGCCTTCCGGGCTTCCCCTGTCACTCAGCAGAGCAAGATCCAGCTCCGACGGCACGGGACGAGCCGTGAGCGTGCACAGTGTGACCCTGTGAGGGGTCACAGCTGCAGCACCTTGATCCCACACAATCCTTGCCTGCATCCCTGGCACCAGCCCTGTCTTTGTCACACCCCTGGCAGCATCCCTGCCTGCATCCCTGGAATGGTCCCTCCTGCATCCCCACCCCAGCTCCGGTCCCCCTCACTGCCCTGACTCCATACGCCTGCCCACACCAAGGAGAAAACACGGATACATTCGCCCTGGCGCTGACACGGCTTTTCCATAGCTTCCCATCGGCAGGAAAGTTTCCATGAAGCTGAGCAAGCAGTCGGGGAAATGGGGCCCGGTTCTGGTTTTTCTTGTGTTTTCTTTTTTTCCCCTCTAAGTTTTACGTTTTCCCCAAGGTGTTTGCAACCCAAACACAGCCAGGAAGGCAGAGGAATGGTCCCAAATTCAATGGGATAAAGAGCTTGGAATGCCCAGAGGACCCAACCACGGCTGTGCCACCAACCCAGGTCCTTTGCAGGATGAGATGAGCTCCATGAGGGCACAGGAGGTTTTGGGGAGCAAAGCGCAGCCTCCCCTCAGCACCGCCAAACAGCGATTCCCCAGCACAACTCCAACTCCACTGGAATTATTTTTCCCTCTATTTTTTTCTCTCTTTGGGGTAATTTGTCCCAGCCGCTCGGGGCCGTGTCTGTTTTCCTCCATCTGGTTTCCATTAGGTCTGTGCAGCCCAGATGAATAAGCAATAATATAAAAATAAAAGGATTAGTATTTTCTCCTGGGCTGGCGGGAGCGGCTGTTCCCCACCCTGCCTCCCGGGGCCAGCGGCTGCCGGACCCCTGCACACCCCTGTGTGACCCCGAGCCCCCCGCCTGTCACACCGCAGGGTTTAACCCCCGGGTAGGGTCCCTGCTGGGGTGACACTGTCACACAGCCAAGCGTTCCAGCGGGCACACGGCATCCTGCAGCCCGGAGCCGGAGGGACAGGACCAGTGCCGGAGGGATGGGGCTGGCAGCCGTCCCAGCCTGGCATTTGCTGCTTCCCACAGCCCCAGGGAGCCCATCCAGCCACCACAAGCCCGGGGTTCTGCCTCCTCCCTGGGCAACGAGTGGGATGTGCCAGCTCCGGGATGAGCCCGGTAACTGCGGAGCACCCGGGCCGGCTGCTCTGCTCTCCGTTCCCCAGGGACGGCGATGAAGCAGGCAGGGAGCTGCCCTGGATGTGGCCGTTGGAAAGCTCCGGCTCCCTGCAGGCAAAGCTTCCCGGGCGAAGAAGGGGTTAAAGGGAATTCAGCGCCCAGCATCCTTCATGCTCTCCAAATGGCCACAAATGAAATCCAGATGCTGGAGGCGACGTTCTCCCCGAGCCAGGCAGCCTCCGAAACAAAGGCAGGGAAGCATTCCTGCTCCTCAGCTGCCGCAGCCAGCGGGGCCAAGAACAGCTCCCCGATAAGATGGCAGGGCAGGAGCTGTCCCAGCTGGAGCAGGTTTGGAAGCGTGCGGTGCCTGAGGCCGGGCAGCAGCGCCAGCCACGTGCACCAGCCCGGCAGAGCTGGTGGGACCTCACTGCACGTCCCTCCTCCCCTGCACCCATCCTGATCCCTCTCTGGGATCAGCTCCCACCCCCCTGCACCCATCCTGATCCCTCTTTGGGATCAGCTCCCTCCTCCCCTGCACCCATCCTGATCCCTCTTTGGGATCAGCTCCCTCCTCCCCGCACCCATCCTGCTCCTCTCTTTGGGATCAGCTCCCTCCTCCCCGCACCCATCCTGCTCCTCTCTTTGGGATCAGCTCCCTCTCCCCTGCACCCATCCTNCCCTGCACCCATCCTGATCCCTCTTTGGGATCACCTCCCTCCTCCCCGCACCCCTCCTGATCCCCTCTTTGGGACCAGCTCCCTCCTCCCCGCCCCCCTCCTGCTCCTCTCTTTGGGATCAGCTCCCTCTCCCCCGCACCCATCCTGATCCCCTCCCTGGGGCCGTGGTGACAATTGGGAAGGGTGACAACAGGCAGCTTGGAGTTCATCCCCAGATGCACTTGGAGCGGGAGAAAGCAGGAGTGCAGCTGTGGGATGCTGAAGGTGGGTTTAGGTGAGATATTGGGAAGGATTTCTTCCCTGTGAGGGTGGGAGCCCCTGGCACAGGGTGCCCAGAGAAGCTGGGGCTGCCCCTGGATCCCTGGAAGTGTCCCAGGCCAGGCTGGAGGGGGCTTGGAGCAACCTGGGGTAGTGGAAGGTGTCCCTGCACATGGCAGTGGAACAAGATGAGCATTAAGGTCCCTCTCAACCCAAACCATTCCACAATTCCATGATGATGCTGGAGGGATGCTGCCCACCCATCACCAGGGTGTCCCAGATGCTCGTTTTGGGGAGCCAGCCTAGCAGGGAGTCATCCACACCCCAGCACTCATCAGCACAAATGAAGCCCTTTAAAAGTAAATCAAATTAATTAAACTCTCTGCACAATTTGTAAAGGAACCCAAATTCAGCCGGCTCCAGCCCTGGGGAGCCCCTGCAGGTCATCCCCACCTTTCCAATGGGCATCCTGAGAGGTCCTGTGCCACTGGCCCAGCTGGGACACCTCCCACCAGCACAGTTCCAGGGCAAAGCAGATTTCCCCGTGCTCAGGTACATCCCAATTTGCTTTGCTTTCTGAGCACGCTGCCTACACCCACCTCCCCGAACGCCAGCGCTGCTGGCAGATGCTCCATGGGCAACGCTCTCACCCAGCTCCAGGCCATCAACTCCCAACTCCCAGCAAGTCCCAAGCCCCCCTCCCCTGTCCCCTTCCACCTCCCACAGTGTGGCAGTGACAGTAGAGCTCCACATGGGACAGCAGCACCCACAGCCAGGCTCTCCACGCACCCCGAGCCCCAAAATCCCACTTTTCAAGCCAAAACCATCCACTCAGGGACCCGAACCAGCTGGCTCGGTGCCACCAAGGCAGTGCCAGCAGCTCCCGCTCGCCCTGAGCTGGCATGGCCGGGGGATGGGGATGGGTTTGATTTTTCCTCGAAACAACAACAAAAAAGCCAAAATAAAAAAGGCGCCCTCTCTGTTTTACAAGCCTTCATTTGCTATTGTTTATGTAAACAGGTAAATTGTTTCGTATCTCAATTAAAAACATCTGCCACATAAATGAATACCAATTAACTCATCCTGTTTTTAATTACTCTGTTAATTACACACAGGCAGCAAAAAGGATGGCAGGGGAATAGAGAAAGCATGCTTACACCCCCTCTTCCCACCTTGCTCTTGGCAAGGATCCGAAATGTGCCCAGATAATGATGGATTAAGGTGAAAACCGTGGCTCCTGGCCAGCTCCGGCGTGGCGGCTCCCCCCCGGCTCCCGCCCGGGGCTGCCGGGGCGCCTCGCAGGGGGATTTCCCGGGACCTTCTGGAGAGGTTTTGGAAAGCCCAAGCCCCGCGGGATGCCCCAGCGCAGCCTGCGTCATCCCCCGCGCCGGGCGGCACAGCCCCGCTGGCATTGCCGGTGCCAGCCCCGCTTTCTCTCTCAAAACGGGAGAGAAACTTTGGGATGGGGAGAGGAGCGAGGAGGCAACATCCTCACGGGCCGAGCGCATCTTCGAGGTGCCCGTGCTGCCCCCGGGAGCCCTCCTGGCACCGAGGGGTGGCACCGAGGGGTGGCCGCGCGGCGCGGGCACGGCTGCACGGAGTGGGTGCCATCCCTGGCGAGGGACCCCGGGCGCCGCCGGCCCCCCCGGCTGCGGGAAGCTTTCCAAGCGAGCAGATGGGGCAGGGGAGCGGCGGCAGGAGGAGGAGGAGAGCAGAAAAGGCTATTTTCTCACGCTACATATTTTACAAGTCGAACATTTTGTGCATTTCAGCCCTGCCTGTAAAAGCATCTCGGGCTCAGCCCCGGGACTCGACGGCGGAGCCTGTGAGTCAACAGCGGCTGGCGGCGACGTGGCTGCTGGCGGGGCCACGGGCTGGGAGGAGGGGTCCCCCACGCACAGGGTCACTTTGGGGGGCCCCCCTGACCTGCTGGCCAGCAACACCCAGCCAGGGCACGTTATCTGCTGCAAACGCCGCTGCAGCGTCGTGCCCGCTGCCACCGTCGCGTTCATCGCAGCGGTGTGGCACAGGGAGGTGGGCACACACACCCTACTGCTCCCCAGCTGCCTTACACTCCTGGAAATTAAATATCCTGGCTAAACACCAGGAGTAAACAGTGCCGCGGGCAGCCCGGAACACCTGGAGAGGAGCAGGGCTGGGGCTGACCCTGCCGGAGCTGCCCCCACCCAGGAAACACCCACGCCTGGGCTGCACCGCTCTCTGCACCAAAGCGCTGCCAAAGGGGCACCCCAAAACCAGCCCAACGCCCCAGTCGGGGATTTCTGCAGCCATGTGCACGGGGATGCTCATGCCCGGAGGTGGCCTTGATGGCTGGAGCAGGGGACAAGCGGCACCCGCAGGGGATTCGGGGCATCCTGGAGGCAGAGAGTGGCTGGGGAAGGGAAAGCTCCCCCTCCACTCCCCAGCTCCGGCGGGGAGCTCCCGGCGAGGCTCCTGCAGCGTGGGAACGCCGAGGCGCCGCCGGGGCCCCCGTGCCAGATCCTGCCCCCCAGGCGCCAGCATGGTACCGGCTCCGAGGGGGTGCCGGATCCGGCCGCGCTCTCCCACAGCCTCCAGGCTGCTGCCTCACCGACTCTTTGTCTATTTTTGAACCACGGGCTCCATTTCAAGGCGATTTTGCCCATGTGAAATTGAATCAAAGAACACAGGAAAAAAAATATTAATGAGAATTTTGCAAAATAAACAGGAAATCCCTTGGATGTTTTCTGGAACCACTGGTCAGCATCTTCCGAAGGAAAGCTGGGGGTTTGTCAAGGTGGGGTTCCCCCTGGGGAGCCTGAGCACAGTGGGAGGGACGGCAGAAAACAGCTTCAGGAAATCTAAAAATAACCCCAAACCGGGCAATGGCACTAAGGCCAGGGCACCCGGGCAGGGGGGTGTCCTCCGTGCCACCAGCCTGTTCTTGCTTCTGGCCGGCAAGGATTGATCCCAGCTTGGGGACTCCGGTCGCACCCATCCTGCTGCGCAGATAAATCCATCTCCTACGTGAGACCGGGCTTGGAAAGCACAGGTCAGGCTGCAGCATCCGACCTGCAGCACCGACCACATCCCCCCGGCCCCAGCAGCAGCGATTAAGCCCAGTTTAACCCATGGGCTGTCCCTGGTCCCTCCCAGCCCCGTTCACAGCCCTCGGCCCTGATCTGCCCCAAACCCTGTGCTCACTGTGACCGTGCCGCTCTGGCTGGCAGCCAGACGAGGGTCAGCGCTGGTGTGTGTGGGGATCTGTGTGTCCCCCCAGGAGGGACCCAGCTCCTGCCCCGCTGCCAGCGCTCCCTGGCAGCCCCGCACTTCCTGGTTGACTCGCTGCCAGTCCACTGACTCCGCTAAGAGATACGATAACAGATATTTACGGGGTGCCTCTCCTCCCCGGGGGTCCCACAGCACCCAGACACCTTCCCCAGGTGGCTGCAGGACAGGGGACCGGGCACGACCACGGGCAGAGCCAAAGTGCCCCCAGGTTTCACCACGGGTTTACGGCGGCTGCCGGAGGGAGCGGAGCCCAGACCCCATTTCCACGGCACAGCCGGACGCCCGCAGGATCCACAACGCCTGGATCCTGCCTGGGGTTTTCCGCGTGTGCAAACATCCGTGGCTCAGAAGCAGAATTCCGGGAAAGGACGGCGGCAGAGACCCGCCAGCCCCAGGTTCCCCGTGGGACTTGTCAGAGCCCCCTCCTGCCTGCAGCAGCCCACCTCTGAACTGGGGCTGAGCACCAGAATATTTTTCCATCCTGCAGCCTGGAAGTTCCCGATGTAAGAGGCAAATCCTGCACCCACGCGAGGCCTCCCCACTGCCCAGACCCGGCACTCACCCCACGCCAGCACCCAGAGCCACGGCAGAAAAGCCTCTCCCCCGCGGCGTCCTGGCTTTTCTCCCCTACAAACCAACATCTGCACTCACGTTTTCCAAACAAAACACACCCAGCATCTGTCTGCTCCCGGGTAAAACCTTACCTCCAGCATGGGAGGCAGCCGGCAGGGAAAACCCCCTTGGCACAGCCAAGTTCACCTCCACTCGCCTCCCCAGCCACGGAATTTCTCCGTGTGGAAACTCACAGCACGGGGACCTGCCTCACAAACCTCCAAGGATCCAAGAGCCCACCCCAGGCGGCAGCTCTGCTCCATGGGGCTCCTCACCCGAGGACCGTGGCTGTCAGCATCCTCCCCGGCTGCTGCTCCGTGTTTGCCGTGGAATTTCGGGATGGTTTCCCCATCTCTCCATGCCCTGTACCACAGCAGAGCTCACCCCACCGCGGCGCCGAGCAGACGGATGTTTGCAGTGTCTTCAAGTCGCTCGACAAAGGAGCGGGGAATTAATATTCCTTTTAATTAAAGGCAGAAAAATCTCTTTGTTCCTGAACAGAGAGAAAACAACAGAGGGAAGAGCTCAAAAGCTCTTCCTAAGCTGGAGACGAGACCGTCGCTTGGAATCAAAGACACTGTCAATGCACACGTGACCTCGAATTAAAAAAACAAAATGAAACCCAGCAGCGGCAGTGGCTCCTCTCCGACAGCGAAGGAAAGTTGCAAAGTTTTTCTTGGCTAATAGAGGGAAAAAAAAAAATTCCAAGAAAAGGTGTGTTTAACTAGAGCAATGCTCTGCAGTATCCGAAGGCACCATCCAGCGGCGAGGGAATGACGGGAAGAGGCGGTTGTGCTCCGGCTCAGTGTCGCGGAGGAGCCACGGAGGAGCGTGGGGCCAGCCTCGCTCCATCGCTCCGCCGGCAGCGTTCCCTTGGCAAAGCCGGGCTGCCCGGCTCAAAGTCATTCCAAAGGGAAAGCAAGAGCAGGCGGTGATGAATGGCAGCGCTGGAGGCTCCCGAGCCAGCCTTCCTTCCCAAATCCACATCCAAACAAACATCCCCTGGCACACGCGAGGACTCTGCGAGTGTTCCCACCACAGCCCCGTGTCCCCACCACGGACCCGTGCCCTCGCACATAAACACAAAACGACGCTGCGGTAGCTGGAACTTCCCAAAGCAGCCCTGGGATTCCTCCCGCAAACTCTCCCAAGTGGGTCAACTCCTCCTCGCCACCAAACACGGCTCCAGCTCCGAGCCCACAGCAGCCGGAGTGGGATGGGGAGCCGGCTTCTCGGCGGGCAAAGAGGAGGGATGCAGGGATGACAAAGAGTTGGACTGCTGGGCAGGAGTCGGGAGCCACAACCGGGGGGGGGTCTGCTGGGGGGTGGGCACAAACTCGCGTGGGTTCCCGGGGACGCTGTGCCGCCCCACGCCGCCCCGGCACTCGGGAAACGCCGGTCGGGGACGGGGAGGGCGTCCCCGGCAGGAAGCGCCCCGGCAGCGCAGGGAAGAGGGGTCTGCACCCCGCCGCCCCCGCGGCAGCGCGGAGCGTGGGAGCGGGGCCCACGGGCGCGGCGATCCGCCCCGGCGCTGCCTCCGCCGCGGAGCCGCTCCGAGCGCTGCGCCCGCTCGCCCCG
>VWPU01018010.1:542-38098 GCA_013398955.1 Callaeas wilsoni
GCTGAAGGGACACGGCTGAGAGAGGGGCTGAGAGGACGTGGCTGAGGGGACATGGCTGAGAGAAGGGATGAGAGGACACGGCTGAGGGGACACGGCTGAGGGGACATGGCTGAGAGAGGGGCTGAGGGGACACGGCTGAGGAGACATGGCTGAGAGAGGGGCTGAGAGGACACGGCTGAGGGGACACGGCTGAAGGGACACGGCTGAGAGAGGGGCTGAGGGGACACGGCTGAAGGGACACGGCTGAAGGGGACAAGGCTAAGGGGATGAATGATCCCATGCGTTGGGAAGGGCGAGGTGGGGCAGGAAAGGACGATATTTAAAGGAGAGGAAGCCCTGGGAGCGTGTGCCTGCCCGTATTGCACAGAACTCGTGGCTGTGAAGGAGCTGGAAGGAGTCTGGGGATAAAGCAGTGCCCAGGGACAGATGGAGCGCCCAGCCGCCCCTCCAGGTGGCCGAACAGCAGGGACCACTCGTGCTGCTGCTCATAATCCTCCTGGCCCTTCTGGCCCAGAAATGCAACCCTCTGCACATGAAGGAGGGCAGGAGGAGAGCAGGAAAACAGGATAAAGGGATGAAATGTAGATGGCAGGACGGTGAGGGATGAAAGGACGTGTTTCTACAGCAGGCACAGCTGCAGAGTCACAGAATCACAGAGTGGCTTGGGTTGAAAGGGACCCTAGGGATCATCCTGTTCCACTCCCTGCCATGGCAGGGACACCTTCCACGGTCCCAGGCCGCTCCAAGCCCCATCCAACCTGGCCTTGGGCACTGCCAGGGATCCAGGGGCAGCCACGGCTTCTCTGGGCACCCTGTGCCAGGGCCTCACTGCCCTCATAGCCAAGAATTTTTTCCTAATAAATATTCTAAATCTACCCTCCTTTGGTTTAGAGCCTTTAAAGCCATTCTCCCTTGTCCTCTCCCTCCATCCCTTGTCCCAAGTCCCTCTCCATCTCTCTCGGAGCCCCTTTAGGCACTGGAACTCCCCAACCCCTGAGCACCCCACTGGTCACTGGTCTGCTCTCGGACATTGAGCCAGTGACTACGACTCTGAGTGTGACCATCCAGCCCCTTCCTCCTCCACCGAGTGCTCCCTCCATGAAATCCCTTTCTCCCCAGTTTGGAGACAAGGATGTTGTGTGGGACAGTGTCACACACTGTGCACAAGTCCAGGCGGGTGACACCAGTCACTGTCCCCTCATCCACCATCACTGTGACCTCAATTCTTTGCCCTCAGTGAAACCGTTTCCCGTGGCTGAAACTCCCTGAGATGAGAGCGAGGTGACGCTGGCTTGGTGCAGTGACAGCAACCACCCAGGAGGAACATTCAGCCTCGTTCTCCATGGATAAACCATTGCAGCTTATTTTGGGAGCTCACCTGGGCAGGATGGAGGCAGGGAGGGACACCATCCCCTGTCTGTTGACAGCAAGGCTCCTGCATGTCCCCGAGGGCTCTGTGTCACCCATCTGCCCAGAGGGAGCTACTAAATCATGAAAATATGGGACATGCTGGCCTGCCAGATAAGAAAATCAAA
Organism: Callaeas wilsoni; assembly: GCA_013398955.1. Taxonomy (NCBI): domain Eukaryota; kingdom Metazoa; phylum Chordata; class Aves; order Passeriformes; family Callaeidae; genus Callaeas; species Callaeas wilsoni. The sequence continues at coordinate 2,078 of VWPU01018010.1, forward strand.
GCGTGGTGACTAAATTAAAACAAAAATAGGTGTGTCTCATGTCTGGTCACTGGAGGGAGGAAACACCCTTGGCATGAGGTGTGGGAGGGGACACGCCCCATCCAGGTAGGGTTAAGCTGCACCTCCTGCCCACCCCTCTCCCAGCCTCCCAAGCCTGGGTACCTTTCCAGGGCCGGAGCTAGTAAGGGGAAATCCCGTGTCCTGATGAAAGGCAGATCCATAACAACTGCTTGTACCATGTGCTATTTTTAAGCTCCAAGATAAAATAGCGTCCTAATGGCTTTCTTTGGGAGGGTCGGGCAGCAGTTTGAATTTCAGGGCTGTCCTAGCCTGATCATCAGATGCTTAAAGATCCCTCTCTCTCCTTAGGAAATCCACCTCTCTTCCCCTCTGGAGCCTTTCTGGTGCCCGTCTCTGAGATAGGATGCGCCCTGGTCCTACAGCAGGACAGTGCTTCCTGTGTCTGTGGAACAGACATGGTAATATAACAAAACGCAGGGGTTATAACACAGTAATACAACAAAAAGTGGTGGGTTCCATCGGCACCGTGTTAGGGCACATGTCTGATCACTGGGCTGACCTGCTTTTGGCTTCAAAAAGAGCTTCTGGGTCATTTCTTCTAATTCCAAGCCTGGGATTTATTCCCCAAAAGAAAAACCTGAGAGCCCAAAGCCAGGCCTTCACTGCACAGTGATCACACAGGAGCAAACCTTTGGTGGATTAAGGACATGGTGTGCCCAGGCTTCTCCCTGTCACACGACAGCTCTGACACCTCACCCAAATCCCAGCCAGGCACACCTGAAATCATAAAGCACAGCAGGTAGAGCCCTTTAATGCCACAGGTGTGTCCATTGTCAACTACAGATTGCAGCAAGCAACGGCCCACTGTAATCCAAGCATCTCCGTGGGATTGCACAAGGGGCTTCCGACCTCCCCAAGCCTGGCTGTGTGACCCTGGGCTCCCAACAACCCCACAGCTTTGGGTTTTCCTTCCATGAAACCAAGGAAATTGTAGAATAGCTGGGAGGGCGGGAGGGAAGGAGGTCGGAAGGAAGGAAGGAAGGAAGGAAGGAAGGAAGGGAGGGAGGACATTGTATAATATGAGCTGCACCACTCTCCTCCACACAGGTGAATTCCTGTAACTCCACAAAAATTGTCAATATAAAGATCATCAGTGAAAAAAATCATCAATGAAACCACTGATTGATGTGTCCTCTTAGCTGTTCCTGTGCTTATCAGCCTCGCCCAGAAAAACTCACGTCTACTTTAATATTCTACCCAAGCTTAGCGCAGCTTCCCAGGGCACTGTTTAATATGGAACTTCCTTGGTTTAGTCTGAAATCCAAACTCTCTTCTCTGCTTCCTGGGAGCAACCTCAGGCCACTCTCCGTTTGTTGCCTCCCCAAATACTTCACCTGTGCAAAAATTCAAAGCATCTCCTTAATCTTTGTTTGTCCCTCTAAAGAATATAACCTATTTCTCCACTTGCTTTTCCAGACTCCGAGTCCTCTCCATCTCCACGTGGCCTGGAAGGGAGGGCAGCATGAACCAATGCCCTCGCTGTAAGGCAGACAAAATCTGTGAGACGCCACAGGTGTGTCTGTCCTTGTCCCAGCAGAGGGGGGGATTTGGTGGCAGGAGAGAAGGTGTTTAGGCAATGGCTCTGCCCTTTCATCAAGCCAGACAGTGAAAGCGGCTGTGGAAAAGGGAAAGGGCCCAGCTCATCTCCCTAAGGAGTCACTCCTGGCCAGCCCCATTAGCCCAGCAGGGCAGGTAGGGCAGCCAGCACTGGGGCTGCTCTCAGCGTGGCCTGACCCGTGCTGGGTGAGTCACCCGTGGGCACCGGGAGAGCTGGAAAGGGAAAGCTCAGTGTGGGAAACGCTCGTTTGTCACCGCTTTGATGGGAGCCGGTGCAAATGAAGGATGCTGGGTGACACAGCCGATCCCAGGGCACTGACAGCACAAGTGTCAGAGATAAGCAGTAATGAAGCGGGCAGCTTTCCTGCCCGTTTGGCAAGAGTTTGTCATTCCCTGCTCAAAGCACGGGATGCCATGGCCAAAGGTGGGTGCCCGACGGGGGCAGCGCTGCGGGGTCTGTCTGGGCTCCGCGGGAAGCGGCGCTGCCGAGGGCCGAGCTGTCACTCCTCGCATCCCTCACTCGTTCTGGACAAGCTGCAGAGCCCGTGGAGGGGCCACATCCAAAAATGGGTGCCCAGCAGTGCAGTCAGTAAGTCATGAGCCCGAAGTCTATCGAGAAGAAAAACTCACGAACCAGACCTGGAAAGGGTTTGAGTGGAGCAGGGAGCTGCTGCCGCACTTGGAGCAGCACCCAACAGACTCTCATTTTCAGGAAATTTCAGTTCATTCACTTTTGAAAGTGAATGTCTGTAAGCAGCTTGGGGAATTTGAATACCCTTACAAAACAAACCTCTCATCACTCTCCTATCATGGATCAGCGGTGCAAGAAGGTAACTACTCAGTGAGGCAGGACGCTGCTCTGGAGACAACAAAAGCCTTGTGGGTCACTGGCAGACATTTGCCAGCCAGACAGGGCTGTTCTGCTCTTCAAAGCTGACTCCAGCACAATGGAAGGTATGGAATCTCGGCCAGGGATCCCTGCCATCCCAGAGACCTGTCAAGGCTCTCTGACTGGTCATGGGATTTGCCTTGCAGCTGGCACACCCCGTGATCTCCTGATCTGGGATCTCTCCGTCAGCTGTAACCTGGTGTGGGGCCACAGAGGACGAGGAGGAGGAGGAGGAGGACAAAGAGGAGGAGGAAGGTGGCTGTGGGGCTGCCCTGAGGCTGGGGCAGTGAGTTCCATTGCCAAGAGCTCTGCGGTCCCAGGAAACGCAGCTCCCGCTGCTGTGCTGCACCACGGGCCCTGCTGCGAGTGACCTGGGACACTTCCCACACACAGCACAGGAACGGGAGCTTGGGATTCCTCAAGTGGGAAGAGGAGAACCGGCAGAGGCTTGTCAGGATGCAGTAGCTGATATTGCCATTGTTCTTTCTCCAAGCAGAGCCTTGTCCTGGGAAGCGTGGGGCAGCCTGGCCTTCTGGAGGGCTTCATCCTCCTCCTCTGGAGAGGGCTTTCAGTATCAGAGCTGATCGCTTCTCTAGCCTGGGCCTTCATAAACCGAGCCCAATTATTCTGAGGCAGAAAAATCGAGTCTGTCTGCAATGACAGAATGAAATGTCCTCAGGAGTTTGCGCGTAGCCTTAAGTTACCTTTTATAAATAGGTTAACAGCTGGAGGGCCCATGGTTGTTTAAAGGGAAAAGACATACAGGACATGCCCTATATGATATGTTCCATCCTAAGCAATTCTGCCACTCTGCTGATTTATATCTGCAGATTAAAGGATTTGCCTTTCAATCAAATTATTCTCTTCAAACTCCCAAGTGGGGGACAGAGGGGATTGCGACATTCTCCGCTCGGTGCAGCTCTCCCTGGTGCAGCCATGGATGTTTTCTTCCTTGCTGTGGGAAACACGCAGCTCCCAAATTACTCCTGATCACTTTGATGGTGATTTGCTATTTCTGTCCTGCTTCTGGTGCACAGGACACTTGGGGGACAAGAGAGGGTGAGAGGTCTTTGGGCCCTGAGGAGCTCTCAGCCTGAACTAGACGGAGCATGTAACCAGGACTGACAAAAGCTGCCTGATGAGACAGAAGACGACTGTTCTGGGGAAAAGCCATCTGCAAAGAGCCCTCTCCATCAGGCCTGAGGGTCTGCAAGAAGTTTTGTGCAAGTCATACCCTTCACTGACAAGGAGAGCGTGTCAGGGATCAGGGCCTGGGTTGATTTCCCTTTATGTTCCGTCCTTGGGTGAGCAGGTACAAGATAAGGCGCAGAGAGCAGCAGAGGGGAAAGTTCTGGCCACTCACCTGCAGGCTGGGAGGAGCGGCCCGAGGGTGCTGAGATGAAGGACACGGTGTCCAGAGGATTTCCAGGCCTCTGCTGTGAGACCTGCTCTCACTGCTGGGACAAAACGAGGGAGGTTTGAAAGGCAAATGAAGGCCACGTCTGGTGTGGGATCTTGTGTCTGGGGACAGCTGTGCCAGGTGTGCTGTGCCAGGTGTGCTGTGCCAGGTGTGCTGTGCCAGGTGTGCTGTGCCCAGCACAGGCAAGGCCGGGCCAAACGGGGGTGATCTCCTCGTGCTGAGTCTCCTCCTGGGCTGCTGGGAGCTCTGGGACAGGACTTTTCAGAGCACATACTGTCCATACCACTCCCAGGACTACTCTGGGCAATCCTGGGACCCAGCAGTGCACTCCCTTTTTGAATCCTCCTAAGCCAGGGACAGCACTTTTTTGTGGCTACAACTTACAGAGGGTAATGGTCCTGCCTTCTAATTCCTCCGTTCTCGTGTTACAACAGAGAAAAGAATGGAGGCTTTCTGAAAAAGAAGAATGGAGGCCATTCAGAATTTGCTCTGGTTCCATCACATCATTTCTGACCTCTCCTGAGGTGGCTGATCTCTCAGTGTCTCACCACGTGCTCTTTTCCACAGGTGCCCTCCCTGCTTTTGGTGAACTTGCCTGAATCTCCAACGTCCTTGCAGTGTGCTGTGGGAATTGCCTTTGGACAGATTGTGCCATCTCCACACATTTCCTGCATCACTCATCTGTGTTCCAGTACTTCCATTACTCCTCATCTTCCTTTCCTTAAACCTCTAACACCTTGTTCCTCTTGCTCCCAGCCTGGGCAGAAGTCAGGATGCTCTATGTGCAGTAGTGCCCGAGCCTGATTTTGGAAATGCCACAGTCACTTTAGAAACCTGACTCTCATGAATTTCCTCTGCTCATGGAGATGGCTGAGGGCACCTTGGCTGCCTGAAGGACTCCTAGGGCACTTTCTGTTGTTTATTTTCAGTTTGGGCAGCCAGGCCATTTGCATGTCCCCTGTGAAGGACATGTGTGCAGGGAAGGACTCGTGTGATGCTCATCCTGAGCTGCGCAGCCGCCGCTGGTCCCGTTCTGCACGCTCAGCACTTCGGGCATGCAAATAAAGGGTGTGTGGCTTTCATGCAGATGCTGGAGCTTTAAATATGAGCTGCACAGGAAAATTGCATGAAAAACACCTTTTCAGGCTAGAAGCAAGGTCTCTTTGTGGATTAAAGGCAGTGTCACCTTAGCAGCAAGGGCAGAGCTCAACCCTGCTTGAGCAGAGAATTCCTGGTTTGGCTGGGAAGGGACCTTAAGGATGATCCCGTTCCACCCCTGCCAGGGGCAGAGGGGCTCCAGCCCTCGGAGCAGCCCCGTGGCCTCCTCTGGGCTCACGTGAGGAGCCAGAGCTGGTTCCTGTCCCTGACAGCCCCTCAGTCCCAGCTGCTCCCAGTACCGAGTGATGAATCCCACCCGGCTCCGCAGCCCTGGAACGTGACCCTTCCGCACCACTCGAACATCCCCTCACCAAGAGGTTTTCAGGCTGCAGGTGGAAAAGTTTCCTGCCCCTGCTCCCAAGCCCTGGCTGCCAGAGCAGAGCAGAGTGAATCAGCTCACGCCTGAGGCTGGGGCAGAGAGGGGAACTCCGAGGAACCGGCTCACATCCAGAGCTGGAGAAGGACGAGAAGGAAGGTCCAGCTGGGAGGAGGGTGTGACTGTAGGAACTGGTCCCAAGGAGCAAAGTGAAAGCGCAGCACAGGCTGCATGGCACGGCTGCAGCAGAGCTGCTCCAGTTAGAGCTGAACCAGAGGGTGGCTGACGGTGGAATTAAAAGTTGCCTGAAAATGCCGAAGGATGAAACTCAATCTGTCATCTAATTTAATCACCATGTTGTTAAAGCAGAGCTTTCTGGAAGAGACAACGTAAACACAGGCTCTAGAAGGTGATGTCTTCCCTTGGGACTCCACAACAGACCTGGAGACCTGATTGCGAAATTCTGTCATTGCAGGGAGGAAAAAAAGGCCAATAATATCCAAAGCTTGTGCTCAAAGGCCACAAACTGCCATGATTTTTCTACATCTCTTTCTGCTCTTGCTTTAAAAAGACACGAGAGCTGGGGGAAATGACAGCAGCTCTCAGTACTATGGGGGAGAATTCCCATTTAAATTCTTATTCATCTCCCAAAAATGAGCGACTCTGAGGAAGGGGGAGGAGGGGGGAGCGAATGCGCTGCAGTTGCTTGGAATAGGAATACAACTCGTTCATACAAAGCATGGAAAATAATGATAATACAAGGGGAAAAAAATCTTGGCAGGCTATGAAATTCAAAAAAGGCAGAAAACTAGAAAGTCTGAGCAATGGCAGAAGCAAAAAGACTGAGAGACAGCCCCTTTCCAGCCTTTTGAGAGATAAAACAGGCGTTGGGGAGAGCAGGCAGGTCTTAGGGCCCAGCAAACGAGGCTGTTGGCAACTGATCTTAAGCATTATCTTGGCTTTTTAATTTTTGCAGCCAAGAGGATTTATCACAGAAAACAGCAGGGCAGCAGACAGGCAGGAATTAAGGGAAATTTAGGCCCCCACCTCTGTGAATTGATTATAATTGGAAGCATCCACCAGCCAAGGATCCAGGCAACCAAACAGCCCAATTCAGCTATTTTCAAGTTTTTGGTAAACTGAATGAATCCCTAATAGCAGCACTCAGCTGTGGAGTGGCATCTGCATTAAAAACTGCTTTTAAGGGGAAGAAAACAAACTCTGAAGGAATCAAAGCCCCCCTTGTCCAAACTACTCCCAAATTATTCGATTTGAAGAAGGTTTGCGGCAGCTGGGAAAATGAAGGGCTTGAAATGCCGCACAAAGTAAGCGATAAAGAAATAAGTGCTGAAGACATCTATAAATAGAGGTGTTCAGTGCCAGCATCAGTCATTGAGCAGGGAATTGTACAGGCAGAGCAAGCTTGGGAAAAGACTCCTGGAGAAGGAGTGGGGAAGATGACAAGAGAGTCGTGAAGATCAGAGAGCTCTGTGGCAATTAACTCATGTCAGGGAGAGATGAAGGCGTTGGCGACAGACAAGCGAACCCTCAGGACATCCAGATGCCACGTGAAAGTGGGGGAGATGGTGGCTTGGGAGCCTGACTGACTCGAGGATTCTTTCCCGAATTAAAACCGATGCCCAAAGGTCGTTCCACACCGTAATGAAACACCCGGTGCAGTCTCTGCTCAAGAGCAAACCCTCTGGTCCCCAATGGGCCCAGGCTCGGGGCTCGCCCGAGACCTGCGAGCCACGGGCTCGCTCAGGGCACGTGGGGTGCGTTGAGCCTGAATTGAGGCGACGGGAGAAATCGTAGAGACAACAGGGGGTTTGGGAAGCTGTGGGGTCATTTAGTGCCCAGACAGATGGGACCAGGCAGTTAAGGTGTCTCAGCACATCCCTGAGGGTGACCTTCAGGCCGTTCCTCCCAAGAGGAGCACCAGAGTCCATGCAGGAGCTGCTGGAGTTCTCCTCCCCATGGGAGGAGCCTTTGCTGTGTGCAGTTCTCCCAGGGAATAATGATATTCCCATATCATTACGAAATCACTGATAAAAGATTTTAGCTAAAATCCGAGCTGAAAACCCTGCAGACTGAGCTTGTGGCTTCTATAAACCCCAACTGAACCCGGATGAGGCCAGGACAGCGTCCAGATCCTGCTAGGAGAGCACTTGGAAGCCTTCATAGTGCTTGGTTTCAGGCAGCAGAGAACATTTTAATCTCTCATTGCAGAGGGAGCTTTGGAAAGGGAATCTGATTGAAGTCGTGTCCCATGTGGACATCGCTCCCATTTTTTGTTACCGGATGACTTCTGTCAGAGCTGGCCTCAGAGCAGTTTTCAAAGTCAGTGAATTAATTCTCCTCCCTCTGAGAACAGGCTCCCATGGCTGTTGTCTCCTCTCCTTGGCCACTGAGTCTTTGGAAGGGAGAATTAGGGATAATCAGTTTGTCACAAGTGTCAGGAACGCGCTGCACAGAGCTTTACATGCTGACAGAGTAGTGCTGGTTGTAACCAGCCCAAGCATTTCCCTAAAATTAGTATCTAAATAAATCCATTCCTTTGGGAAAGCATCTGCTTCGGAATTAAATTATTCCAGATCTGAACATTAGCTGCATTTTTGCTAAACTCGAGCTGTCACCCTACCAAGAGCGTGATTAAACATTAAGTCTGCAACAAATTCCTCAGGAAACCTGAGAAGTCAAATGTGAAACCACTGAGAAGAACCAAATGACTTCAGTGTCAAATTGCTGCTTCAGCAAATGGAAGCAGATTTGGGGCACTGGGGGAAGATGCAATTTCTGGGTTGAGAAGATGAGCCATAGCCATAATGAGTGTTTTGCCAAGCCTATATCTGGTTTCAAAACCTTCCCACAGTCATCCCAAATAAGCACTGGTGAGAGAGAGTTATTAAAGAGAGGATGGAATAAGAACAGCCTGAGCATTAATGAATGAGTGTAGGTTTGCAACAGAGCTTGTTAAATCGGGGAAACTGCTCAAAGGTTCTCAGATGGGGACAGGGCTCTTGCAAAAGCAGGATGGGGAAAGCAGAAGGAATGAGCCTGTGCTTGGCGCGTCCCACCAGGGCTCGAGAGTCTGCGCTCTGCAGCCTCGCAGCACTGCTGCTCCCAGCCTCTCCTCCCCAGAACTGTTTGGCTGGGGAGGGCTCAAGGATCACCCAGTGCCACCCCTGCCATGGCAGGGACAGCTCCCACTGTCCCAGGCTGCTCCAAGCCCTGTCCAGCCTGGCCTTGGGCACTGCCAGGGATCCAGGGGCAGCCACAGCTGCTCTGGGCACCCTGTGCCAGAGCCTCAAAACCCTCACAGGGAAGAATTTCCTGTTAATAAACAATCTAGATGTACCCTCCTTCAGCTTAAAGCCATTCCCTGTGTCCTGGCCCTCCATGCCCTGTCCCCAGTCCCTCTCCAGCTCTCCTGGAGCCCCTTTAGGCCCTGGAAGGGGCTCTGAGCTCTCCCTGGAGCCTTCTCCTCTCCAGGCGAACATTCCCAGCTCTCCCAGCCTGGCTCCAGCCCTGGAGCAGCTCCGGGGCCTCCTCTGGATCTCTCCAGCAGCTCCAGGTCCTGGTGCTGCTGGCCCTGGGGCTGGGGCAGCTCGGCAGGTGGGGTCTCACCTGAGGGGGGCAGAGGGGCAGAATCCCCTCCCTCGGGATCACCCACGGAGCACACGGAGCACTGGGATTCTCCTCCCTGCTGCTGGGTCCCTCCGTGTCCCTCCGTNTCATGGAGAACACGGAGCACCGGGATTCTCCTCCCTGCTGCTCCGTGCATCCCTCAGGGCAGAGCTGCTCCCATTTCCATAGGTGTGAGCTCTGTGTCCCTCTGGGTCCCTCCGTGTCCCTCCATGTCCCTCTGTGTCCCTGTGCTCCCACCCAGCCGATCCCCGCAGTGACCCTGGAACCCTGCCCGGCCTCCAGCAGCCCCAGTGGGACAGCCCTGACTGCTCCAGAGGGGCTGCACAGAGACAGGAGAGGAGACAGAAAGGTGTTGAAGCAGGGGAAAGGGGCCTGCTTGGAAAACTGCTGGACAGGCTCTGCAGGAGCTCTGAGATGTGACCAAGGCCATGGGCTCAGGGGAAAGGGGAGCAAAGGGCAGCAGTGCCCCTGATTTCCCTCCTCACTGCAAAAAGCCGAGAGTGTAATTACGGCTGCACTGCCCTGTGTTAATTAAAGCCCAGACTCGCTGCCTCCACAAAGGCACTCAGGTATTTCAGCAGAGGTGAGTCTTTTTTATCTTTTGGCTGGGCCAGAGGAGCAAGGCATTGCTCTTCCTCACCAGCTTTAAACCTTCACCATGAAATAGCAGATCGATAAAACAAAGAAACACCGAAATAAACTTTCCTTACTTGTTTAGAAACTGGAATTCCAGCACTAACACCCCCAGGTCTTCCATGGAGCACCACAGCTGACAGGAAGGGCTGGAGCTGGGGAGATCCCAGGAATCCGGACCACCGGAGCCTCTGCAGCTTCCCAATCCTCTCCTTTCACTGCAGGGGTGGTGCCTTGCAAGCAAAATAAAGAATTTTTTCCTTTGCTGATGGTTCTGCTGACAAGGTCCTGCACCAAACTCTCCGTGTGCTGCCGCCGGGTCAGGCTTTGGTCTGGGAGAAAAGAACCAACAATAGAAATTGGCAGCGTGCTGAAAGACCATTGGAGTAAGGACTGTGTCCAAGGTTTCCCTAGGATTAGATTAAAAGATAGGTCAGAAGAAATCTTGGAGGGTTTGTGACGAAAGAGAAACTTTTTTGTCTGCATGGTAAACACACCCCATTATTAAAGCGCATTAGGATGTGATTTGTAACCAAATATTACAAATATGGCTATTTATTACCAAATTATCCTGTGGTAATCCCTCGGAGCTTCCCAGCCAGGACACTCCGGCACAGAGAGCAGGAAGATAATCTGTGCTCTGGCAGCTGACAGCAGACAGGCTCTATTCAGAGAGGAAAATCAGACCCAAACTGCAAGAACAGCTCAGGAAAAGGAAGGCTGTTCTTAGGGAGGGCTGGAGCATCCACGACCGACTGCTCAACCCCAAAACAGGCACGGATGGGGGGCTTGGCTGTTTGCTCCTAGTAAATTATCACCGAAAATGCACCGAGCTGAAAACAATCAGCATATTTTCAAACACTGATGCTCATTAGAATAAAACATTTTCTTTCCTGCCAGGCCAGCGGAAATGGAATCAAGCACCCGAGATGGCACCGTGATGTTGTGCAGAGCTTCCCCACAGCCCCCGGGGGGAGCTGCTTCAGCTGAGCCTCACAGCGGTTCCGTCTGGTTCTAATCTTTACAGGCCATTAATTCTGCAGCAGTTAAAGCTGCTAAACAAAGAGACAGCGTAAAATCGGCATCTTGTGCATGCACATCTCTATAACCACGAGCAGGAGGCATTGCTGCTATTGTTTCCTCGCGGAATCATGGAACCGTGGAAGCCCGGAATGGTGCGGGTTGGAAGGGATCTAAAACTCACCTCCTGCCACCGCCTGCCGAGGGTGTGAAAATGGGTAGGTGATGTTGCTCTCTGTCACCTGTGGGGGCCTAGGCAGGGCTTGCTCCCTGCTGGCACAGTCCTGGGTGCCATGGGAGGCGTGGGGCTGGAGGAACACCAGGGGGTGAAGGGAAGGGATTCGGGATGCTGCCAAACCCCACACTGCTAAAAAGACCAGGCCTTTCATCCCTGCACCTCCTGTCCCCACCTCGAGCATCCCTCATTCAGGAGCTGGACTACATGGTCCTTGTGGTCCCTTCCAACTCAGGATATTCCAGGATTTACTTGTGGGAGAAACACTCAGGGTTTGCCAAAAAGCACCTTCTGCCCAGTTTGTCCATGCTGGCAGATAAACAAAGGATCACGTACCAGTGCTGAAGTAATCCCACTGGTACAAATCTTGGCCACTCTTATTTGAATATTGAATTTCTTCTAGCAGGAAGTCTGGTGAAACAGGGAAGTGCCTCAGGGCACTGACTGTGATGGGGGAAGAAGATGGGAAATCCTCGTGTCTCCACATGTCTTGCTCTGGCTGCTCGCAGCATCCCGACCCCGTGACCGCACTGAGACCCAGCCCCAGGAAAGCCGAGCTGCCCCGGGATCTGCTGCAGAGGCAGCTCTGCATGGGCCTGGTCTGCTGGAGAGAGGGACCGCGCTCACCACAGCGCAGATCCACGGGGAATTACGGCAAAGCCCGGCTCTGTTTGGCAATAACCGGGCCATTTATGAGTGGGTGGGTGTCCACATACTTTTGTCAATAGCAACATCGTCCCGCAGAAAGAAAATACTATTCTGGCTGCCCTGTGGTGAGGGAGGAGAAAGGGCCCGGCAGGGATCTCCTCATCACTTCCAGGAGGAGGGAAAAGCATCCGAACCCCAGTTTTGCCATCAGTGTTTGGCAAGGCAGGGAAGCTCCTCCTCGGTTCCAGCCAAAGCGGGGTGGGAGAGGAAGCTGCTTCGAGGGCTGTTAACAAAACGCTTCATGTTTTCCTGGGGCTCTCCTGCTGCATCCCCTGGCAGCAGCAGGGTGTGAATGTGTGCGGCAGCCGCTGCTCCCTGCCGAGGCCGCTCCCGCTGGAGAGGAGCAGCGCCCAGGCTCGGGTCCAGCTCCGGCGCTGGCCGCACAAACGGGACTCGTGCCTCCAGCCCGGGAGAACCGGGGCGGCTCAGCAGCTCCGGCTCCAGCTCCTGCTCCGTGCGTAGGAACTGCCCAGGCTGCCGCAAATTCCCCGCTGTGCTCAGCCAGGCTCGGGGCAGCTCCGGGGCCGCGCTGCCCCGCTCCCGCTGGAGCACGGGCAGAGCTCCCGGGAGATGCTCTGCAGGCAGCAGCGGGGTGTCTGTGGCTGTGTTTGTGGGTGTTTGTGTGTGTGTGAGTGTGAGTGACACTCACAGGAGAGCGTGACCGCGGCTCCGTGATCACCGGAACACCTCGGAGCTCCCAGACTGCCTCACAGAGGTACCCGCGGCCCGTGCTCCAGAGGGATCCGGAGCTGCCAGGTGGTCTCAGCCCGTCGGAGCCAGAGCAGCTCTGCAGGGAAAGGAGCTGTGAATGCCCACCCCGTCCCACGGGCCGGATGGATCACACAAAGGACAGCTCTGAGCATCCCACAGTCCCCACCCGGGATCCCAGGAGCGTGGGATGCTTTGGGCTGGCCCAGCTGGCCCAGAGGATGGGGACAGGGGGATACAGCCCTCGGTGACGTGTGGCTGTCCCCCATCCCCATCTCACGGGCCCGAGTGCCGGCACAGCCCAGGGCCAGCAGCTCTGCCGGCATCCAGCAAGACCCACGCGGAAATTCCCGGAGATTTTCCCTGCGAGGCACTGCTGGATGTTCCCTTCAACACCCCTGAGCCGAACCCCGGCTTCTCCCTCTGCCCGTCGCAGCAGCTGCAGGGCTGCCGTGCCCCGTGGGTGCCCGGCGCCGGGCGGGCTCCCTGCTCGGGAGCAGCTCCGGGATGCCGGGGGGTCCCCGGTGCCGAGAGCGGCCTTGCGGAGTTGTTTTCCCCGGCTCCAGCTGCTGTTTGGCAGCGCCCGGGGACACTGCGAGCAGCCTCTCTCCTCCCGAGCCCCGGCCGTGCTGCGGCCACAACAATCGAGCCTTTGTCTGCGGGCTCCCAACGTCTTTATTCCCACTGTCAGCTCTCCAGGCAGGAGACGGTCTCCTAGGCCACGGACACACGTTCGCCGTGCAAACAGCTGCTGCTGATCCAGGGAATAGCCCGCTGATCCAGGGAATAGCCCGCTGATCCAGGGAATAGCCCGCTGATCCAGGGAATAGCCCGCTGCCCCGTCTCCTTGCCGAGCGGTTGGTGCAGCCGGGAGCGGTCCCTTCCCCTTCCCAGCCCCGCGGCGGGGCTGCACGACACGGCACAGGAGCTGGGTTGAAATGGTGGATCGGATCTCTCCTGATGTGAATTTGGGGTGAAATCCCCTCGAACAGGCCCTGGCTGCAGAGTGAGGGCTGTGCTGAGGAGCGGGGGGTGCCCTGGCACCCCAAAGCCCCGGCCGCTGGTGCAGAGGGTTCCTGGATCACAACTCCTGACCAAAACCACACCGTGAACAGCTCCACCGGTCCCAGCAGCACCACAGCCAGGCAAAGGGTCAGCTGGGAGCAGCTGGGAATGGGAACAAACACCCGCAGCGGGATCCAAAGACATCTGTGCACAGCTGCAGTGTGGGTGGGTGTGCGCACGTACCCGGAGCACAGCCGGGCTGGGAGCTCTCTCTGCTGCCCAGGGACACTCTGGCAGTGCCAGGCAGCGCCCCGAGGGATGGCTCTGCCCCGTGAGCTCTGCGTCCCTGGCCAAGGGAGGAGCAGGTCCTGCTGCTTCCCGGCGGGAGATGCTGGAGGTGAGGAGAGCAGCTCTCCTGTGGAGACAGGCTGGGAGAGCTGCGGTGTCCAGCCTGGAGAAGGCCATTCCTCCGTATCCTGTCACTCCAGGCCCTTGTCCAAAGTCCCTCCCCATCTTTCCTGTAGCTCCTTCAGGCACTGGAAGGCCACGAGTAAGTCACTTCAAAGCTTCTCTTTTCCAGGCTGAACAATCCCAGTTCTCCCACCTTCTCCTCTCCTTGCAGCGGAGCTGCTCCATCCCTCTGATCACCTTGGTGGCCTCCTCTGGACTCGCTCCAAGAGATGGATGCTCAAACTTCTTAGCCAATTCCAACCACACTGGATGGAGGGGAGAGGAGCAGCCAGGGGGCTGCAGATGTGTGGGGCTGGTGGGGATGTGACCAGTTGTTCCCAGTGCGGAGTCGTGGCAACACTCCTGCTCCTGCTCCCACAGGACCAAGCTCGTCCCCTCCACACACAGAACACGGGCTCTGCACCCAGGAGAGCCCCAAACACAGCCCCAAATCCACTTGTGCTCACTCTGCCGGGGCAGACCCCACATTTCCTGGGACCGTGGTGATGCCGGGAGAGTTCCCATGAGCACAACATTCCCCCGTGGACCTCGCACTCGCCAAACTGGTTCAGTGGGTTTGAATCCTTTGTCATGCTGCTTCCCAAAGCAGGGCTCTGCTCCTGAACCTGCTTCCCAAAGCAGTGCTCTGCTTCCCCAAAGCACAGCTCTGCTCCTGAACCTGCTTCCCAAAGCAGAGCTCTGCTCCTGAACCTGCTTCCCAAAGCAGGGCTCTGCGTCCCAAAGCACAGCTCTGCTTCCCAAAGCAGGGCTCTGCTCCTGAACCTGCTCCCCAAAGCACAGCTCTGCTTCCGAACCTGCTTCCCAAAGCACAGCTCTGCGTCCCAAAGCACAGCTCTGCTTCCCAAAGCAGGGCTCTGCTCCTGAACCTGCTCCCCAAAGCACAGCTCTGCTTCCCAAAGCAGGGCTCTGCTCCTGAACCTGCTCCCCAAAGCACGGCTCTGCTTCCCAAAGCAGGCTCTGCTTCCCAAAGCAGGCTCTGCTCCTGAACCTGCTTCCCAAAGCACAGCTCTGCTTCTCAAAGCACAGCTCTGCTTCCCAAAGCAGGCTCTGCTTCCCAAAGCAGATCACTGCTCCTGAACCTGCTTCCCAAAGCCGGGCTCTGCTTCCCAAAGCACGCTCTGCTTCCCAAAGCAGAGCACTGCTCCTGAACCTGCTCCCCACAGCACAGCTCTGCCCCTCAGCCTGCGTGCCAAGGGCTGCAGCGGGTGGTGGCAGAGCCGGGGACTGTGTGCCTCTGGGACTGTGTGCCTCTGGGACTGCCCAGCCCCGGGAGGAGGAGGATGGTGGGAGGAGGAAGCAGGGCTGAACCAGGGACAAACGCCAGCAGTGCTGGCACCTGCTAATTATGGCATTGGCAGTGTCACCCACAGCCAGGACCGCAGCTGCCCGGGGCTGTTCCCAGGGCACAGCCCAAAACCCGGCACCTCCTCTGCCCCCTCCCAAGGCAGGAGACCCTCAGGACAGGACAGGGCACAGCCACCTCCTGGCACCGGGAGCCTGTGCCCAGAAAGGGGCCGCAGCTCCTTGGGGAGCCTCCACTGATCCGTGCTGGGTGTCACAGAGCCCTGACAGCACGTGGGTCACCCCATGGGGCAGCTGCCAGGTGACCCCGGGTGCCAGCCACACTTCCTGACCCACTGCCAGCTCCGGGGTTCCCCTGTGGGGTTTCCTGGGCTGCCTGGGGCAGGAATCCCGGTGAGGAGGTCACGGGGATGAGCACCACAGAGCTGGGGTTGTGCCTTCCCGTGGCACCTGGCAGGGATTGCCTGTGGGGTGTTTGCACCCACTGATTTCGCACCCACTGATCTCCCCACAGAGCAGCCACCATCTCCTTTCCCACTCTGCTTAATTCCCTCAGCGGAGACTCCCGGGATCCAGCCACAGAGCCCCTGCAGCACCAAGCACATCCCACCAGGGTCCCACCTTCCCGTGGCACCAAAGGCGGTGGCAGAAGCCACCCCGTGTGGACAATCCCGCAGTGGAGTGGGAGCTCCAGCAGCGCCATCCTGGCTCCATCAGGAGCTCCTCCCCGGGCCCCTCTGCCCAGCTCAGCCTCCCCAGCTCCCTACCCTCCCGGAGCCGCCATCGGGGCCGTTCCCGTGGCGGCAGAGCCGGGGCCACGTCTGGCACAGGGATGTGCCACAGGCTGGGGGATTTCCCACACGGAGCAAAAGAGAAAGAAGGAAAGGGCGCTTGGCCACGTTCCTCTTGGCCTCCTTCCACTTTCTGCTTTTGATGTTGTTCTCCATTTTTACAGCTCCTTGCTCGAGCCTTGAGTCCCAGCAAGCCCGGAGAGTTCATCCAACAGCAACAGCCGGGGCCGTGTCTGCAGCAGGGGAGAGCAGCAGACACAGCCCTGGGCCAGCAGCCCCGGCTAGGGCTGTACCCCAAAGCAGATAACCCCCAAAGACAGACCCTCGCTGGCTGGACATCTCAGTGACATCCCTTCTCCAGGGGGGCCCGAGGGCCTTCAAACGGCCTCGAGAATGGCCCCGTGGCAGGAGGTGAAGCTGAGGGGAGACGCGTGGATGGGACAGGGAGGTGCCTGAAGGGCCGCCTCCCCCCACGTCCAGCTGCACTTTGCCCCTCCAAGGGAAGCATTTTGGGTGAGGGACACCCTGGCGGTGCAGCCCCTGCGGCCTCACCGTGCCCGGACCGGCGCTGGGCGCACGGGGCTGGCGGCAGTGACGGATCCGACGGCACCGGCGGATCCGGGGGCAGGGGCTGAGCAGAGCCTGGGCCCTGCGGGGCGGAGAGCGGGGCGCTGTGGGGGGAACCCATCGCTCCCCAGCGCCGAGCAGATGCTCTGTGCCACCCCCGCGTGTCCCCGGGTCCCTCAGCCCAGGGCAGCCCCCGAGGCAGCTCCTGCCGCGGCCCCCGAGCACGCCGGGCTCAGCACGGGCCTCCCCACGGGCACTGGGACAGGGCCGCAGCAGAGCCGCTGCCAGCCCCGGCGCTGGCACCCGCCCGGAGCCTCCTGCAGCACGCCTGGAGCTTGGCTCGACAGCAGGAGATTAGCTTCCTTTCCAGCTTTGCCTGGATTTGGTGACCTCTAACAAGGACCTTCCACCCCGCCTGGCAGCCTCCGCTCCTTGCTCCTGGCAGGGCCTTCCCCTGGATCCCTGGGGAGCCGGGACTGTCCCCTGGCCCTCCGCGGCTCCTGCGCGGTGCCAGGGCACGGCTGCGCCCAGGGGGAGCGCAGGGCTTTGGGTGAGGGACCAGGCCACGGAGCAAAGGGAAGGTCACAGCACAGCAGGATCCTCCCGGCACGACAGCGCTGATGGGGCACCGGCTCCTGATGGAGCCCCAGGAACGTCCTTGTGGGAGCAGTCAGCACCCAGCCCCAGCCCCATGGAAACCCAGCTGGGAGCCTGGCCCAATCCTGGTACGACATTTCCAGGAATTTTGGGGCACTGCTGCCCACACAGCAGCTCTCCAGGGGCCAGCTTAGTCACGCTTGGCGCTAAAAGCCGCTGCCAGGACAAGAAGCCAATGGTTTTCTTAACAAAGCAGCTTCTGCCCAGCAAAGCCACGTGAACCCCCTTCAGAAAACATCGACTCACCGAGGTACAGCCAAGATTTCATCCGAGGCAATTCCTTCTGTGTCTTCTCCCTGCCAAACCTCTCGGCTTTGGGGAGAGGGTGCTCTCCCAGACAGTCTGACATATCCAGCAGCGCCGCTTGCAAACCCACAGGAGCTTGGTTTGTTGGGGAATTTTAGTGAATTTTACCTGATTTGAACCTCTGCCCCAGCCCAAAGCAGCAGCACTCAGGCCCTGCAGAGATCCTGCTCTGCCCTTTCTGAGTTCTCACTCTGTGCTCCTGGCTCCAGCTGGGATAATCCCTCCTGGCCTGGCAGAGCCTGCGGTGGGGCAGCTTCACTGGGCAAATAACTACAGAAAACTAAAGTTTGGGATCCACAGGGGCTGGGCACGCACAGGACAGGAGCGGGGATGTGGGAAAGGAGCAGGGATGTGGGAACAGGCTCCAAGAGGCCTGGGAAGAGCTGCTGCACAAAGAAAACAGAGGCAGAAAGGCAAAGACAGAAGGTTTGTTTAAAAAGCTGCGAAGGGATTTAAAACCAGGCAAGTTCCCGGTTACAGCTGATATCACCTTTTCCCTTTTCCCTCTTCCCAAGGCAGCCCACACGCCACTGAGGCAGCACAGGAGGGATGTCCAACACCCACTGCCCATTCCCAAGGGAATCCCAGGAGCTGTTGGCACTGCAGGGCAGCTGGCCCTTTGCAGCTGGCCTTTATTAGCCCCAAAGACAGAGCAAGAGTCCTTCAGGCCACAAAGGCAACGCAGGATGGGAGGAAACACCGAGCTCTGCGGCCTTCAGGAGCTGGGGGCGAGGTTGATGAAGGTTTAAGCTGCTTTCAACATCAGTTTTAAGGGTGACAGATGGAGGGAAGGGGGAAAGAAACCCCACCCCGTTCTCTGCTCGAGCCTCCCCTGGCTTTGGAGTCCCACTGTTGTATTTCCAGGGAAGCTTTTAAATCTGACCCCATTGTTGGCCACCGGCTCGTCACATCCTCGACACAACGGCCCTCTCAGGTGTCCCCCCGGGAAGAACTCCGGCACAGAGCAGGATCCTCAGCCAAAAGCCAGCTGTGGGTGTCCACAGCACAGATGGAGGGAGGGGAACACACAGCACTGACCCTCGGGGGACTGCAGCCCTGATCCTGGAATCCCAGAATGGTTTGAGGTGGGAGGGAACTTCAAGCTCATCCAGTGCCACCCCTGCCATGGCAGGGACCCCTCCCACTGTCCCAGGCTGCTCCAAGCCCCGTCCAGCCTGGCCTTGGGCACTGCCAGGGATCCAGGGGCAGCCACAGCTGCTCTGGAAGTTTATCCTGGAAGCAACAAGCAAAGACAACGTGAAAAGCAGCAGCCACCAGCCTGGGGTTCTTCTGCCACCACGGTGACACCGAGCAGCTCATCCATGTCCTGCTGCAAGGAGAGATGGAGTCAACGGTTTGGATTTTTAGGACTTTATTCCCTTTACCCACAGCAGTCTCTTAATTTTGAGATGATAGAGCTCAGGTCCTGTTCAGGGCCCTCTCCCAACACCCAGAACCAGGTGGGCTGTGACAGGGGGGTCTCACTTGCAGCCCTCCGGGGTTTCAGACATTCCCAATCCCTGGCCAGGGCTCCTCCCCAGCCCTGCTGGGACACAGCCACAACACCCACAGCCAGCTCCCTGAGTACCAGGGGGTTTGGGATAACGAGCAGAGTTAGGGGAAGTGCAGCTGTAAACCTGGGATTGCTGCAATGGTTTTGCTCCAGCTGAGTGACCCTGGAGAGGAGCGTCCCGGCCCAGGCCAGTCTCCATCTGCTTTTTCTGGACACAGAGGAGGAGTTAAAACATTCACATGGAGCAAGTGTTGGATCGCAGAGTGGGACTGAGATCCTGCCTGGCCTTTGTGGTGCTGAGCTGGTGCTTTGCCCCTGGGGCTGGACCAAAGGGCAGTTTGGGTCACTCAGGCCCCTGCCCCTGACCTTCCCCAACTCTCCAGCACGCGGCCTCCTCCCACCCCACATCCCTTTCCCAGAGTTCAGCCCTTCCCAAGGCAGCGGGGGAAATCTGTAACCACAACTTCTGATTTAACATTTCATCATCTCCCCATTCAAGAGATTCAGCTTTGAGGGAAAACAGCAAATTCCAATTTTTTTGAACAAGAAAGAATTCCAAGTTTAATCCTCTTGGGAGCAAAAGGATTAACAGCAGTTTTAAGAAATAGGTTTTTTAGAAAATCAAGTCAAAATTCCACATAAGGCACCTCCATTTCAGTATTTTTTGACATGGACACAACAGAATGAGCCAGGAACATCCCAGGCCCGTAGAGCTTCCCAGGAGCACGAGTTTTCACCTGGAAGTTGGTGTGAGGAAGATGGATTTAAGAGTTGGGGCTGAAGCGACCCCAAAACCAGCAGCTAAGCAGTTTGGGGGCTTGGCACTGCAGAACTTCCTCAGCTGGGGGGTCCAACACAGCCGAGGAAGTTTCTCATGGATTAACTCCGCTTCCTGCCCTCCCCAGAGCCACCCCCAGGGCAGCGGTGTCACAGCAGCTTCCCGGGATCCCTCGCAGCCGGGATCTGCTCTGGGAATGTTTCAGGATAAGGAGAACAACTCGCAGCCTCGGAGGCGGCAGCGACACCGCTGAGAATCCTGGGGTCACCCAACCCCCTCAGCTCCCAAAAACGCTCCCTCCTTTGAAAAACCAGCTTTTCCAGAACCAAGAAAAAGAGACCATGAAATAAAACAACCTGGAGTAAGTAAACGAGGTGAACATGATGTTTATGAACAATAAGCAGTTTCCCCTTAGACAGGCTCCCAAGGCTTCCCGCAGTGCTCAGCCAGGTGGGAATCTCGAGCCATCATGGGATGTCTCCCGTTTTCCTTCCCCACAACGCTACACGGAACCAAAACTGCAGCTCAGAAAAATAACGACCCCCATGCCCCCCAGCAGGTCACCCTGGAGCAGAAACAAGGTTTAAGTACAATCCAGATGATCCAACCGCAGCGGTATTGGCTTCATTTGACTGTATTTAAATAAAATTAAGCATTTAAAAATTAACAGGCACTAAAATTCCCTGGCAGTGCTGACACCACCGAGCCCAGCCCCACGAGGCTGTCCCCACCCTCCCTGGGCGATTTGGGGGTGTCGCACAACACAAGAAGCCACAACATTTTCACGAAGCAACGTAACCAAAAGAATCCCAAGGCAGCTCCCAGCCGGCTCGCGGGGCCAAGGTCCGGGTGATCCCGGGGAGGAAAGGGCCCAGGGGAGCGGGAGCACAGGAACACGTGGCTCTCCCACCGCAGCCCCCAGGCTGGACAGTCCTTGCGGGCCCCTGCAGCCCTCAGAGCTTCTTGAGCCGACTGTACATCTCCCTCTTGCTCTTCTCCCCGGCCCAGGTCCGGCTCTTGGTGCGGAACCTCTTCAGGTCCTCCTTGAAGTCCTTGTGGTGCATCGGGCGGTAGCTCTGCGGCTCGCAGAAGCTCTGGGGAAAGAGGAGCCGGGGTCACCTCGGTGCCACCGGGGTGCCGATCCCACCACCAGCAGCCACTGGAGCGAACGGGGCCAGACCCCCGCTGCACGCGGGGGCTCCGTGGCAGACACACAAAGCCCGGGGATGTTCAGGTTACAGCCATCAAAGCCCGGGCTTTGTGTACAGGGCTCTCGTCCCAAATTTCCTGGCAGACGACACACAGGCTGAGTTGCTTTGGAGTTCACCTTGCAAAGGCCCAGGCTGGAAGGATGTTCCAGCTCAGCCGGCCGGAGCAGGGTGCTGATCACGCCAAGGTCGTGGATTCCGTCCACACAGGGAACAACGACCGCTCCCGGGGGTCCCCTCCCGCTCAGAGCACTCCATGGTCCCCGTGCCTCGGGACAGGTCCCGGCTCTCAGGGAGCCGCCGTTGGCTGTCCCCTGCTGCCACCTTGAGGCCTCGGTCCCCCCTCCTCGAGGGGACAACCCAGAACCCGAGGGGACAACCCAAAGCCCGCGTGTCCCTCAGCCCAGGGGAGCCCAAACCCCGGGCGGCACCGGCTGCCATCGGCTCCGAGTGCTGGGAGAGCCACATCCCCCAGGGAAGGAGCTGACAGCCCCATCCAGCTGGCCATGGACAGGCCACGCATCTCCCATCTCCCTGCGAAGGAAGGCAATCTGAGGGATAACTGCAAATGTGGGGGCCTGAGGCCTGTTGGTGTCAGGACAGACCCCAGGAGCACTGGGACCCTGGAAATGCTGCAGGAGCAGGAGCCAAGTGAAAAATCCCACCCCTGAAGTGCTGGGAAGAGCTGGGGGATGGGTTTTAGTTCCCTTGTCTCAATTAGAGGCTGCCAACTCCAAGCTCAGGTTTTCAATTTTGCCAGTTTAGGACTGTACGAGACCATCTATTACCCAGCAATGACTGTCAAGCCTTGTATCCTCCCCTGCTCCGAGCAGGCTGAGCAGCCTGAAATCCCTTCTCTGAGTGACAGTTTGTTCTAAAGGGGCAGAAACCACTGCTGTTCTACTCTTGAGACAAGTGGAAAAGCCCTTCAGCTATGGCAGGAACACAGCTCTGAGACACAGAACAGGCAGAGCTGCTCTGGGAACAGCCCACTGAGACAGAGAGAAGAGGAAAAGCCCCCCAGCCAAACCACTCTGCCCCAAAGAGAAGTTTGAACAGGAATAAATTAATATTATTTATCTATTGTTTCTCCTCTAAGTGTGAAAGAGACCATAGAAAGGTTCGGGTTGGAGGGACCTGACAGATCCTGTTCCACCCCTGCCGTGGCAGGGACACCTTCCACCATCCCAGGGTGCTCCAAGCCTTGCCCCACCTGGCCCTGGACACTGCCAGGGGTGAGGAATCCACGTTACTCACCTGGCACCTCGAGAAGAAATCCTTGTAGCCCCCCTTGAGCACGTAGAGCTCGGGGTAGTGCAGGTTGGGGTACTCATTGCTCAGCCTGTCCTGCTCCCTCACAAACCGGCACCTGCAGCGGGGAAAACCCCGTGTTAAACCCCACATTCAACAACTCCCAAATATTCAAGTAACTCCCAAACCTGCACCCCAAACCCCCAGTTCCTCGATGGAGGAGCTGGAGCTGCCTGCCAGGGAGAGGCTGAGGAGCCCAACGCCACAGTTCACAGGCTTTTCCTTTCCCCTCTGAACATTCCAGCGCTCCAGCCCAGGCCCAGCACAGCCTCCCACACCCCGGGCCGTGCCAAGCCCTGCCAGAGGTGACAACCACCACGTGCACGGGACCTGGAGCCACCCCAACCACTCTGGCCCAGTGCTGTGGGAGTTCCTGACCCAGGGAGAGGCACTCACATCCGAGGGCCCCGCTCCGAGGAGAACTCGCAGTGGAACACCACGATGACCCGCTTGTTCTCCGACGGCTGGATCGGCTTCTTCAGCAGGAAATTTTCCACCTCTTCTTCCATGTGGAGGTTTATGGCACCCTGGAAGGGCAGAGTGCAAGCAGTGAGTGGGAGGGAACAGCCACAAACTCATCTCACCTCCTTGGGAGTCAATTCCTCATCTGGGTTTGCTGGAGGAGCTTTGGAACCCTCTCCCAACCCCACCAGGACACCAGAGTCAGTCTGGAACCGGCTCTGTGTGATTCCTCAGCCAGGAATTCCTTCCCAATATCCCATCTCTCCCTGCCCTCTGGCAGTGGGAAGCCATTCCCTGTGTCCTGTCCCTCCATGCCCTGTCCCCAGTCCCTCTCCAGCTCTCCTGGAGCCCCTTTAGGCCCTGGCAGGGGCTCTAACCCCACAGCCTGTCTAGGTGACCTGTTCCTGGTTGTGTTTTACACAGCCATTTGTCCTTTGAAATCTGTCACTGAAATGAAGTTTAACATTGCAATTTCAGCTTCCTGAGATACCAGGATGCTGGACACTGAGTGTCACATCCTCCTCTGGAACCTCTGTCCCCCTAAGTCCTCTGCTTAGAGTGGACATCCCCTCTTTGGAGGGAACAGTCACTTTATGACCCACGTGTGAGCTCAGTGTCCAGGACCCAGGCAGTGACAGGATCCCAGCGTGGCCCCTCAGGAAAAACACATCCTCAGGGCCTTGGATAAAAATCAGCCCCACAGGGATCCAGTCAGACCCCAGGCTGCAGCTTCAGACCACCTGCACTGCTCTTATGGGGCCAGCATACCTTGATGTGCCCCCCTTCGTACTCATAGGGGTATCTACAGTCAATTATCACACACTGCTTGATGAAGCTCTCAAACTTCCCAGTCAGCACAGACACAATCTGAGAGGAAAAAAAAAAAAACACAAAACACAAAAAATGGAGTTCAGCTGTTTCAAGACCTTTGTGTTGTTCCTCAGCCCCCAGTAAAGAATTTTTCTGGCTCTCCTTGGAGCACTCACCATTTCTGAGTCGATGTATTTTAAATCTTGATGTTTCCCATCGACAGTGTCAAATAAGTAACTCTGGAAGAGACAGGATTGAGAAAATTCCAGCTGTGAGTCACGTGGGTGACAGCACAGCATCCAGCAGTTCACTCTCTAACAGACACTCTGCTGACCAGCATCTCTGCAGGAGTTAAAACTCCTAAGAATTCTAAAATCAGGCACAGAATTTAGTTTTTGGCTCCTGCACTAGAGGGATTTTACAGGGCTTCAAGCACAAATGGATCACTTTGTGTCTGAGCTGGGGCATCCCCTTCCCACCAACAGCCTCTCCTGGTTGTTTGAAGATCAGAGAATTGTTAAGGTTGGAAAAGACCTCCAAGATCAAGTCCAAAGAAGCAAGGCAGGTTTATGAGGGAACAGAAAAGCCTCTGTAAAGGGAAGTGTTTTTCTGGGCAGGTTTGAGACACCCCCACCAAGAGGCCCTTAAAACACTTCATTCAGCACTTGGCCATGGAATCTCTGGAATTACCTTGGAGAAGTCTCCGATAAGGTCTCTCTGGTCACTGTCCAAAATGCTCTCGATCTCTGCTGTGGAGGGCTGGGTCCTCACCAGCTTCAGACTCTGCAGGACACAGGTCAGAGATCCCTGAGCACCGAGGGCAGACGCATTCCCTGCTTCCCACGGCTGACAGCTCGGAGTGTATCCCAGGCCCTGAACTGCCCCCGCCAGCTTCCCTGCAAAGCTCAGGTCAGGACTGTGGAACTGCTGCCCAAACAATCCACCTGGAAAAGCTCCCACCAACCTTCACAAACCAGACCCCAGCACCGCATCTCCCCTCAGCAATCCTCTGTCACAAACTGGATGCTGAGCCACCAACCGTCGAGTCCTCGGAAGTTCCGGGCAGGCTTTTCCTCTTCTTGCTTTTCCCTGGAGAATTCTCCTCCTGGGATCTCTCCATCCTTTTCTGGGTGGTTCTTCCTGCAACACTTGACATGGATGAAGAGCCAAACAACCGGCACCGCTTGGCCTGCAAGGGAGGAGAGGAGTTGGCCAGCAAAGATTTATAAAAGAAAATAAACACAACTTAAGCTTTCGGCTTATTCCAAACTTGGCCTTATGTAAGGCACCAGCACTGCACAGCAACGGGGGGCTGTTAATCTGAATTATCCAGGCTTTACATTTCCAGTAACACTTGTTACTGGGGGAGCTTGGAGCACCTAAGCAAGATAAAGAGGCAGCAAAGTGCTCTACACCAATTAGCAGTCAATTTATCAGCAGATTAAGGAGCTTTCTGCTGGAGTCTGAACTTCTTTCCCAGTCTGTTATCAGAGGATCAGGTTACAGCATTCCAGGTGAGTCTGTGCAGAGCGAATTCCAGATGTGTCAAGATTCTGATAAGGGAAGTCAAGATCTTCTCACATTTATGAAGTGCAAGAAGAAAATGTTATGCCTGTAAACACCGATTGTTCCACACTGACAAAGTCTCCCAGGTGCAGTGCTCCAGAGATAAGGGAATTCTGCAGGGGGTTATGCCAGGGCTGGTTCTGTTGCTCTCAGGGAGGCAGGAGACAGCGGGATCGCTTGTCCCAGCTGCCAGGGCAGGGCCTGTCCC
The DNA here is from genome assembly GCA_013398955.1 of Callaeas wilsoni. Taxonomy (NCBI): domain Eukaryota; kingdom Metazoa; phylum Chordata; class Aves; order Passeriformes; family Callaeidae; genus Callaeas; species Callaeas wilsoni. The sequence goes on from VWPU01018010.1 coordinate 27,406, forward strand.
TGGGTGGGGACACTCACCCGACTGTCCGCTCTCCTCATGACCAGCGGCGCCGTCCAGAGGCTGGACACGTCCGAGGGCATCTCCTCGTCGTTCTGGGAAGAGAAGGAAGCTCGTTCTCATCCATCTCACCACGGGACACACTGCAAGCACAGCTCCTGCACGGCTCAGGCAAACATTCCAGCTGGATTCAGCCGTCAGAGCAGCTTCAGGGATTTAACGCCGTTATGAGCCCAATTCTTAAGGAAATAATGGAACTGAGCCCAGCCACGAAGGTGAGTTCATCAATTCATTGATTGATTTACAAAGATGGGCTTGAAGCATTTAAAATTCACTTGGAAACAGTCTTGTATTTAAGTGGCTCAAAGCAATCACCACCTCTGACTTTTTCAGCAAGCGTCTAAAGAAAAATGCCAACTGTTCAAATAATTCCCTCAGTTCTCAGACTAAAAATAATTCACTTGTTCACACCCCAAACAAATCCCGCTGGCTGCACTAGGGAAGAGCACTTATAAGATAAAGACACCCCAGTGTGAGTTAAAAAGAAGATGAGAACTAATTAATCTCCATGTGGGAGGTGTCCCTGCCCATGGCAGGGGGGTGGAACTGGATGAGCTTTAAGGCCCCTTCCAACCCAGACCGATCTGGGATTCTGTGATTCCCAAAAACGCAGCGTGGTGCAGTTTGAGCACCCCGACTGCAGCCAGAGCACACCAGACTGAGCTGATTCGGGGACCTCCACCCCATTCCCTCTGCACACACCTTCAAGTCCTGGTCATCCAGCAGCTCCAGGAAGCCATCGTCATCCTCGCTCTCCGAGGAGGGCCGGGAATGCTGCTGCAGGAACGCTGCCCTGGAGCTCTCCTGCTCCCTCGAGGCTGTTTCACCCACGGGCAGCTGGGAGGAGACAGAAGGAGGTTTAACAACATCCCCTCTGCTCCCTGCAGGGCTGCCACGGCTTTCTGCACTGCAGGGAATGCCGTGGTTATTCCCAAGCCTGGGCTGCAGGCGCTGAGCACGGCACAGGCAGGAGCCAGCAGGATGAAGGGCTGCTGGATCCAGGGAGCACAGGCAACACTTCACCCCCAGCTCTGCTTCTGTACAATGACTTTTTCAGTTGCTTTTTAAGGTAAATTTTCTCCCTGGATGTCACATCTGGACACAAAATCCAGCTGCATTTAGGCAGTTGGGTTTGCTGTTCCAAATGCAATCTGCCTGAACACTAATTATCAGCTTTACTGATCGTTTCAATCTCACATCAATGTCCACAATCCCTTCAGGGCTGAGCAGAACCTCAGCCTTGTACTGACTTGTCTTTCTCAGAACAATGTTTCAAAGCTCAAGACCACCTCATGAGCCCAAGGTGAGAAGAATTTTCTTATCTGCAGATAACTAAGTTTTTCTATTTGGCACCTGACTGACATCACCCCCTCAGAACCCTGATACAGTTTTTTTGCTCCCAGAGACTTAGGTGAGAATTAGTTGAAAAGAACCAAGTACCTGAGCTGGAGATGAATTCTGCCTTGCTCCAGGAACACCCCTTCCATCACGGAAGCCACGAGAAGCTGGTTTGGTTGGCTTCTTAAACTCAAATGATTCCTGAAATAAAAAACAGCAAAATTATCATTTTAGCAAAATTATAAATGGTGTTAAGTTGCTTGGATCCTTTTATCTTTTCAATTTTTTTTTTAAAACTGCCTGACATTTTGGATTTAAGCTCCCTGCTGCTAACAGGAATAGTCTGAAGGTGAGTGTTTTCAAATTAAAGATGTTACAGGAGTGTTTCATCTAACATAATCCAGCATTTATGCTCTTGGCATCACCTACAGGCTTCAGTCAGTCAACTTCTCTGCAGAACAAATCATTCTTGGAGGCAGCCAAGGCTGTGTCCTGACACCTCACCCCCCACGGGATTCCCAGCAGCCAGGGCAGGCCCAGGACACTGAATCCACGAGGAACCAGGGCTCCCCATGGCAGCAGTGGGAAGAGAGGGGGGATCTCCCCGAACACCTCCTGGAGGCAGCTCTGTCCAGAGCGAGCAGTGGGAATACGTCTTCCTTTGCCACAGCCAGAAAGGAGTCAGGGTCAGTGGCACGAAGGCAGAACCAGGCAGTGTCTTCCCAATTTTTACTAACCTCCCATCAGTCTGCAGCCACTCAAATCAGAGCTGCAAGTTCCCTTCAGAGAAACTGAGCAGAAGGTGGTTGTGCCTGAAGAACAGCCTGGCAGGGAGTAACTGAAGCCTTTCCCCCACATTCCCTGTGGCAGGGATGTGCTAATCCAGCTGTCCCTCCCCTCCCTCTGGATCATCACAGGCAGCAGGAAACAACACTTACATTTTCCTTATTTTCATCCTGTTCCAAAGGCTGGAAAGCATCAGTGTCCAGCGAGTCTGAGTGGTTTCTCTTCAGAGCAGGGCTGGAGCCCAGCAGGCTTTGCTACAAGGCAGAAGGGACAGTTCAGGTCCGTGCACCAGTCCTTGCACGAGCACATGTTAAGCACTAAAGGGGTTAATAAAGACTGGAAAGTCTCTGACTACAAATCTGTGCACACCCTGTGCAGGAATCCTCTGCTGACATCTTGGTACAGGGACCAAAGTGCTTCAGTGCACCAGTGATGCAGCCGCACCACGGGAATTTCACACTAAATTAACCGAGATTGGGAATCTACGAGCTGCAATTTTGACATTAAGTACCCCAGCAGCTGGTGTTGAAGCCAGAAAATTAACAAATATTCAGGTAAATGTATTCAACCAAAACCATGCCAAATCCTTTAACGTGTATAAAACATCAATCCCACTCACACTTACTGGCAGAGAATGGATTCTCCTGAAAGGTATTCGAAGGCTACAACGAAAAATAACCAAGATTTACTTCAACGTTTTAAAAGGCAGTGACACAAACAGAAATCACCCCCCAACTCCATAATCTAAAAGAGAAACTGAGGAAGAATTTAAAATAGAATCACACTTACTTCAGCCTGCTGGATTTGATCGCTTTCTCAAACCTAAAAGCAAAAGATCAAGGGTTGGACTCAAAGATCTGGGAGGTCTTTCCCAAACTAAATGATTCTGTGGTTCTTAAGGCACAGACAAGCATAAATCAAGCGTTAAAAAATGCAATTGAGATACACCTGGGTGCAGCCCCAGCCCGCAGGCAGGTGCCAGTGCCACGTGGTTGGCACGGCACCCTCGCTCAGAGCCAGCACTTCGGTGCCCAGGGCACGGGCAGGGCCAATCCCAGCATTCCAGCTGTGCAGCACACGGACAGGTGCAGCAGGGAAGCCCCACTGCACAGGTGCCAGCAGAGGGAAACCCTCACCAAGCCTCATCAGCCCGGCTTTGATAACGATGCCACAAGCCAGGTTTAACACAGGGGCACTCACGTGTCCTCCATGGTGTCGTGCGAGGTCGCGGGGCCGGGAGAATCCAAAGCCAAACCTGCAGAGGAGACGCAGATTTCCCACTGATTTCTATCCAGGAACCAGGCATTATCAGACACTGCTACAGATTCCCACAGGAAGACCCAGGAAATTCACCTGGGAAGTCCCATCTGCAGCCTCTCCTCGGTGTACAATAATTAAGAGTTACAGCCACTCCCCCCCGTGGGGTTTGGCCGTGGATCATCAAGTGCCAGTGCTTGGGGGAAAATAGGGATAATTAAAAAAAGCCCCCCACGCCCTGCCTGGGCTGTCACATGGAACAGAGTGCTGGCACTCAGCACAGAATACTCTGTTTATCCTCTCACACACCTTAATAAACAACTTCGTCCTTTAGGGGCTTTTTTATTTTAAGCCATGTTTTTAGTACACCTCTTCCTACCAAGAAATTTTGAGCTCATTCCAAAAAAATAAGCAGTCAAAAGGCCCTTCTGGATGCCCTGGAATTAACAGGAAGCACTTCAGAAGCACAAACCGAGCAAAACTTTGCAGCCCCACAGCATTTCAGCACAGACACACCCAAAGTCACTCCAACACGGGCTCCTGAGGAGCCCAGAAAGCGAGGATTTAGCAAGGCTGGTTGCTCTCTCCTGCTCTGTGGTTTGCGAGCTGCACTCGTGTTTTAGCACTTCATAAAAAGCGAGGGCTGAAAGTGCCCTCAAAATGGGGCATAAATCCAGGTGGAAACAGTCATTTCCCTGAGCTGGAGCAATGAAGAACCAGAGGGAATCTACGAGTTACGGGGTGAGAGCTTGTTTCATTTTCAGCGATAAAACATCTCCTGTGAAAACCAGAAAATCCTTCCAGGAAGTACCAGAACTGAGGGGTTTCAGATCATCTTGCAAACAGGAAAACACAGGACAGAGCCACTCACTGGCACAGCTCGGGTTTGGAGAAAGAAAACACAGCAAGGACTGGCCCTCCTCACCCCCCAAAGGGCAGGGGCTCCAGGAGATCCCAGCCGTGAGGGATAAAACACCATCTCCCCGTTTTCCACACCAACACCCACACCCCACCCCAGAGCAGGAGCAGGGAACGGTGGCATCCAGCTCCCCAGGGATCCTGGGTTACCCCAGCAGCCTGACTCAGCCCCAGCCGTCCCTGCTGCCTGGCACCTGGCCAGAGCAGGACAGCCCGGGACCACAGAACTGCTCCCACAAACGCCAGCCCAGAGCGCAAAGCACGACAGGGAAAAGGGAAAAAGCTCTCCTGGAGTCCCCCAAGGGGCTGAACCAGTCTTCCCTCTCTGCTGCTCACAGTCCCCAGGACAATTAAAGCAAAAAAACCCCATCCACAGCCCAAACCATGAGCTGCAGAGGCTTCCTGAGGGATTTTCCACCTGCCTCCCTCCTTCCAAGAGCACGGAACGAGAGGGGGCTGCAGGGATGGTTCCCTCTCCGAACCCTGGGAGCCGTGTAAAAGCGCAGTGCTTTCCAATTCTCAATCATTATTTATTAATTGAGGAAGCCCTACCTGAGTCTGTGGACTCGGAAGACGCCGATCTGTGTAACCCATTTTTGGTTCCCACATCTTGGTCCAGGTTTTCATGCTGCCTGCAGAGGAAATTTGGGATTTGCTTAGAAACCTCATTGAAGCAAGAAATACAACGTTGCAGGTAGGTACAGCACAGGTGATCATCACCTGGATTTCTAGGAGAGCCCAGTTATCCTTCTTGGAACTGCAACCCTCTCTCTGGCAGCACTCCTTCAATTCAGAAAAAAATGCTGCATTTCTAAGTCAAACTCACTTTGTTTAATAGTTACCTCCCAAATTTTGTTTTATCCGTTAAACCTCAGCACTGAGAAAGAAGAAAATCATATGGAGCCTCACATATATAAGGGAAAAGCTACTTGAGTGAGGCTCCAGCACGTGGTTAATTTAAAAAAAAAAGTAGCCACGGCTACAAAAATCAAAGGACTGAACACTTTCCATGGGGGGACTGCCAATGGTTTGCAAGAATCCCAGGAATCTGAAGGAGGGAAAGATCGTAAAAAGCAGGTGATTGCAGAAATGAGAATGACAGAAAATCAACAAACAAAACCCAGGAGGGTCATTGAGACCTGAGCGGGCCAGGACAAAACAGGAGCCCCACAAGGGAGAAACTGTGGGAATAATGGGATTAGAGGAGTTAAGAGAGCAGGAAAATGGAGCGGCTGTGGCTGGAGCTCTGGGAACAGGAGAGGAGCTGCAGAGCCCCGAGACTGCAGCACTTGGGGGACAGAAAGGAGGAGGAGGGTGCAGGAACAGGGAAGGCAGGAAGGGACACAAAGGTATCTGTGGGAGAGAGGGAAGGCCAGGGAAGGGCTCAGGATGCCCAGAGCAGAACCAGGGGAGGGGGAAGGTGTCCCAGAGCACGGATCCGGGTGGGATGGGGGCAGCAGGACAGAGCCCCGCAGGGGGGAAGCATCTGCAAAGGGGTGGGGGACCCTAAGGGAGTCCCGGAGGTTTGCAGGGTGGGAGGGATAAACTCCAGGCCTCGTGGGCGGGGGTGGGGAGAAACAGCTCCGGGAGGCCTCGTTTTTTGGGGGAAGGGTTGGGAGAAGAGGTGCTGCAAGCCTCGGATTTCGGGGTGCGGAGGAAGCTGGAAGGAGAGGGAGCAGGATGAGCCCTCAGTGCCTCACTCCTGCAGGGACAAGGGGATGAAGAGACCCCCGAGGCCTCCGTTGGGCGGCAGGGGGAAAGGAAAAGGAGGGATCCACGAGGCCTCGCTGGTTTTTGGGGGGTGAGGGTAGATGAGCACCCCGAGGCCTTACTTCTGGAAGGAAATGAGTTCCTGAGACCTCGCAGTGGCAAGGAGAGGGGAAAGGCATTCCGGAGGGCCTGGGGCCGGGCGGGTGTTCAAAGACATCCTCGGGGTTTTAGGGTTTGCGGTGGGGTATACAGACCTCCCAGGGATTTGGGTTTTTTTTGGGGGGAGAGGATTTCCATAAGGCTTCATTCAGCGGGAGGGAATTATGGGGGTGGATGGAACGGAAGGAAGACGACTCCTGGAGGCCTTAGGGTTTTCGGTAAATGGGGGAGCCTCCCTAGGCCTCGCTTCGGGTCCGGGAGGGGCAGAAAACGTCTTGAAGAGGGGGCAAAACGTCCTGGAGGGGGGACAAAGTGCCCTGGAGGGGGGACAAAGTGCCCTGGAGGGCTCCTATGGGTGGGCAGAGCAGGAAGGGGAGCTCCCTCAGCACGGGAGGAAGAAGCGGGGGATAAAAGCCCTCCAAAGCCCGCTTTTTTAGGGAGTCACGACAGAAGCAAGGAGAAGGGGGGTGCCCGGGCCCAGCGCTCGCAGGGCCCCGCGCCCCGACTCACCCGCGCCCCAGCTGCTCCATGGTGAGGCGGAGATCGGAGACAGGCGAGAGCTCATCCTGAAAGAGCGCCTTGACCACGGCGGGCGAGGCGGGGGACGCCGGCGAGATCAGCAGGAGGCGGCGGCGGTGAGAAGCGCTCGGGGTAGGATCCATTGGAGTGGGAACGGGAATTGGAAGCGCCGCCGTCCCGTCCCTGCCGTCAGCGCGGCCGCCGCAGCGCTTTGACCCCAGCCGGTACCCGTCGCCCGCTCCGAAGCTGGCGCCAAACCGCGGCCCAGCCAATCAGCGCGCGGCGTCCCGCGGGGGGCGGGTTGTTTTTTTTCAAACCTCCCCTCCCACCGCGCGCGCCCCGGCCAGTAGGAACGGCGGCGCCGCGGCGAGGCCCCGCCCACGGCGGTTGCCTGGCGTCGGCCTGGGCCAATAGGAAAGCGAGGAAATCGGGGTGGGGGGGTGCGCGCCAGCGCGGGGGGACTGCGTTTCCCAGTGTTCCCAGCAGGGACACAGCGTTAGCGCTCTCTGCGGTGCACGCTGGGAAATGTAGTTCCCGCCTCGCTGCGGCGCCTCTTTGCCGCCATGTCTGCGGCGGTCTCCCCGTAGCCTGGGCGTGAAGGGAAAATGGGGAAGATGAAGGAAAAAAGGCACGGACTCAGCAGATAACACGGCCTCGCTGAGCCAAAGAGCCCTTCCCGCATCATTTCTCCGCAAAGAGCCCTTCCCACATCATTTCTCATCAAATGAGCTCTCTGTGAGAACAAAAGCCACTTTATTAGGCATTTGGTGAGCGGCTGGGGAAATAAGGCAGTGCACATTGCTGCCACACCAGGATGGGGTTCAGGAAGCAACGAGCAGGGGAAGGGAGACTTGGCTGTCCCCCAGTTGTACTCCACATCAACTCTTTAGGACACGCAGCTTCTCCTCAGCTCAGGGTTTGCACATCTGTGCTGTCCAGTTCCCGGCAGATCCTCTGCCGTGTCTCCCCGGTGTTTCCAGAGGCTGCTGTCTCCAGCTGATCACTTTGGATCCAGGGGATCTCCAGGACCAAACGACCCCTGGGCCCTGCCACCCGCCAGTCCCACACTGCTGCCGGTTCCTGGGTCAGACAGTGTGGTGTTTGCTCCTTGTCTGACCACCTCGCCCCTCAGAGACCCCCATCACACCCCCGGCTCCTGCTGCTCTTCCAGGTGTGCCCCCACTCCCACTCTCCCTCCCGGAACATTCTCCTTTTTACGAGCTTTTTTGAGCAATTATCACCACGATTATCAGCTCGTGGCTCCACCCTGACTTCCACTGCGGGGTGGCTGCATCCCCCAGCCCAGCACGGATGCAACAAGCCGTGGAGCGCTGCCAAAGGCTGGCACGGACAATCAGAGCCTCTTCCCTCCTCCCTCCCCATTATTCGATGGCCTCAGTGACCACAGGGCGAGGCAGGACACTGTCACCGTGGGATCCAGCCAGGACACCGGCACACAGACCCCCCCCGGCAGGACAGCACTTCTTTAATGCTGCAAAGGACTCAGCAGGAGGAGATGCCCCAAAGCGCAGAGGGGATCCAGCCCGGGCAGAGCGGCAGGGAGTTTGCAGCATGGTGCTCCGTCATTCCCACACCTCCCCCCTGCTCAGCCAAGGGCACGGGCAGGGGCCCGGCAGCCATCCCACCCTATCAGTCACACAGCTGGATGCGGGTTTCTTGTGACCAGAGCCAAAAATACGGGAAGACCTTCTCAGTGAAGGTGGCCTCAAACTGCAAGATCTGCGTCATGGTCTCTGCGTTGTAGAAGGTCACTCGGCCCGCTTCGTAGTCCAGGTGGACCCTGATTCTCTGGAGCTCTTCCCTTAGGGTCAGCAGGACAGGGGGCATCTGGACTGTCCTGTACTGGCCGTCCCAGTCCAGCCGCAGGGCCCAGATCTTCCCCATGGCCAGGCTGAGTGACTCCTTCCTCTGCACGGACTCCAGGGCCACCCCCACGGCCCAGCTGTCCCCTTTCCCGACCTCCAGCTCCCAGTAATGCCTCCCAGACGTGAACCCCCGGGAGCCCAGGACACTGGGGCTGCCTGTGAATCTCTTGGAGGTGTCAGGGAGGTTTTGGTTTCCGCCTCCGAGCCGGACGGTTTTGTGGTCCGGCGAGAGGGTCAGGTGAGGACTCGCCGTCTCTGGGTCCAGCGTCACCTTCTCTGATGGATGACAGAAAGGTCAGTCTGTGCCCGCTGAGAAGAGAAGCAGCAGCTCTCTCCCCTGCACCCCGGGGCTCGGACGTGTCCTGGGAGCACAGCGGGCACTCCTGCAGCCCCCTTGGGTGGCACGGGGCACAGGAGCCTTACTGTCCCCCACGCGGGGACCCAAGGGGGAAAAGATGCTCCCTGAAGCAGGACTGAGCCAGGCAGTGTCCCCCCGTGCAGGGGACAGACACGATGGGCTCAGCTAAATCCACTTGCAGATGTGCTGGGTATTGCTGGCTGTGGGAGCAGTGTATCCCGCGGGGGTGAGGAGGCACTGCTGCAAGGCAGGAGTGGTGCCAGGCCAGGCCCTGCTCCTGTGACAAGTGCTCACCCAAGGGAAAACCAGCTGGGAGCCCTGCGCCGCCGAGCAGCCAGGGAAGCTCGCTCCAGAGCCGGAGCTGCCCGTCTGTGTGGGATGTTCTGCTGCCATCCCGTGGCCATCCCACAAGTCCAACCCCAGACCCTCTGCTAAACCCACTCCCGCGGGGACTGCGCGGGGGAAACTGAGGCACGGCTGTCCTGTGCTCAAGTGCATCATCCCAAACGCTGAGAGTGCGGAGAGCGGCCTCAGCACAGACGGTGCCTGCCAGGCCTCAGCCCAGTGATGCTGCAGCATGTGGGCCCTGTAAAAGCACTTCTGATCGCACCTAAATGCCAGCTAAAATCATGTACAGCCCCTCTGCTTAACTGGGCACAGCCTGACATGGCCTCGTGCTGTCCTGGCCCTCGTCTGGTGTCACAGGACAGCGTCCCTGGTGCTGCCTGGCACGGGGACAGACCTGGATTTTTATAGCAGGCCTAGTCAAAACAATAGGACTCAGTTCCACATAGATGCCAGGTTTAGATGTGGTGTGAGCCTATCTGTGCACCAAGGACATGAGGAAACTCATCCTGGAAAGGTTTTCCCCCTCACTCGTGCCCATCAGCTCCAGAAACTTACCCCTTTCCCTGTCTATCTCGCTCTGCAGGTTCACTGGAAGAAGGAAAGGAAGACGCATGAGTGTCTGTCCTGTGGCACCTTTCCTGCTCCCCATCAGGACAGCAAGCCAGATGCGGAGCCCCAGGCTCCAGCAAAGCCCATCTCAGGGATGGTTCCCATCTGGAGCAGCCGTTTTGCTCCCGAGCCCCAGGCAGTGAGGATTTTCTGCTGTCAGCCAAGCCCAGGGGAAGCACAGCATGGAGCCAGCAGAGCTTTACCTTTGAATTTGGCCACCAAGTCCAGGACCAGCTGGCTCGTCTCAGAGAGGCTCTCAATGCTCTTCTGCAGCTCTGGGGAAACCGGCTCTGGGATTGGGGCCTTGGCTGCCTCACAGCTGAGGGGAACAACAGGGAGAGGAGCTCTGAGCCCAGCCACCAGCCAGGGCCAGGAGGGAAACAGGGAAACCCCCGCAGCCACAGAACGCAGGGGAGCTGTGTCCCAGCTATCAGCACAGGAACCCCATCTTCAGGAGGGGTGCAGTGGCCTCTGGTTCCCAGTAACATCACACGAAATCCCAAATACTCAGCGGGGCAAACCACCTCCCTCCCAGCTCCTGCAGCACTCCCAAACCTCTGCCCGAAGGAGCTGCGTGGGAGCAGAGGGACACCAAGCCTGTTTCATACCTGCTCAGGATTTTGCCAACATCCTGGAAGAGAGAAAACACAGGTGAGCTCTGGCACTGCCCAGAAGGACGGCGGTGCCGGGGCACGGAGCTACAGTGGCTGCCCGGCTGTGTGAAGCAGGTTAAGGGGGTTGGGGGTCA
>VWPU01018014.1:0-10958 GCA_013398955.1 Callaeas wilsoni
CCCCCGCCCCGCCCTCCCGCGACGGGAACGGGAAGCGGAGCGCGGTGTCCGTGTGGGCCCGCGGAAAAAAGGTACAGAGACACAAAGCATGGAAATAGGTAAAATATCCTCCAGCCATATAATTGTAGAATAGAGTGGGTTTGGGTTGGAAGGGACTTTAAAAAGCATCTCGTTCCACCCCGCTGCCACGGGCAGAGGCACCTTCCACTATCCCAGGTGGCTCCAAGCCCCATCCAACCTGGCCCTGGATGCTTCCAGGGATGGGGCAGCCACAGCTTCTCTGGGAAATCTGTTCCTGTGCCTCACCATCCTCGCAGTAAAGATTTTTTTTCCTAATATCTAGTCTAAACCTCCTCTTTTTCAGTTTGAAGCCATTCCTCCTTGTTCTGTCATTACATGCTAGACAAAAAATATATAAATGTGTTTGTATTCCTGTGTATATGTATATATATGTATATATATGTATATATATGTATATATGTATATATCTTGCCTGAGGAGTAAATATCTATCACCCATTAACCTGCCTCTGTTTTTCCATTTAACCCAACTCTGATTTTCCAAGGAATTGGGTCTTTTGTCTATCTTGTGCATCTGAATGTGGCCCTGAATACAAGCCTCGTTGAGACTCATTCCCAGAAGCATCTAGAAGGCAGCATTAAATAAAGAGTCCGGTTTGTGACAGCCTGTTTTAAATCAATCATGTGCAACATCCCGTTGTTCCAGCTCTAAGCTCACCTGAGCTAAAACATCTGGAAACCGGAGTGCTTCCACCTGCCCCACACTGTCCTGCGTGCTAAGAGGAGACACAATCTCATGGCTGCCACCAGGCAGGGCTCAGCACAGCGCAGGACCTGCCTCTTGCCATGGCCTCCACCTCAGTGGAACATTTGCATTTTTATCTTTACACTTAACTGTGTCTTTTTTTTTCCCCTTCTAAATCTTTTACCCTGATAGTTGCCTCTGTTTAATTACCAGATCAATTAACCAATGTCTCTGTTCAGTCGTGGTCTCTGCTGTGGGATGGGCCCCCTCTCCCAGCAGCAATGCCTTCAGAACAGCACAGATTAGGCATTGCATTCTCCTTTCCTTTTCAAACATTTTGTTACAGACAAATGCTGTAGAAGGCATTTTTCTTTGAATCCCAATAAATCCCAGTAAAATCCAGGAGATTCCCTGAGGTGCTGCGGAACAATGTGACCGTGAGATTCTGGGAATAGTGTGTTCTGCCATGATTAGAAAAAAAGACAGCCTTAAAGGTTACGAAATGCTTTGCTGTTCTCATCAAATTTTGCTGTTCTGTGGTTGATCCCACCCCAGCTCACGGGTGCTGCCTCTGAAACCACTGGCACTGCCACTGTGAGCCTTGAAGTTCCTCAAACCCAGCCAAGTGACCTGCGGAGGTCACAGAACCACAGAATGTCCCGAGTTGGAAGGGACCCACTAGGATCAGGTCAAAACCCTGAAGAGAACAGCTCCGAAATCCCACCACGTGCCTGAGAGTGTTGTCCGAACTCATGAACTGTGGCAGGCTTGGTGCTGTGACCACTGCCCCAGGATGCCCGTTCAGCCCAGCCTGTGGGAAGAACCTTTTCCTAACACCCAACCTCACCCTCCTGGCACAACTTCATGCCATTCCCTTTGTGGTGAGCACAGGATGACCCAGCTCACGAGACCACAGCACAGGTTTCTCCTGCAGGCTTCCTGCTCTGCTTGCCTGCAGCCCGCTCCAGGTCATTACAGGTTTGTCCAGCATGGTGGTTTTTAAACACAGCATTGTAAAGGTTTTTTACTGAGACATTGAAAATGAAAGAATTTCTTAAAACACAGCTCTGCAGTCGTTTGTGCAGGCTTGTGACATTTATCAAGGACGCCGTGTCCTCCTGCAGCTCTGCCCCAATGGCAGTCAGGCTGCCCTCAAGTCAGAACCACCTGCAGTTATGCTCCCTGCGTTCCAGTGACATCTTCCCTGCCCGACCAGACAGCTGCCTTTAAGGAGCTCTGCTGAAGAGATGCTCAGTTTGTGAATTCTGATGTCCCCAGAGGACAGAGGACACCATGTGTGGACATTGCCATGCTCAGGGACCGGGAGCCAGGGCAGCGTGGGCAGAGCCCGGGGCACTCTCGTGCAGGAGGACAGGATGTCCAGGATGGCACAGCACCAGCTCCCACCCACACAGGATTTAGCTCCTTAGCATTCAAATGCTTCCTCCAGCACGGCACACCGATCTCGGTGCTCCAAACTTGCTCCTTACAGGGCACACAGTACTAAAAGCAATTGGTGTTGAGTCAAACCCTGCTATCCCTCCCGGGCAGTGTAAGATCCCTTCGGGTCCCCCTGAAGCCAGTGCCCAGCTGAGACCCCTATCCAGCTCCCACCGTATCCCCTTCCCCTGGTGAGGCCATGTCACCACTCCTGGAAAGGGCATTTCTGTTTTACTCTCCCTTTTCCTTCCCCCCATGGCCAGCACAGCCATGGTTAACTCCTCATCAGCCCCTCACGCAACCTCCACCACAAATACTTCAGTGGGCACTTCCCCTTTTGCCCGGGCTTCCACAGCATACAGGAACTGCTCTGTGACATCCCAGCTCAGCAGCATTTCCACCTGGGGCACAGCTGGAATGAAGCACATTCAGATCTCCAGTAAGTACATCTGAAATTACTGCTTAATGTCATTAAGCGTGACAAAAAAACAAGTCAACCCCATAACTGATGAGATCCACACTTCCCGTCCCACTTCTCAAGCCCAAGGGCTGCAGGACCAGCAGTGACATCCCATCACCCCAGCCTGTGACAGAGCTGCAGGATAACCCTTCTGCTGCTTCCCCACTAATCCCAAAACTAGTGACAAAGGACAGTTGCTGGCCAACCAAGAGCTGTTTCAAAGCCTTCTGACTCGGGAGTATCTAGCTTCCCACTGCATATCCCTGCTTATGCAATGCCCACATCTGCACAACATCTGCAGGCAGGCACTGAGCTGCAGCCAGGTATCAGAACACTTATATAACCCCAGGAGAACCATGGCTGAGGGATTAGCTACAATCACCAGGCATGTGGAAGCCTTGCGTAAGGCAGTTTTGCAACTCCTTTGTCTGTGGAAACTACATAATTACTGTTTATTAGAGAGCCGGAGTCAGGCAATGTCATGAACAGCTGCTGATTTAACTTGGGACACAAACTTTTGTGGATGCAACAGCTTTATTGGAATGAACAAATGCAGGGAACCTTTTATTTGGAATTAACAACCTGCTGCTTCAGTTACCACCCCGCAGGCGCAGAACAAGGTGCAGAGTTGACTCCTTCTGAATGTTGTAGTCAGAGAGGGTACGACCATCTTCCAGCTGCTTGCCAGCGAAAATCAGCCTCTGCTGATCAGGGGGAATGCCTTCCTTGTCTTGGATCTTGGCTTTGACATTCTCAATGGTGTCACTGGGCTCCACTTCCAGAGTGATGGTCTTGCCGGTCAGGGTCTTGACAAAGATCTGCATGCCACCCCTGAGGCGCAGCACAAGATGCAGGGTAGATTCTTTCTGGATGTTGTAGTCAGACAGGGTACGACCATCTTCCAGCTGCTTGCCAGCGAAAATCAGCCTCTGCTGATCAGGAGGGATGCCTTCCTTGTCTTGGATCTTGGCCTTGACATTCTCGATGGTGTCGCTGGGCTCCACCTCAAGGGTGATGGTCTTGCCCGTCAGGGTCTTCACGAAGATCTGCATTTTCCCCTGCAGGCGCAGCACCAAGTGCAGAGTGGATTCTTTCTGGATGTTGTAGTCGGACAGGGTACGACCATCTTCCAGCTGCTTGCCAGCGAAAATCAGCCTCTGCTGATCAGGAGGGATGCCTTCCTTGTCTTGGATCTTGGCCTTGACATTCTCGATGGTGTCGCTGGGCTCCACCTCAAGGGTGATGGTCTTGCCCGTCAGGGTCTTCACGAAGATCTGCATTTTCCCCTGGAAGAGCGAAAACCCGCCGTGCTTTAGTGACCGCTCCCCTTCCCCGTACCCAAGGCTGCGGCCCGGTCCGTGACGTCACAGCGCAGGCCCCGCCCACACTCACGGAGGGGCGGCGTCCCCACCCGCTTCCCCTTCCCGCCCGAGGCGCGCGCCCGCCACCATCTTGAAGCACCGCTGCGCCTGCGCCACCGCCATTTTGCCAGTGGCCGCCCGCCCTTCTCCGCCACCGCCTCGCGGTGCTGCCGTTGAAGGGGAAGGCAACGTCCCAGCCCTCCCCCCGCCATCACTGTCTGCCATCGCCCCCAGCCGCAGCTCCCCAGCGCACACACTCCTCCCTTCCGCCCGCACGCCCAGCCCGTGTCTAGGCCCTCTGGCCGCCGCTCTGAACGGCTCCCCCCGCCGAGCTCTCACCGCGGCGCTGCTCGGCAGAGCCCACACCGCACACCTCAGCCAGCGCCAACTGCGCCACACATCCCCCGCTCGGTGCTTATATGGCCTCCGGCGCCCCGCCCTCGCGTTCGGATCACTCCGCTGCGCACTATTTTCCTCGCGCCGCGCGCCTCCGCTCTCCGGCGCGGGTGAGAGGGGAGGGCGGCGAGGCGGCGCGGAGGGATTGGCGCCTCGCGCGGGTGCTCTGAGGCCGCCGCGCGCGGGGCGGCGAGCGGCGCATCCGGAGCGGCGGGAAAACCCGGCCTGGAGCCGCCGGAGCGAGCCTGGGGCTGGGGCATCTCAGTGACCCCAGCTTGGAAACGCAGCCGCATGTAAAAGCTTCTGTCAGAGCCTTTCATTATATTCAGGGGTTTAAACTCTGCAGTTGCGCCCCTGCTTGAAAAAGAACCTCCTTGGCTTCCACCCCTGGGGCAGGGCGAGGGTCGGCCACACCGTGAGGGGGTTCCTGAGGGGAGGAGTTCATTGCTTTATCCTGAGGAACGCCTCGAGTGTTATTTCTGTGTGAGAGGCCTCCGCATGTGGTGGGGCAGGGTGGTGCCTGTCACCCACCCGGGCACAACCCCGGTGGGACGGGCACGGGCGGAACAGGTTTATGCCAGACCCTCGGTGCCATCGCGGCCGTGGGACAAGGGACGGGGCAGAGGAGGTGTCCGGCTGCTGTGGCGATGCTGGGGCAACCTGAAGGGCAGGGACCACCCCAGGAAAGGGGGGCTGCAGGAGGCTCCTGCCTGGGGATGGAGATCAGGGAGCCTGGAGAGGGGACGTGAGGGACAAAGAGAGGCCTGATGGATAAAGAGATCAAGTCCTGCAGATGGTCTGCCCGAGATAGAATCAGCGAGTGTGTGTATATATGTGCACACATAAAATGGAGTATGCATCTGAGCTGTAATGGAGTTTACAACTCAGGGGTAAAATCAGTCAGAAATAATAGTAATAATAATGCCTATTTCTTATTCTGTTCTCAAAGAGCACCTTCTGGTAGGCCTCTGCTCAGTTGGCTCCTGCACCATCCTACTCAAACTGCACAGCAATTCCAGGCCGCAGCTGGGAGCCGAATGGAGCCTTGTCTGCAAGATTTAGGCAATGCCATTCGGTTTGATCCGCCTACAAAATCCTTCGTTTGCCCGTGCCCAAGGAAAATGGAAGGGACGCTGATAACACCCAGGGCTGCTAACCAGCAGGAAGCGAGCAGAGGTCCAGCAACAGCTTTGTGGTTTGCTCTGGGGAGCTCTTTAGCCTCTGCTGCTTTGTGTTTGTATTAACACTCACCACAGCTGTAGTGACAATATTCTCAAACACTCAGGTCATTTAGATGGAAAAGAAAGATACCACAGAAGTCTTTTGGTTACTTCTCAGCGCACAGTGGCTGACACTGTGTGTGTTGGGAGTGTATAAACGTCAAAAACTGGAGAAGCCTTCCAGGTTTAGGTCTTTCCTCAGCAGAAAGTGAATAATAATGTTAAGCTTGTTCTTTTAGTTACAAGGTGAGCACTTAGGACTGGTCAGAAAATCATCAAAAAGGCACAAGGGAAGGTATTTTGCAACAAAAAGTCTGTTACTTCATGCCTGTTCCTACAAACTGTCTCTTACATTCACAGGCAGGGCGCATTCCAGAAGTACAGCTGCCAGGGAGATCCAGGGAGTAATTTACAACAGGGATCTTCACACTTACCAGCGCTGCAGCCGAACATTGGCTCAAAATAACAACTGGGAGTAAGATGAGTAAATAGATAGCACAAGGAGCTTTTCAGCCACCGTGGCAGGAAATGTCACTTTGCATTTGTCAGCGGTCAGCTCCTGCTGCTGTCGGTAACCAGGCAGTGAGACAGAACAGCTGCCACTGAGCCGTGGAGATCAAAGCTGGTTCAGGCTCTGCGTGGGCTTTGGTCTCTCTAGGCCGAACCTCTCAGCTGTGCCATAGCTCTGAGCCCTCCCAGCCCCACAGAGCTTCCCGATGAGCACAGCCACGCTGAGGAGATCACAGCAGGGCGGTTGTTTCCCCGAGAGCTCTTCCCAAGCTGCTCACGCTGCCAAGGGGCCGAGCAGGACAGCAGAGGGGAGCGGGTACTGCAGAGCCAGGGAGTGCTCTCAGCTGTGGTGTCCTGGCTTTTGTCCTTCCCCTTCGGCTCTGGGAAGGTGGAGCAGAGCCCCTGAGCTCTGTGTGGCTGCAGGGTGCCAGCTCTGCCAGGCTGTGGGATGTGGCGGTGTCAGGCTGGGATGTGTGGCCACTGTCCCCCTGCACTTGGGAGTTTGGTGCTTTGTCCTTCTTTTTTGGCCTCCTGTTTCTGTCCCTTAGGGTGCAGATGGGACATCCAGTGGGACACAAAAGCTGTGTGTGTTTGCACAGGCCTGAGAAGAATAAAATGAAAAAAAAAAACCACTTTATACCGCTGGGAAGTGCCACCGTGGGCCTATTTCGGCCGCACGCTCAGTTTGCTGCTGTTTAACGGGACGCGGTGACTTTAACTGGATAAAACATCACGAAAAAAGCGAGAAAAAGAGCAGTTTTCCTGTGGAGATGCCGGGGATTGAACCCGGGACCTCATACATGCAAAGCATGCGCTCTACCGCTGAGCTACATCCCCCTGCCCGCGCTGCTCCCTCTGCCCGCCGGCCACGTCCGCGCTCCGCCGGCCCCGGTGCGGAGAGGGGCGGGAGAACGGGACCGCGCCGAGGCCCCGCCAGGCCCGCGTGGGCTGCGGGCGCTGCAGCCTGGTGCGATCCTCAGGCAACCCTCAGAAGTACAGGAACGCGCTGGTTCGCACACACAAAACTGAACGGTTTTGCTCCATCGGGAATCAGAGAAATCCGTGCGGGAAGAAAAAAAAAAATGACGTCGTAATAAAAAAATTACGGCCAACCTCCCCGTCGGGGAATCGAACCCCGGTCTCCCGCGTGACAGGCGGGGATACTCACCACTATACTAACGAGGACGGTTTAATAGACTCTTCTCCCGGGCCAGGTCATGCCCGAGCGGCCGCCGTCGGGCCCGCTCCATCGCTAGCGTTCTTCGGGAAGCGGTTCCTGACACAAAAGTCCCACACGCGCGAGCGCCTGCGTTGGCACCGGCTCGGCCGCGCGACTCTGGGAGAGTGGCCCCTGCCCTCTCCGCTCGGCGGCAAAAGGAACTGTCCTGAGGGTAAAGAGAAAATAAAAAAGCTTCTGCCGAAACCCGGGATCGAACCAGGGACCTTTAGATCTTCAGTCTAACGCTCTCCCAACTGAGCTATTTCGGCGGGCAAGAGCGCCCTCGCTGGCCGTGGATACGACCCCGCCCCGCGCCCCCCGGGCGCTGCTGCCCCGCCGGTGCTCGCCTTCTCCCGCCGGTTCCGCCGCCCGGTTCCTGGGGCGTCCAGGGATTCACACCTTCCCCCCCCGATTTCCACTCCGGGGATCCCAGGGAACCCCCAGGTGCCAGCAGCGGCGGGGTGCTCAGCGCGCACCCCGGGGATCCCAGGGAATCCCCAGGTGCCAGCAGCGGCGGGGTGCTCAGCGCGCACCCCGGGAACAGCGGCGTGCCCGTTGCTCTCCCCTGGCACAAAACGCGGCTCTGCCGGCTTTGCCCCGCCCTTCCGGCGGGGAGTTCCACGGCAGCGTCACAGACTAAACCCTGCGAGGGCCGCCCGCAAAAAAATGGCATTGGGCGACAAAATTTAGAGGACCTCCCCGTCGGGGAATCGAACCCCGGTCTCCCGCGTGACAGGCGGGGATACTCACCACTATACTAACGAGGATGGGCACATGCGTAGGTTTCCTGCCTTGCTCTATGAGGGCACGGTCCCGGCCCTGCGGAGCCGCTGCCGTCGCGCTTCGCTCCCGCGGGCGCTGCCGCGGCCGGGGCCCAGCGCGGGGCTGCGCGGGGCGCAGGGGATGCGGGGTCACCGCGCTGCCACCGCCGGGCCCGGCGTGCGGCTCCTGCTATCCTCGTATAGGCTGTGCGGTGCAGTTTTCCCAAGAAGGGGATGTAGCTCAGTGGTAGAGCGCATGCTTTGCATGTATGAGGCCCCGGGTTCAATCCCCGGCATCTCCACTTTTTGCCCCCACTGTGCGACGCCGGTGGTTTTTGCTTTCTCCTGCCCCGTTTTCTACACGAGCCGGAACCCAGTTGTTTTTCTTCACTCCTCTCAGCAGCGTTTGCAGACTTGTGCTGCAGCTCCTGCTAGAGAAAGGAGCCCTGCCAAGAGCCCCGGCACCCTCCTGCCTCGGGTCATCCCCGACACGGCCGTGCTGCAGCGTTTGGCTGAAAACGCACAGGGAAGGGGCTGCTTTCCTTCTGCCTCAAAGTCTGAAGTTCTTTTTTCCTCAGCTTTAGAAGTTTTTAATGCTTATTCGTGTCCTGGCCTCGCCCCTGAAGCACATAGGAGTGGTGGGAGTAGTGGGAATTCTGGACACACATCCAGCCAGTTGGGCCGCACCAGTTTCCTTCAGAACACGGGGACAGGAGGGTCCCTGTCCTCACCTTCTCCTGCAGCGGTGTCACGAGCAGCAGCCCATTAGCACAGTGTGAGCACCGGGTTTGCCAAGACTCAAGAAGGTGAAGGGGAAGGTAAACTCAAGCTTCTTCCCTTCTCTAATTAAACCATTCCCATCTCAACCCACGAGTTTCCTCACTTTCGTGCTTCCTGTCCTGAGCTGCTGCTGAGGGCCAGCCCACCACCAAAGGTTCTGTCTGCATCTGGATCTGCTGACACATGTGAGGATGTGCCTGCACAGGTCTGAAATTCTGCTCATTGCAGCATCCCACACAGCAAAAATTTCTTCCATCCAGACCAAGACCTTTACATATTTATTACAGTTCATATGACTAATATAGTCCAAAGAGAAACTTCAGGTAAAAAAAAAAAAATCTGTAAAATACAATGGATAAAATTATCCAAACATTAATGTTATGAAATATCAGTTGAACAGCTGGCAGGACTTCTGGGAAAACAGAACAGCACCTGGTTTGCTTACAAAAAGGTATTGCTACAGTTGGCGAGTCCCTGTGTTTCAGATTTCCAAGGAAACCCTTGGAAAGCTCTCAAAACATCTTGGAGAAAAGGAGTCCATCTACACCAAGCATCACAGGGCTACTGGTGGCCACTTCAGGGCGAGGTCCTGGTGCACGGCCTCGGGGACCCACTGGCGATAGGCGGCGAGCAGATCTGCAAGGGAAGAGGAGCAGGTACAGAGCTCGGCTGGAAAAATGAGCTCCTGTGGGATCATCCCACGGGGAGCCAGGACCAGCCTCCCACTGCTGGGATGCTGCAGGAGCTTGGAGGCTTCCAGGCACAGGTGACAGCATCCACAGGAGTTTCTGTGAGCCATCACTGCAGCACTTTGCTGCTGCTTCTGTGGAGGAATTCTTATAATCTGGCACACAATATTGAACAAAAGCCATTTTACCTGGAAAAAAATTTCCAATATCCATGGATAGTACCATCATAGTCTAATAGTTTTAACTGTGGTTACAACTACAGAAAAAAAAATCTTATAATACAACTAAATGTTGCTTTCTGAAGTGCTTTCTCTCATGTTTCACATGAACAAAACACAGGGCGTTACTGCTTCTGGTAAGAAAATAGGAAATATTTGAAGCTTAACGAGTGAAATAGTCCATTTTTTGGAATTATAATTCAATAGTGCTCGAGGTACTCCACTGATATGACTGATAATTAGGCAAGCAGAACACTTACATTTAGGATTTTTCTTCCATGCAGCCAGCAAAGCATCGCGATTATCACAATTTTCTTTAACTAGAGCCTGCAGGAGGGCTTCTGTCCTGGGCTGAAGTCTAAATCAATGAAATGGTGCAATAAAACAATGTTCATTAGCACAGTTCAGCAGAGCTGGAGCATTCAGCTTACCTTTAGGAACTCTACATCTTTTGAAAAGGCTAAATATAGATATACAAACACACAACCTCTGCATACAGAAATGTGCCACTGGCTGAAGAAAATTTGCTGCAAGTACCTTCTTCCCCCCACCACAACTTCTCGTGCTCAAAAGCAGCAGCAGGTTGCTCTTGTGTCTCCTCTGCAGCTGCAGAGCACAAGGCAAAGCAAAACGGAGCCCCTGGTGCCATGCTGAGCTCTGAATGGACTAGAACAGGAGAACACTTGGTCATCGTAGGACCCTCAGACAGCACGTGTCACTTTTAACAAAGTCCTCCAAAATCCTTGCACCTATCAACTTCAGGAAAAGTCAGAGCAGACTCTGAGAATGTTTATTTTGGCAAACAAGAGAATGAGGGTAGAGAGAGGGAGTGACAGCTGACAGCCTTTGGAGGGTCACAGGCCTACAAATGTCATCCAAAAACCCTACTGTCTGTTGGAAAGATGTTTCTGAAAAGAAATAAGGGCAGAGTCAGTGGCCAAATTCCAAAGCAAAGCATGCAGGGCAGCAGTGCTCACCTGTCACTCCTCATGGGGGTCAACAGCACCTGAGCAGAGCCCAGCAGTGCCCAGCAGTGCCCAGCAGTGCCCAGCAGAGCCCAGCNTAGGAGAGCTCAGGAGAGCCTAGGAGAGCCCAGCAGTGCCCAGCACAGCCTAAGAGAGCCCAGCAGTGCCCAGCAG
>VWPU01018017.1:0-12491 GCA_013398955.1 Callaeas wilsoni
ACCCAACCCATTCCAGGATTCCAAGACAGGGAAAGTCTCACTGTGGCATCACATTAACTACCACTAATTAAAGAGCACTTTTAAAGTTCCTTAATGTATTTTAACCCTCTCTGAAACTCTGCCCTGACAAACCTGAAGCTCCCCCTGAGCCCTGTGTGAGTCTCCCTCAGCCTGACCTTAGCAGGGCTATCCCATCACTCCAACCCCAGGGACATCCCAGCTGCTCCTGAATCCATGGGGAACTGTGCCTGGGACATCCCAGCTGCTCCTGANCCAGCTGCTCCTGAGTCCATGGGGAACTGTGCCTGGGACATCCCAGCTGCTCCTGAGTCCATGGGGAGCTGTGCCTGGGACATCCCGGCTGCTCCTGAAGCCACGTGGAACTCTGCCTGGGCCATCCCAGCTGCTCCTGAGTCCATGGGGAGCTGTGCCTGGGACATCCCGGCTGCTCCTGAAGCCACGTGGAACTCTGCCTGGGCCATCCCAGCTGCTCCTGAATCCATGCAGAGCTGTGCCTGGGACATCCCAGCTGCTCCTGAATCCATGGGGAGCTGTGCCTGAGCAGTGCTGCAAACAGGGAGACCTGGCAGGGAGAGCTGTTCCATCCCCACCCCCAGGGTCCATCTGGGAGGAGCTGAAGGCTGGGCCAGTGGGAAGGGCTGGATGGGGATCATTTTTGGAGGGGAACACCCCACTCACCGCAGCCTTCAGGGCCTGGTCCAGGTCTGCCAGCAAATCCTCCTCATCCTCCAGCCCCACCGAGAGGCGGATCAAGGTGTCAGTGATTCCCAGGGCTTTCCTTTCCTCCTCAGGCACTGAGGCGTGGGTCATGATGGCCCTGCAGGGATAAAAAACATCCTTTATCCCAAGAACTTGGGACTTTTATTGGTAAAACCAACCCAGCTGGTTCCCTGCCAGCACCCCTGAAATGGCAGGAGGATTTGACACCTCCTCTGTGCCACCTGTGTGACCCCACAGATGGAAAGAGCTCCTGGCAGCAGTTCCTAGAAATGATGGGAATGCTGACCAGTCAGGGATTTGCATCTCCAGGTTGCATTTCCAAGACACAAATGATTAATAAGAAGTGGATACTTAAAGATCTGGACCTGAAAAAGGAGAAAATCCTATTCCTCCTCCTTCCAGGGCTGTATTTTATTCTAAAGAAGAGCTGTAAGCTCTGCATGTGGGGAATGTGCAACCTCCAGTATAAAATCTCCTGGTTTCATTTCTGGCTTCTCAGATCCCTTCTCAGACTGTCCCAAATGACTCTGGAGGGTTTATTCCCTCCAGCTACAGAGGATATAGGCAAGAAGGGATTTCCCCACGTGCTCAGTCACTGGCACCCACCAGATCCTTTCAGCTGCGGGGGGGTTCAAGATTTGCTGTTAATCTGAAATCAATAAGTGAAATTATTTAGTATCTAACCATAGTCATTCATTTCCATGTGTCTTTTCAAAAAGCAAATTGGCTTTGAGTAAAATACTCCAGTTCCATGAAAACGCTGTTCTGAGCAGTTTAAAATGCCCCCAGGACGTCCTGCCAGGGAGCCAGAGGCAGCTGGGTGCCCACAGTGACCATCCCTCTGGTGTGAGCACAGCATTCCTCAATCCAGGCTGCTCCCTGCCCCAGCACTCAGCAGCTTCTGGGATTGTCTTCATGGACACGCATTTGCCTCAGCCCTCCAGGCAAAATTCCTCCATCTCTGCACCCTCACAGAATTCCCTCCCTCTGGAGTCTCCCCTGGCTTTGTGCTGCACAACAGTCCCCGAGTTTCAATACAGGCAAGACAGCTTTGGGGGCTGGAAAACTGTGGGAATTTTGTGGTGCTCTGCAGCTTTTTGAGGCTCTGAAGATGGAAGGAGGAACTTACGGATGCTCTGCCAGGCTCTCGAAGCCACCCAGACTCTCAGCCAGGGTAAACACCTGTGGGAGAAAGGGAAAGGAGTTAACAGGAGTGGGAGGTTATGGATGCATGGAAAGAGAATTCATAGAATCAGGGAATATCCTGAGTTGGAAGGGACCCGCAGGGATCATTGATCCAGCTCCTGCCCTGCACAGACACCCCAACAATCCCACCCTGGGCATCCCTGGGAGCACTGTCCAAACCCTCCTGGAGCTCTTTTTTTAGGGACATTTTTTCCCTAAGTTTTTCTATAATAATTTTTATATTATAAACTGTGTTAGCTGTAATTAGGGAATAAAGTGCACATTTAGCAGGGTAGAGCTACTGAGATTTAAAACAGACTCATCCTGCCCCTGGATCCTTGGGAATGTCCAAGGCCAGGCTGGAGGGGCTTGGAGCCACCTGGGGCAGTGGGAGGTGTCCCTGCCCATGGCAGGGGTGGCACTGGGTGGCTTTAAAGTCTCTTCCCACCCAATGCAGGCTGGGATTCTATGGAATGACTTTCCTACCGCCCCAGTGACAAAGTGACATTGTCCAAGTGACAGGGATTAGATAACTGTCCCCCTTCTCCTGGGCCACATCCCTGACAGCTCCTGCCAAAGCCAGCAGATCTCCTGGGCCAGGATTCAATGCTCTCCCTCACATCAAAGGACATTTTGTGGGCAAACCACATTTTCAGTAAACTCATTTCCAGGGGATGACATCAGCTGGCAAGGAGGACAGGGAGGAGAAGGAAGTTCTAACCCACCTTTGCCACTTGTCACTGGTCGTTTTTCCAAAGCCAAACCAGCAGAAACACCAGAGCAGATGCAAATTAAGCAGGGCTCAGGACACCAGCACCTCCCAGGGCACAGGCAGAGCGAACACCTGGCCAAACGCCAGCACGGGCTGGCCAAGGACCCAACCAAGCACTCCCCAGAGTCAGGGGCTCCCTCTCTGCCTCAGTCAGGGCCTTCCTCAGTGCCTTTCCCTCCCGAGGGGCACTTTGCAATGTTCCAGCAGAGTTGCACCAGCCCCAGCTCCCCAGTCCTGCAGAAAGCCCTTTGTTAGCTGCAGTTCCTGGCCTGAGCTGGCCACGCCTCACCCTGGGAGCAAACAAACACTTCCAAGGGGCTGAGGTGTCCCTTTGTTCCCTCTCATTAACCCTCATGGACAAATTATCCCCGATTCAGAGCGGGGCACACCCAAACGACTTGGCAATAAAAGCCACTTCCACCCTCCCCTCGGCAGGGCAGTCTCAGCTCCCGGTGAGAGGGATTTTATTGCCTTTATTTTACCTTCAGTCTCTTGAGGAAGGCAGAGGCATTTTTGATGTTGCCTTTGATGTAGAAGGTGACCATCCCAGGACAGCCCGTGCACTGCTTCTTCATCACCTCGTACTGGGGGTGGGAAGGCAGCCCTGGAACGGGGAGAGTTGGGAGAATTCCCAGTGAATTCCAGTGCAGCTCAGCCTCACCTGAGCTGGGCACCCAGCCGCAGTCACGGAGCACCGCAGCTCCCAAATCCCGCCCCTGGGATGCTGCCCAGTCCTGCCCACCCACCTGGGTAAATGACCTTGTCCACCTGGGGATGGGATTCCAGGAACTTGGCCACAGCCAGGCCGTTGTGGAAGTGCTGCTTCATCCGGATGTGCAGAGTCTTGAGCCCCCGGTTGCAGAGGAAACAGTCAAAGGGGGAGGGCACAGCTCCCAGGGCTGTGGGAACAGAATTCCACAGAATTCCACGGAATTCCACACAAACAGTGGGGTTTTGCATTCAGCAAAGCCAAACACATCCCCGTCTCCAGCATGTCTGAGGTTAGAACAAGTGGGAAGACACCCGAGGCAATCTCTGTTCCTCATCTCCCGCAGTGGGGAGCCAATTAATGAGCCCAATTAACAAGCTCAGGCCTCACTGGTTCCATTTACAGGACACAATGCACCCTCACTGCTGTGGGCAGAGGCCAGAACCCTGTACAGGAACTGATTCCTGACAATGAAGAGGCCGGAAAATTGTTGGAATCATCAGAGGTAAGAAAATTCTGCTCTAGGCACATCCTGATGGGTGAGTGGGTTTCAATTTGCAGGTGGGCACCTCAATGGTTTCAGGATGTGCCCCAGCACTCTCCTGAAGTGCTTAGGACGTGGACACCAATATCTCTCATTTAATGGAACTTTCTTTCATTTTATTGGAGTTTTACTTATTGGAGGGGGTTTTTTTTAACTGAGGTTTTCCCAGTTCTGCCCATTAAAGTCACATTCCCAGGCAGATTTCCCACTTGTGTGCATGCACACCCTCCCCAGGAGGAGCTGTGGATGTGAACAGGATTCCTGTCAGGAATTCCCTGCCTGGACTTACAGTTCTGCAGGAATTTCAGCCTCTTGTAGAGATCATCCTGGTTTACAGAGACCAGGCCCATGAGAACATCGCAGTGCCCTACAAATGACAGGGGACAAGAACGGGATCAGCCACTCCAGCTGCTCCAGGATCAGCCACTCCAGCTGCTCCAGGGTGCTACCACAAACCCCAGTGTTAATAAAATCCCTGGGACACGTTCCTCCATCCCAGGGTGCTCCAAGCCCCGTCCAGCCTGGCCTTGGGCACTGCCAGGGATCCAGGGGCAGCCACAGCTGCTCTGGGCACCCTGTGCCAGGGCCTCCCACTCTCCCAGCCAGGAATTCCTTCCCAATCTCCCACCTAACCCTGCCCTAAGGATGTGCTGAACTCTCATACTCACCATTCATGTATTTGGTTGCAGAAGACACACAAATATCAGCCCCCAGGGACAAAGGACGCTGAAACAAAAGGAAAACAACATCATAATTCAAGTTTGGGTGCACTCAGGTTCATTCCCAGCTATTCCAAAGGGCTGTGAGCTTACACAGGAAAAATAAGTAGAGAAACCAAACACAAAACCCTGAGGATGACAAGAGAACGTGCTAAAAGCAGCAGTACAGGGAGGGACTCTGAATTCAAGGGAGGCACAAGAAAATGTGATTTAAAAGCACTGCTCCAACTCCCACAGGCTGCAGGGAGAGAAGAGATTGAATACATCCAACACACAGTGCATAGTTGGGAAAAAAATAGTTCTATTGCTCAGCTGAGGCAGGGACAAATAATGGCATTTCCCCTACAGAGTGCATTTCCACGGGAAATGAGGAACTCTAAGTGCAAAGCAAAAGAATTTTGCTTTGTTTTCCAGGTGTTGGAGACCCTGCCCTGGGGGAACTGAGGACACGAGGAAAGGAGCTTCCTTTGCCAGCTCTTCCTCCCCTCATCTCCCAGCTCCCTCCCCAGGAGCCTGCTGAAGTGAGACAAACCAGGAGGTGGGTGCGCAAGAGTGGCTCAGCAGCGTCAGTTTGTTAATCCATCACTAATTAAGAGACATGATATTAACACACTCTAAAGAGTGAGGGGCATCACTGAAAATGTAACAAAGCAGGCAGACGCAAAGACTGCTGCTGCCACACTAAACAGACCCTCATCCAGGGAATGTGGAGATGCACAGCCAGAACCATCACGGAAAAGGCCTTTTACACTCAATTTGATGGACAGAGCACTGTGAAATTCTCTTTTTCTCAGCCCAGTGTGGTACATCACCCACTGCTCTCACCAATTAATCATTAGCACTGACCTTCCCTCCACACTAGGCTGCTCCAGACACATTAACCAGCTGTGTTCCTCCATGCAGCGCTTTCTGGAGGAAATTGGGAATTCTGGAGTAACACGTTGCAGGGGAAGTCACCAAGCCTCTGCTGTGTCCCAGGCCAACTGCAGAGCTGCTTGAGCTAAGAATTAACACTTTCTGCAGAGTTCTCTCAGTTCAGCCAGATCACAGTAACCCGAACAAAACCAGGCACTTTGCACTCTGAGAAAAGGGTGACTTTACGCCTAAAACACCAGGGCTCCGCTTGGTCTCCTGGGAAACAGGCACGATAGAATCCCTTTCCAAAGGTATCTCCAGCTCCCCTGGGACAGGGGACCCACCTGGAAGTAGGCAGACGTGAAGCTGTTGTCCACGGCCAGCAGCACCCCCGGGTACCTGTGCACCACGTCCGCGCAGGCGCGGATGTCGATCACCTTCAGCGTGGGGTTCGTGGGGGTCTCGATCCAAACCAGCTGCACAAAGCCAACAAAAACTCCGGGTCAGAGAGCTCCCGGTGCTGGGGTGAGTCCCAGGAGCTCTGGGTGTTCCGTGGGGTCGGCTCCCCCGGGGTTTGTGCAGTGGGAACGGGCAGTGGCCCTGCCAGAGCGAGGGGAGGCCTCGGCTGGGTCCTCCAAGCTCAGGGGAGCTTTCCCTCCGGCTGGGCCTGTGCCACCCCAAGTGCACCCCAGCTGGAGAAGGCCCCACACAGCCAGGACAGTCTTTTCCCAAACCCTTTCCCAGCTGAGTTCCCTTCCCCTGGAGCAGGGATCACCCACCCAGTGCCATGGAGCACCTCTGGCTCCAAGCTCGAGGTTTCCTCTGTTCTTTCTCACCTTTTCCCTTCTCCCCCCTCTCTCTCTCCAGGGGTTTTTGCCCTTCTTAGGATGTTTTCCATGAGGCAGCACAGTGGGATATGGTGGACCCAGCTGTGCCCCAAGCTGCCCCCCTCAGCTCGACACACCTCTCAAACTCAACAGGAGCAAGAATAAAAAAATTTAACGTCCCTTTAAAATCCGTTTCCCTCTCCCTTACCTTGGTCTCTGGTGTAATTGCAGCTTCCAGGCATTTTGGTTTTGTGCAGTCAACAAAAATTACTTTCAAACTATTTTCTGAGGCTACTTTCTTGAAATATCTGTTTGTGCCTAAAAAAAACCCAAAATCACAGAATGAAGCACTTCCTTAACTTTCATTCCCTGCTCCCCAGCCTCTTGCATCATCCAGGGACAGTCAGGAGGGCACAGCTTTATGCTGCACATCATAAATGGCACATTTATATTTTCCTTATTTACAAAGTTTAAAGATTGTTGCAGTTTTAATGATCATGAAATAGCAATAATGGGAACATGGGATCAGAGTGATCGATGAAGTACTTGAAATCAATGTGGGTTTTATGATCAGGAAATTAAATAGAGAAGAGGAATTGAGCGGAAGACTCCAGCTACTGCTTCCCATCATTCCATTAAAAAAGATTCCTTCCTGTCTTTGAATCCCTTCCCTGGGAAGATTAAAAGAATCCAGCAGCAAGAGTTGATCAGTGGATGTGCAGCACTCAGTACCAGGAAATACTGCCTGGATTACAATTAATGGATTGCGTCCTTTTGCCGAGGTTATCCCCAGGGACTCAATTTTCCATCCAAGCATGAAGGGATGGAACATGCAGGTGGATTCTGTGAGCTGAAGGAAACATCTGAGTGATGTTTGCGTGGTCCTTCTGTAAGGAAACCCTTTCTTTGTAACAAAACACACCAGAGGAGAAACACTGAAATTCATCCCTGCAGAAACCAGCCCAGGCTGAGGCTTTAATGGGAACGGGCTTTGCTTGACAAACCTGCCCTGAGCCCCTCTGAAGTGAGGAACTGCTCTGCCTTGAGAACTCTGATTAACTGAGCTGTGGGGGGAGGGCTGGGAGTGAGAGGAGCAGGGATTCCTGTGTCACCAGGATCAGGCGGACTCTGGAGAAGGTCACCTGGCAGGGCAGAACTGTGATATGAAACAAATGTCTGTGTTTGTATTGGATGTGCACAAACACAGGGAACTCACTGGCCAACAGTCACCATTCCCAGGGACAGGAAAAGGGATGCTTTTTGTTTTCCAGCTATTGCTTGGGAAAAGCCACCAGTGGCTGGGCTCCGTAACCTGCCCTGGGTCTGTGTGCCAAGGCCCTGGAGCAGACAGCTCTGCTGGTCAGTGACACAGGTCACCCAGCAAGGACACCGGTGTCACAGCACGGACAGCCGGGCTGTCCTGGGAATTGCACTGACCCCAGCCTGCTGAAGGGCTCTGGCAGCGCTGGATGCACTGCCACTGCGGAGCTGTTTGGAAGAGGGGATTGATAAAAACAGGCTTCAAAGAGCAGTGAGGTCCTACATGGGAAATTCAGAGTTCCTGAGAACCACAAACACGTTTGATCCCTTGCACAAAGAAGACTGGAGCCACAGCGTGCTGTACCCACCTCCATAGACATCATCCATGCAGATAACTGTGTCCCCTGCCTTCAGCAGGTGACAGATGTTCAGGAGAGCTCCTAAGCCAGAGGAATAAGCCAAGCCTGGAAGAGAAAGGAATCAGTGACAGATGGGCCGTGTTTGTGTGACACAACAAGTCAGATTGCCTTGGCCTTCTTTGCTTTGCCTCTGAAAAGAACCTGTTCTGTCACTCTCTCACTGGGAACATGGAGCCAGTGAAAGCAGGAGCTTGATGTGCACAGCATGGAACCAGCACGGACACTGGGACAGACTGGGAACAGATGGGGAATGGACTGGGAACAGACTGGGAACAGACTGGGAACAGGGGCTGCCTGCTCCTACTCCCACTGCCTCCAGTGCTGCTGCTCAAGCGTGGATCCGGCTCAGCTCAGGCATCAGCCACCGTGAGGAAGCAGGAGAGAAAGCCAGGAATGGAGCTGGACTTTCCTGAACGAGAAGTGTTGGGCTCTTCCCCACCACGGAGCTGCTCTTGCCCACAGCCAACAGCCAGAGCCGTGGTCACAGAATCACGGAATGGTTTGGGACGGAGGGACCCCAAATCCCACCCAGTCCCCCCCCCTGCCGTGGGCAGGGACACCTCCCACTGTCCCAGGCTGCTCCCAGCCCCGTCCAACCCATGAGGTGCTCACAGTATTTGGCTCCATCGAGGGCGGCCACAGCCTTTTCCAGGCAATCCCGAGTGGGGTTCCCAGACCGGCTGTAATCATAACCCTGGGGTGGGAATAAGAAACAAACGTCAGAGAGAGCACTGGGAAAGTTTGGGATAACAGCAGTTCTAGGTTCCTCAAAGAGCCCTGGCTGAGGGCACCCAGCTCCTCCCAGAGCAGCAGGAGGGTGTCCTGGCACAAACCCAGCTGGGCATCCCCACCGGAGAAAGGGGCCTGGGGTGCACTGGGGCAAGGAGCCACATTCTCCTGCTTCTCCCCAGACATCCATCTGTGGGCACTGTGGGAGAAAAGGTCCTGGGCTGCACGATCCAACCATCCTCAGAAGGCCAGGCTGGGCCAGGCTGGAAGGGACCGTGAGGGTCCCCTGGTCCCACTCCCTGCCCAGCAGGGCCAGCCCAGAGCACAGGATCGTGCCCAGACACGATCTCCAGGGAGGGAGACTCCACAGCCTCTCTGGAGGGAATTCTCAGGAAAAAGGTGTGTCCATCTGCATCCCGCAGTGTGGGTACTGGTACTGGCCAAATCCTCTTGTCAGTTCTTGAGAACCCACACGTTTCTCAGTGCCACAGCTTTTATGCAGATTCAGGGGAAATTTAATGAGGAAAACATCACTCATGCATGCACGGATGCAGTTGTTACTGACAGAACCTGCTGAGCACCCTGGGATTTGCCTGCTTTTAGGATTTCTCTTTAATGACAAGTTCCTCATAGTCAGGAATCCTGCAGATCGCTCTGGTAGAGCTCCCGGCAAGAACACGGATCCTGTCATCAGGGTGTGGATAGGGCAGCGTGAGTCCT
Source organism: Callaeas wilsoni (assembly GCA_013398955.1). Lineage (NCBI taxonomy): Eukaryota > Metazoa > Chordata > Aves > Passeriformes > Callaeidae > Callaeas > Callaeas wilsoni. Next base: position 9,481 of record VWPU01018017.1, read on the forward strand.
CCCGAGGGCCTCCTCAGCACAGCTGGGATTCTGTGTGGAATGAGGGATCACAAGGCAAACTCCTCCTGCCCGACCGACACAGCGCGGGTTTGGAGCAGGTGCTGATTTAGGAGTGGCAGCTTTGTGCCACGTCCAGTCAGAAACTTCAGCACAGTTCAATGGAAACCTCTCCTGCACTTTCTCCAGGACATCCACAAAATCCTTACGAAATATTCCTTCGCTTTGGAAGGAAAACTGAAGCAGGTTCTTACACAAAGTGTGTGTAGTGGAACAGGGATTCTGCCCGGGCCCTGAGGCGGTGCAGGGCAGGGAGAGGCTCCCAGATTCCCGGCTCCGGGCAGCCCCTGGAGCAGCATTCCTGCGAGCCCGCGGGCACAGGGTGCTCTCTGCTCCCCTTCCTCGCCTTTCACACGGGAATCATCCCGATCGCATCCCAACCTCTCCCGGTCCCCGCCCGCTGCGCGAACACGGAACCCCAGGCTGGGTCAGGCTGGAAGGACCACGGCGGCTGCTCGGGTCCCATCCCTGCTCGGCAGGGCCATCCCAGAGCACAGGGCACGGGATCGCAGGGATGCTGCAGGCGGCTCTGGAATGGGCCCGGTGAGGAGACTGCACAGCCTCCCTGGGCTCCACAGCCCCGCTCCCAGCGGAACGAGATGCTCGCGTTTGCCCAGGAGCCGCCACGTGGGGAAACACCCGCACCGGGAGCTCCCTCCCCTTCCCAGGACCGCCCGGCCAGGCCACGCCGGGTGCTCGTGGTCCCCCGGGTGTGCCCGAGCCCGGAGGGGGGCTCGGTGTCCCCGTGGGTGACTCAGCCCCCCGTGCGGGGCTCGGTGCCCCGGTGGCGGCCGCACTCACCGCGTGCTCGCCGGGCGCCCGCTGCTTGAAGGTGGTGGAGAGCGAGATGGGCGGCACCACGGCACAGGAGGTCCACTGCTCGGGGTCCTGGCCGGCGTGGATGGCATCGGTCGCGAAGTGCTGGAAGGGCGGCAGAAAACCCCGCGCTCCCTCGCCGGCCATGGCCGCGGCTCTGTGGGACCGGCCCTCAGCGCCCCGGGTGCTCGGCGGGGCCGGGGCCCCCGCGCCTCCTCATTGGCTGCGGGGGCTCGGCGGGGCGGGGCCCCCGCGCCCTCCCATTGGCTGCCGGTGGGGCGGGGCCCGCCCTGCACAGGCAGCGCCCGCCCGCTGGGGGGCGCCCGCGCGCCGCGCGCTCTGGGGCGGCTCCCGGGGAGCCTTCCCTGCATCCAGGGGCGCCTTTCCCTGGGAACAACCGGGAATAATCCGGGAGCACGCGGCTGATCCATAGGGGAGCAGTGTGCTGACTGCCCGGCAGCGCTATCTGGAGTACCTGGGAATAACCCCAGGCACCGGCACAGGCTGGGGGGGACCTGCTGGAGCAGCTCTGGGGGAAGGACCTGGGGGTGCTGGGGGACCACGAGCTGTCCCTGACCAGCGGTGCCCAGTGGGATCCTGGGCTGCACTGGGAAGAGCATTCCCAGCAGGTCAGGGAGCGATCCTGCCCCTCTGCCCAGCCCTGGGGGCACCTCTGCAGCGCTGTGCCCAGCTCTGGATCCTCAGGACAGCAGGGACAGGAGCTCCTGGAGCGGGGCCGGCGGAGGCTGCGGAGCCGGGGAAGGGCCTGGAGCATCTCCGTGCCCAGGAGAGGCTGAGGGGGCTGGGGCTGCTCAGCCTCGAGAGGAGCCCCAGCGAGAGGGGCCCTCAGGCCTGGGTGTCCCCGTGTGCAGGNGAGCAGGGCCCTGCTCCGGGGCCCAGAGCGGCACCGGAGGAACGGGCAGGGCTGAGCCCAGGGATTCCCCTGCACAGGAGGCAGAACTTCTGCCCTGGCAGTGCCCAGCCCTGAGCAGAGCCCAGAGAGGGGGGAGTCTCCTCGCTGGGGATATTCCAGAACCATTGGGACACACCCCTGTGCCCTGTGCTCTGGGGTGGCCCTGGTGGAGCAGGGAGGTGGCCCCAGAGGAGCCACTGTGGTCCCTCCAGCCTGACCCGGTCTGGGATTCTGTGATTAAAAATTAATTCCCTGGGCCTCCCTGCCAAGGTTATCCTGCATGGACTGACGTCCATGGAACAGTACATTGCCATCCAAGGACGAAGGGCACATATGTGCTGAAGGCCATGTATGAATGATGTTTATATTAGTTTTTTTTAAGGAAACATTTTCTTTGCAACAAAAGTATGGATAAAATCTGAGCAAAGCTGGATCTAAGCAGAGCAAACCCCCGGGTGTGTGCAGGGCCACGCCCCGGCCTCAGCACACAAGCAGGAACCTGGGATTTAGGAGGTAGGAATTCCATCCCGTGGTGATAAATCTGCTCCCTGTAGGAAAGTTCTGTTGTCAGACGGACAAAAATCCCCATTCTCAAGAATTTGTAAGTGCACAGTAATCCCACAGTTGGGATTCCCTACAAACACCAGTTTTCCCAGAGCCCTTCCCGTGAGTAATGCCTTGGTTCCACTGCTGGGGAGAACAAGGGAGTCCATAATAAGCTGGTAAACAGTGACTTCATGGCTCCAGTAATTAAAAATGCAGCATGAGGCTTCCGACATCAGCTAAAACCCGAGCCAATCCGTCCCTTCCACAAGAGCAGCTGTGCTTCGTGTGTGTTTCCAGCACGGGAGAATCAGAACTGCTGACAGAGCCTGCCTCTCACATTCTGCCTGCAAATGGGTTTGACTTTCCTCAAAAAACAAGGAGAGACAGAAAAATCTCATTGGAAAGACCACTGGAAAATAGAGCAAGAACAAGTTGTTGGGTTTTTTTCCCCTAGAATTACTTAAAATTCTGTATTAGGACTGTAAAAAGCTGTGTGGGAAGCAGCTGGGGACAGCAGGCACAGGAATTCCTAAATGTGCCTAGAATTCTTCTTGGCCGCTTGGGATGAGGGAGATGATGCGAACTGGGCAAAGACAAGGACACCAGTTCTGTTATCACAGCAGCTCTGGTCCTCCTGGCAGCTTGAGCGTTGTTTTCCCTGGAAGAATTAGTAAAAAAA